>JAUUTY010000490.1:0-242517 GCA_030979885.1 Lolium multiflorum
TGAGTACGCTCGTACTCATCCCACTCTTAAATCCCCTGCTTAGGTATGGAGGCATCAAAGGAGGATCTACAGTGCAACTCGAAGGCCGAGGAGTCAACAACTACTTCAGGAGACAAGACCATGTCAGGAGAGGCAGATACCACATTCAACAATGAGAAAACCTAGATTAGCAATAGAAAGGAACTAGCCTCCTAAACCTAGCTCCTATTTAGCTAGAATCTATTCTTAGCCTCTATAGCTAGTTAAATACTTTACAAATAGAGTTCGTGTTAGGATTAGACTACGAGTCGTTCTTCTGGAGTTTATTTGCAGTTTTACCTCATTGTAAAGTAGATATTGTGATGATCTTATGTACTGTGAGGTCTCAGGCAATTTGCTGTATTGTCTTTGACCCGCATATGTTTCTGTTGTACCACTCCGAGCGATATAATACTAGTGGAACGGTGTTCCATTGGTGTTATATCAGACTTGCATACTACACCATGCAGTGGTATGCCGTGTCACCACAGTTGGTATCAGAGCAAATGCTTTGACCTAGGATTAAAACCTTTAAAGGAGACCTATAGGATTGGTTGTGTCTATAGGAAGTTGTCTTAGCTAAACCAAAATTTTCTTATGACTTGAGATGGATATTCACTTGGGAATAATCCTGACACACTTGAGTCAAACCTTCTTATCTATCTTTCTTAAGTGAAGTTAGTTAGCTAATCCCAAATAGGTAGCACATCATTCAGTCTTTAAAACTATAGATGAGTAGACCATAGTTGGTATACAATACATGGTAGTCCAAAGAGAGGATACAACCATAAGGAAGATATCCTAGTGGAAGATGTATACCAATACATGTTATGTTTAAGTAAGAATTATCCAGACCTGTAATAGGAGTAATATCAAGTGATAAAGATAACTAAGATATCCTACTAGAAGCTGTATACCAAGACAAGTAATTGGTAAGTTATCCAAACTTGTGAAACAACTGATAGTAAGGGGTATATATGAGTTATATGAGCTAGTATAGACCATGATGAGTCAACCATGGGAAGTAAGGAAGAGTGATAGGAATAAAATATGTATACTCACATAGTAGAGGTAGTAATCATATATGATTCACTTGAGAATCATTATGTGATGGAGTAGGACATCATAAATACTTAAGATGAGTACAATAAGAAGTCAGTTGTTCAACAATAGTGCAAGAGTTGTGTTCCAAAATCATGGAAGTATAAGAGCTATATTTCCATAGTTATGTGTTTAGAGTAGCAATGTTAGAACCTAGACACATCATGTGAGATAGTCTTCAACAAAATGGAAGTTAAGTAGTACCTCCAGAGAAAATTAGGTTAACCTTAATTATCCCAAACCACTTTGTTTCAAGTTTATCTCATTGCAATTGTGCAATTCAGATAAATGGCAAGACAAATAGTAGTACGCCATATATATATGTGCTAAGTATCACGATATAAACCTATCTTATGTGGTGTGTTATATACTACACATCTCACCGATGTTTAGAGATGTCTTACCCAACTATTATATTCAAAGCTTATGATGAGGGTATTATATGCAATGTTTCTAATCTTCTTGATTTTATTGGATTTTTTTCTGTTTGACTAGATCCATACATGGAGTTTATATGCCAAATGGATGTTGCAATATCAAGTTCTTACTTGATGCTATAGATCTAGAGGGTAATGGTATTCATGTGAGGAAGTGACGAATTCTAAGGATTCTGAAGACAAGATGAAGGTACATCATGAAAAGGAAGAAAAATTGTGGGAAGCAACCACAAAACTCCGAAGGAATTATCAACCAAAACTCATGCTTTGCCTCAACAAAGGAGTACTTTAGTGTATGAAAGAAGCATGAAGATGAGAAATATAATGATTATGGTGAAGCTGAAGCAGATCCATAGTCAACATAGAAGAGGGAATGCATGGGAAATCACTTAGGATACTATATTCATAGTGTCAGCTAGTGGTTTTCTTGCAACAATAAACCCTCGAAGAAAGGAAGATGACCTATGAAACCATAGAAAATATAAGAAGACCACAGTTGGTAACAGAAGACCACAGTTGGTATAGGATTAATACGGCAAGATAAAGTAGAAGATGTCTCGTCCAATTGATAAGAACCTAAAATAGAATCCATTGTTAGATATCAAATAGCCACAATTGATATCAACTAGTCCATAATTGGATTCTTCATACCAAGAAGTTATGAACAAATAAAAATTTTGTCAACCAAATAGCCATGACCTATAATAATTTAGTTGAAGAATTAACATTGGATGTCCACAATTGAGTGGATGCACCACAGATATTCTTCACAAGACCTAGAAGAGTACAAACCATGAGCTATACTAAGACCAATATTCTAACCATCAATTCAATGGTTGGAATAAAAAGAGTTGAAGAACATAAGAAAACTCTAAGGGGTAGAGTGAAGATTGAGTTGGATGTACAATGACTCAATACTTTGAGCAAAATAGAAGAAGAAGGTCTGAACTGAGAGGAAGTTCGATTTTATTTTCATAAGATTGTTGAACATTACTTTCAGAAGTATGTCAGACCAGACGAGGTTTATACCTCGAGGAAGTAAGAAGTGGACTATAACTTGAGAAAGTGAGTAATATCTACTCAGAAACGAAAGCTCAAGTCAGATGATGTTAATAAAGTTGGACAAAGAAAATACCGTAGACAAAATATAGCTCAAGATGGTCAAAGACTGAAGAAGATTGACCTTACCAAAACTAAGACTAATTGAATGATTCCTTTCATGGAACCTAAATAACCCAAAGTAGTTATAGGTATCAACTATAAACCATGATTGGATGGACTAAATGAGTCTAATCCATTCTTAGGAAAATAAACCATCACGCCCATTCCATGTTAAGTACCTTACTTAGTACCATTATTGCAGTTTTGGTAGTAAGGGAAAACAAAGACCTATTTAGCAACTAGGAGTTTATTATCAAATTTAGCCTTCAAATAAGACCAGCAGCACTAGAAGGTCCCAATCATTGAATCCTCAATGAGAAAGGAAACAAGCTTATAGAGTTGGAAGAAATCAAGGAATCAAACTAAGAACCATGGTTCAGAGACATACACTAATGGAATCCAGAAGAATCTGGACAAGGGATATACTCAATTATATCTAGTGAGATCAATTGAGTTCGAGAAAGTTCAGTCTCACAAGCCAGATCCACACTTCAAAACATGAGAGATCAAACTCGAGGACGGCTTGGCTTTAAGGGGTAGAGACTGCATTATCCTGTGTAATGGGGTTACAAAAAATAGAGGAAAACAGATGTGTGTATTGCATTCATGCATAGAAAACTGGGAATTTTCGCTTTAAAGCAAAACAGTCAGCGAATCGTAAGTTTCACTTGACCTGTGGAATTGAAGCAGCTCATCAAGTCAAGCGCTATAAACCTCAATGTGACTTTTGCTAAAACCTGTGTAGAGATGATTTGATCTAAGGGATTAGATCAAATGGAACTACAATCAACACAACAACACTTTACTCAATGATCAATTGCTTGATCCTATAAAAGATTATAATATGGTAATACCTGTCATAACTTATGAACACCTATTCAATTACAAATCAAGTAATAATAAAATGGAGAAACCATTCTTGACTTATCTTTTCCATGTCTTAAACCAATCCATGATCCTACCATGAATATCATGGTAATCATTCACCTCACTCTTGGATTCATGACAAGGAGATCAACCTAGAAATATAGATTATTCCTATTCCAAACATAATATGTGTCAAACATAGAGAAGTGAGAGTTCTATTATAATTATCAAGAGAAGCATAACAACCTTTGAGGAAAACCTTGGATATAAATATCCATATCACAACATTATCTTCAAGAGGAACACTAGAGTATTATTAAAGTCCTTCCCAAAATGAGAGAGACCATTTATTCTAAACCTAGCTTACCTATTAATGAACAAAGGACAACCTTGAACTAAAGTATTAGGATGGAACCATTTTCCTTGGAGTGTTGAGATAACCTAATATCACATGGAATAATACCATATCCATGAATTGATAAAGTAAGGAGGAGATTAACTCAATCAAGATAGCCAAGTGGGGTTTTAGACTTAATACCTATTGAGATATTGTGAGTACACTCCATAAACCTTAGAATAACCATTCCTTTATAAGAGAGCCTAAGCTAATGTGTTACACTCAAGAAAGTTGAGGCAACACTTGAATGTGGAGGGAGAGAACTATCCATATACTCAGAAGATTATATCATCATTCCCTGAAAAGAACCCTAAGTATCTCAGGTATTCTCCTGGGATATAGATTATTGAGACAACCATAGCCACCATGTCCACCCAAGAAACTATAGAGAGATATTACACCTAGTTGATCAAGAAGGTTCTTAATCTTGGGAGTGAGAAACTTAATTCTTGAGAGATAACTTAGAAGCCAAACCATTATAAATGGAGTGATGATCATAAACCCTAAGATCTTGAGGTAGAGAGATTAAGAACAAGTTGATTATGCCTAATTCATGATCATGCTCTTGAGGTAGGAGGATAAGTTAAACCCTAATAGGATAAGTAGATATCATTCACCACATGAAATCATAAGGAGGTAACTAGTAAGCAACCCTAAGCTTATATCCCAACCTTAACTTGTGATTCACTTGGTGATCATAAGTAGAATCCTACCACATTTATATTCCAATTATCCCTCAATTAAAGAACATAAGAAAACCTTAGAGTCAAACTCTATACTTTATATGGTGAGAAACCATCCATCCATATGACCAAAGTTAACTATAAAAAGAACTATAACTAATTGTAGTTGCTTTAATGATTAATTGAGGATAATAATAGAAATTAATTGGTAGAAGATAAAACCAATTCTCAAACCCTTAGCAATTAGAGAAGCACATGAAATATTAAGCAAGTAACCATTTTATCTTGGTTAGGGGAGACTAAACCCTAACAAATACAATATGGTGTCATCTCATATCCCCAACCTAGAATTATATCTCAACCCTAGTTGTGTATCCCTTGGGTGATCACAATTAAAACCTAGGCCATAATTGAGAGTTAAACCCTTTGCCAATAGGTGAAAATAAATAGAGCCTAGAATTTCTCACTAGCTAAACCATATGATTAAAACTATGGTGGTGATCAACCACTTGTACTTGTAACCAAGACCAAACCATGGTGTAGGTAATATCTACTCTTGATATTTCAAGGTGTATTAAGATATAATACTAATGCTAACCTTGAAATGGGGTTATAATTAAAACCACAAATAAATAAGTGTTCACCTAAAATCACATGCATAGGACCAAATTCTCAAATGAGAGAGCAAGTCTTTAGAGATATGTTAGCACATAAAATCATGCCATTAAATCACTTCTTATTAGAAATCCATAAGCAATTATTACTTTGAAATTATTGCTTGCAAAGTAATACTAAATAAAACTTTACATATCACTAAGTAAGAACATTATCATTTTATAAGACAATTTGAATATTTCAATGATAATATTCAGATTCATGCCATAGGGAATTTAATCCAAATATCAATACTAATTAATAAACCAATGTTATAGTATTATATTAAATTTACAAATACATCACCAAAGACTTTGCAATACCCTGGACTAACCTTGGTATTAATTAAAATGAGCAAGACCTGCAAAATAGGAAATAATTCAAATTTGAATTTAAAACCGAAATTGAAAACATAAAATAAAAACAGAAAAAGAAAAGAAGGGAGAAAACCTTACCTGGTGATACGTCTCCAACGTATCGATAATTTCTTATGTTCCATGCTACTTTATTGATGATACCTACATGTTTTATGCACATTATATGTCATATTTATGCATTTTTCTGGAACCACCTATTAACAAGATGCCGAAGAGCCAGTTGTTGTTTTCTGTTGTTTTTGCTCAGAAATCAGTATGAAATATTCTCGAATTGACGCAACCGCCTGTGGTCTCATTTTTGCACGAAGCTTCCGTAAGACCGAAGAGATAACGAAGTGGGCCACGGGCAGCCAGGAGCAGGCGGCGCGGCCCGCCTGTACGCGCGTCTTTACCCCCGGGCACCTCGTGTGGCCCCTCGCGTGCCTTCCGCCCACTTAAAGTCTCCGTCGCGAAACCCCCAAGACCGAGAGCCACGATACGGAAACCTCCAGAGACGCGCCGCCGCGAATCCCATCTCGGGGATTCAGAGACGCTTCTCCCGCATCTCTGCCGGAGAGGATTCATCCTCCCTAGAGGACTCATCGCCATGACGCTCCTGAGTGATGAGGAGAAGCCCACTCCCCTCGACCATGGGTCCATAGCAGTAGCTAGGGATGGTCGTCTTCTCCTCGTTGTGCTTCATTGTTGGATATTGTGAGTTGCCTAACATGATCAAGATCAACTTCCATATGTAATTCTATATGTTGTGTTTGGTGGGATCCGATGATAGAGAGTACTATGATTATGGTGATTATCAATCTATTGTTTATGTGTTGTTTATGATCTTGCATGCTCTCCGTTATTAGTAGAGGCTCTGGCTAAGTTTTTGCTCT
The DNA here is from genome assembly GCA_030979885.1 of Lolium multiflorum. Lineage (NCBI taxonomy): Eukaryota > Viridiplantae > Streptophyta > Magnoliopsida > Poales > Poaceae > Lolium > Lolium multiflorum. The sequence goes on from JAUUTY010000490.1 coordinate 6,568, forward strand.
TAACCCAAGAGGGAGTATTTATGCCTGATAGTGTCTGGCGTTCTATTGACACTCGGGATCGTGACAAAGAGGTTCTAAGGTTGTGACAGTCGTTGCCACTAGGGATAAAACATTATGCTATGTCTAAGGATGTGGTTGTTGATTACATTACGCACTCATACTTAATGCAATTGTCTGTTGCTTAGCAACTTAATACCGAATGGGGTTTAGAGATAACCCTCAAGGTGGACTTTTTAGGCATAGAGATGCAGTTGGATGGCGGTCTATGTACTTTGTCGTAATGCCCGATTAAATCTCACTATATTTATCATATCATGTATATGCATTGTTATGCCTTTCTCTATTTGTCACTTCCCCAATGTAATTTGTCACCCAACATGCTTTTATCTTATGGGAGAGACACCTCTAGTGAACTGTGGACCCCGTCCTATTCTTTACATAGCATACAATCTATTAATTGTGTTTTACTGTTTTCTTTGCAAACATCTTCCACTCGATACGCTTAACCTTTGTTACAACAAGCTTGAGATTGACAACTCCACTGTTTCGTTGGGGCAAAGTACTGGGTTGTGTTGTGCAGGTTCAAGCTGCGCTAATCCCGTGTTGCGCCGCATCACATTTCGCGACCATCAACCTTCAACGTGCTTCTTGCTCCTCCTGGTTCGATTAAACCTTGTTTCTTTCGAGGGAAAGGTCCATGTGCGCATCATACCTTCCTCTGGGGTTCCCAACGGACGTGTACATTTACACGCATCAAGCCTGTTTATGCCGGGGAGATCAAGACACGCCGCAAGGGGAGTCTCCACTTCTAATCTCTTTACTTTGTTTTTGTCTTGTTTTATTTTATTTACTACTTTGTTTGTTGCACTAAATCAAAACACAAAAAAATTAGTTGCTAGTTTTACTTTATTTACTGTCTTGCTCTCTATATCAAAAACACAAAAAAATTAGTTACTTGTCTTTACTTTGTTTGCCTAGTTTACTTTTTGCTTATTGCATCATGTTTGCTTTTAATTTCACCACAAAAGATATACCGGTAGGACGTGGGTCCATAGTTGGGAGAAATAATATAGAAGAATTTTTCAATCATGTTAGTATTACTGAAGATTTTGAAGATAGACACTTGGTAGAACTTGCACCTACCTATGAAATTGCTGCTGCCTTTAGTTCGCATGTTGGAAACTAAATTTGTTAATCTCAATCCTATAATCCAACACATGTTTCTTACACTTGGTGATATGGAAGAAGGGGAAAAAGAAAGATTTTGTTTTAGAAACTCTTCTTAGAGAATTTGGTGGTCTAGCAAGAGAGGCTAGAAAGGTTTTTGCAAATTTAATATGCTAGGTTCTCATACTAGTTTTATTGGTCTCCTTGAAAAAATGGACATGGAAAGAATAAGGTACACTAATAACATTAATGATGGTGGGGAAATCAAAGCACCAATACCATGTAAACTCCTAGCTATGAATGATGCACTAGAAAATTACTATGCTTGGCTTGTTCCTGAAAATTTGTTCATGAGAGTAGCAAGCCTAAGACTAACGAAAAAGGAGACGCTAAAACTTATATATCAAATATACTATGCTTGGTTGAGAAAACTCCCAACACCCTTGGTAATGATGTTGATGCTTCTACTCGATGTTACTTGATTTGCACTTTCGCGCCTAGCTGAAAGGCGTTAAAGAAAAGCGCTTATGGGAGACAACCCATGTTTTTACTACAGCAATTTTTTGTTTTGTTGAGTCTTGGAAGTTGTTTACTACTGTAGCAACCTCTCCTTATCATGTTTTTGTGCCAAGTAAAGTTTCTATGTCAAAGTTGATGTTATATTTGGGATCATTCACAGAACAGTGATTGCTGTCTGTCACGAATCTGGGCACAGTCCTCTGAAAAAAAAAAAAAAAAATCTGCCAATTTACGAGCGTGATCTCAGATATCTCCCACTTAACTTTTTTAGAGTTTTCCATTTGAGCAAGTCGGTGCCACTTAAATGTGATCACGATTTTGATTGTTTTGATGATTCTGCCTTTTATTTCGCATTGCCTCTTTTGCTATGTTGGATTCATTTCTTTGATCCATTAATGTCCAGTAGCATTATGCAATGTTCAGAAGTGAAAATAATGATTGTGTCACCTCTGAATGTGTGAATTATTAATTGTGCACTAACCCTCTAATGAGTTTGCTTGAAGTTTGGTGTGAAGGAAGTTTTCAAGGGTCAAGAGAGGAGTATGATATACTATGATCAAGAGGAGTGAAAGCTCTAAGCTTGGGGATGCCCCCGTGGTTCACCCCTGCATATTTTAAGAAGACTCAAGCGTCTAAGCTTGGGGATGCCCAAGGCATCCCCTTATTCATCGACAACATCATCAGGTTCCTCCCTGAAACTATATTTTTATTCAATCACATCTTGTGTTCTTTACTTGGAGCGTCGGTTTGTTTTTGTTTTTGTTTTTGTTTGAATAAGATGGATCCTAGCATTCACTTTGTGGAGAGAGACACGCTCCGCTGTTGCATATGGACACATGTGTCCTTAGGCTTTACTCATAATGTTCAAGGCAAAGTTTCTTCTTCGTTAAATTGTTATATGGTTGGAATTGGAAAATGCTACATGTAGTAATTCTAAAATGTCTTGGATAATGTGATACTTGGCAATTGTTGTGCTCATGTTTAAGCTCTTGCATCATATGCTTTGCACCCATTAATGAAGAAATACATAGAGCTTGCTAAAATTTGATTTGCATATTTGGTCTCTCTAAGGTCTAGATAATATCTAGTATTGAGTTTTGAACAACAAGGAAGACAGTGTAGAGTCTTATAATGTTTACAATATGTCTTTTATGTGAGTTTTGCTGCACTTGTTCATCCTTGAGTTTGCTTCAAATAACCTTGCTAGCCTAAACCTTGTATCGAGAGGAATACTTCTCATGCATCCAAAATCCTTGAGCCAACTACTATGCCATTTGTGTCCACCATACCTACCTACTACATGGTATTTCTCCGCCATTCCAAAGTAAATTGCTTGAGTGCTACCTTTAAAATTCCATCATTCACCTTTGCAATATATAGCTCATGGGACAAAATAGCCTTAAAAACTATCGTAGTATTGAATATGTACTTATACTTTATCTTTTATTAAGTTGCTTGTTGTGATAACCATGCTTCGGGGAACGCCATCAACTATTGTTGAATATCATGTGAGTTGCTATGCATGTCCGTCTTGTCTGAAGGATCTATCATTTTAGTGGTTGGAGCATGCAAAATTGTTAGAGAAGAACATTGGGCCGCTAACTAAAGCCATGAATCATGGTTGAAGTTTCAGTTTTGGACATATATCCTCAATCTCATATGAGAATAATAATCATTGCTATGCATGCTTTAAGAGGAGTCCATTATCTGTTGTCTATGTTGTCCCGGTATGGATGTCTAAGTTGAGAATAATCAAAAGCGAGAAATCCAAAATGCGAGCATTCTCCTTGACCTTTGTACAGCGGCATGGAGGTACCCCTTGTGACACTTGGTTGAAACATGGCATGCAAAGATCCGGTAGTCCAAGCTAAGTAGGACGAGGTGCGGCACTATTAGTATACTATGCATGAGGCTTGCAACTTGTAAGATATAATTTACATAACTCATATGCTTTATTACTACCGTTGACAAAATTGTTTCATGTTTTCAAAATAAAAGCTCTAGCACAAATACAGCAATCGATGCTTTCCTCTTGAAGGACCTTTCTTTTACTTTTATTGTTGAGTCGGTTTACCTATCTCCTTCCACCTTAAGAAGCAAACACTTGTGTGAACTGTGCATTGATTCCTACATACTTGCATATTGCACTTGTTATATTACTTTATGTTGACAATATCCATGAGATATACATGTTATAAGTTGAAAGCAACCGCTGAAACTTAATCTTCCTTCGTGTTGCTTCAACACCTTTACTTTGATTTATTGCTTTATGAGTTAACTTTATGCAAGACTTATTGATGCTTGTCTTGAAGTACTATTCATGAAAAGTCTTTGCTATATGATTCACTTGTTTACTCATGTCATTACCTTTGTTTTGATCGCTGCATTCATTACATATGTTTACAAATAGTATGATCAAGATTATGATGGCATGTCACTTCGAAATTATCTTTGTTATCGTTTACCTGCTCGGGACGAGACTAAGCTTAGATGCCGATACGTCTCCAACGTATCGATAATTTCTTATGTTCCATGCTACTTTATTGATGATACCTACATGTTTTATGCACATTATATGTCATATTTATGCATTTTTGGAACTAACCTATTAACAAGATGTCGAAGAGCCAGCTTGTTGTTTTCTCGCTGTTTTGGTTTCAGAAATCCTAGTAAGAAATATTCTAATTGGACTAAACTTTCCCCTGGGTCCTATTTTTGCAAGCTCCCAAGACCGAAGAGATAACAAGGGCCACGAGGCAGCCAGGGAGGCGGCGCGCCTGTGCCTTGGCGCGCGGCCCTACCTCCACGGGCACCCGCCCCCGCGTTGCCGCTACTTAAAGTCTCCGTCGCGAAACCCCCGCACTGAGAGCCACGATACGGAAAACCTTCCCGAGACGCGCCGCCGCGAATCCCATCTCGGGGATTCAGAGATCGCTTCTCCCGCACTTTGGAGAGGGATTCATCTCCTGGGAGGACTCTTCATCGCCATGATCGCCTCCGAGTGATGAGTGAGTAGTTCACCGGACCATGGGTCCATAGCAGAGCTAGATGGTCGTCTTCTCTCGTTGTGCTTCATTGTTGGATCTTGTGAGCTGCCTAACATGATCAAGATCATCTATATGTAATTCTATATGTTGTGTTTGTCGGGATCCGATGGATAGAGAGTACTATGATTATGGTGATTATCAATCTATTGTTTATATGTTGTTTATGATCTTGCATGCTCTCTTATTAGTAGAGGCTCTAGCCAAGTTTTTGCTCTTAACTCCAAGAGGGAGTATTTATGCGAGATAGTGGGTTCATGCCTTCATTGACACCTGGGACAGTGACAGGTTGTGATGTGCTGTTGCCACTAGGGATAAAACATTGATGCTATGTCTAAGGATGTAGTTGTTGATTACATTACGCACCATACTTAATGCAATTGTCTGTTGCTTAGCAACTTAATACCGAATGGGGTTCGGATGATAACCGAAGGTGGACTTTTTAGGCATAGATGCAGTTGGATGGCGGTCTATGTACTTTGTCGTAATGCCCGGATTAAATCTCACTATATTTATCATATCATGTATATGCATTGTTATGCCTTTCTCTATTTGTCAATTGCCCGACGTAATTTGTTCACCCAACATGCTTTTATCTTATGGGAGAGACACCTCTAGTGAACTGTGGACCCGGTCCTATTCTTTACATAGCATACAATCTCCGTAATTGTGTTTACTGTTTTCTTTGCAAACATCTTCCACTCGATACGTAATCCTTTGTTACAGCAAGTGGGTGAGATTGACAACCTCACTGTTTGGGGCAAAGTACTTGGGTTGTGTTGTGCAGGTTCCGCGTTGGCGCGGAATTGGTGTTGCGCCGCATCACATTTCGCGACCATCAACCTTCAACGTGCTTCTTGGCTCCTCCGTTCGATTAAACCTTGGTTTCTTTCTGAGGGAAAACTTACATCAGACGCATCATACCTTCCTCTTGGGGTTCCAACTGACGTGTACATTTACACATCACCCGTCGTGTAGCCCAGCCAGTCAAGACTACAGCCCACTCGTGGAGCAACCACCAAAGGCCAAGCCCACCAGAACCAACCCAGCCCAGTACCCCTTCGGATAAACACGAAGTGGACGAGGAGATCTTCATCTCCTTCGTCTCTGTGAGCACGGGAGGGTGCCACGGCGACGACGAGCTCCACGTCCGGCCGCCAGAGTGGACTCCCCCGAACACCGACGACCGCGAGGCGCAGTATAAAAGCACCACAAAGACACTCGACCGAGTTTTCCCCTCTCTCTGTTCCAAATTTCCCCAATTCCGAAACCCTAGCCGACCATGCCTCCGACCATCGCCGCCGGTAGAGACAACCCCAGACCCAGCCGTGACCACCTTTAGGACCGCCTTCCTCGACATGGCCACCGTACGCCAGGAATCGAGCTGATACGCCCCCAATCAACCACGCCTGGCCGTCTTCTCCAACGCCGGCCATGGCTCAATCCGGCGACTCCGGCCCGCTCAGACCTCGCCGTCAAGCCTGGTGCGACCCTGGTGAGCTTCTAAGCTTCCTAGCATGCTCGCCGAGCTCAAATACCCGCCGTAACATACGCCTCGCCGATCGACGGTGAGCTCTGCCGCTCGGTCTCGCCGCCGGCCAAGCTCCGGCGACCATTTGGTGGCGGCGCCACCATCACTAGGATCGCCTCGTCACCCTCTTTCCAACGCGCCCCTGCACGCGCTCGCGGGAGCTCTACAACGCCGGCACCGTCCACGACGGCGCCAGGTGGCCATGGTTGCCACCTCGACGCCACCGTGGCAGCCCGGCACTGCCCACTTGTCCGTGTCTGTGGGTAGCACAGGCACGTGTGTGTTTAGTAATTCTCGCGAAATTTAAATTTTATTAATATCTGAAACTTTGCAAATTATAGAAATTCATTATAACTCAGAAAAATATAAAAAAGATATCAAAATTCCTAGAAAGTAAACTCTATCCAATAAAAAATAAAATGAAAATTTTATTTTTAATAAAAATTTAATTATTTAATACTTGTTATTTAAGCCTTTAAATTTTAATTCTAAATTCAATTAAAATTTAATAATTAGGAAAATTTCAGAAAATAAATAAAAACCAGTAACTAAATAAGGAAAACATTAAAATTAATTTTCCTTTTCTATTAATTTATTAAATCCTTATTAGAAGGATTTATACCCTGATTAATAATTACCCTAATTATTATAAATCTTTAAAAAAATAATAAAATGCCAAATCCAATATTATTTTTATTTCAAAGTTATTAATAAATTTAACTTTGCAAAACAAGTTATTAACTAAGAATTATAGGGTAATTAGTAACCCTAGTTCCATAAGAAAGAAAACTAAAATCTCATCATTTCATATGAAACCCTAAAACCCTAATTCAATTATGAACCAAACCCTAACCCTATTATTTTAAGTGAACCATAATGAGCTTCTAAACCTAAACCCTAGGTTATAACATATGATCATGAAACTTACTTTGCATCCAAAGATCCATAGTACCAACTAAACAATTGCCATATCTTCATAAAATAATAGAGACCCATCTCTAACACATTGGTATTACATGTGTTTATACCTAGATGATCTAATAGGGTTAACCAAGTGTAAACCCTAGATCCTATTACCAAAACCATCATCTTTATTAACCCTACTTAGCATCACACCATTGTGATGAACCCTATTAGCAACCATACCTACTATTTTGCATTACATAACCCTGTTCCACTAAACCCTACTAGTATTAGATACTTATGAAATCATAATATCCAGGAGCCACCTATGCCCTATTTAAGTGAACCCAGTAGTAAAACCTAGACCACCTCAACCCTAACTGATATACTTCTTATTACTTAAGAAGTATGTTCTTCAAAAGTTATTCTTTAAAAAAAATAAAGAGTAGCATCAACCCTGCCTAATAGGACCTATAAACAATAACCATCAATCACCAGTAAGGTATAACCAACCTTGAAAGCAACCACGTATAATTAATTGCTTAGGATGTCTAGGCTTAACTCAACCTTACAAAACCTAGGTGTTGATGAATCCAACTATGTTGTGATCCATCTACTCCTTACTCCAGAAACCAATTGGAACCATAGAAAACCATAGAACCCCACAAACCTAATTATCATACTTGCTCTTTATTAAAGCACATGTTCTTCAAAATTTATTATTTTGAAATATATAATAAGTAAACATCAACCATACACTATAGGACTCAAAATTGACAACTGCTCTTTACTTATTATACAACTACTATCCCTGGGTGTGTATGATTGTTACTATGCATTTTACCACTTGCTTATGATTCTAAAACAACACAACTTTGAATAAGAACCTTGTTTGTGAATCACTCTAAAAGTGCAACACACCCTAAACAAATCACTACAACTCACTAATCCTAAATCATCGGGGTTAGGTCACGCTTAGAGCGATTGCATACTTATGCATCCTTGTCAATCTTTTAAACATCGTCCTTACCGGACGATGATGCTATTTCAGAATTTGGAGTTATTGCGTATCGAAGACCTTGCCTGCATAATCTTGCCAAGAAAGGCAAGTTCATCGCTTGCTCATGTCATTTGAGTATTTTTACCAAATTACTTGCAAAGTACTATGTTTATCACTATTGCATAAAAAGCAAAACCACTATTTTCATAACTATGAATATGACTAGTGGTGGGCAATGGAACCATGGATTGTGTTGATATGGTAGGTTCCATTGCAAGGGTTTATGTCCATTTAGGATTAAACAACAAATGTTGTCATGATTCTGTGTAGTAATACCCGTGTTAACCATAAGATCGGAATGGGACGGTATAGTCAATTGTATTTCCACCTCTTGTACATCAACGGACGCTTTACCGTAGACACTTGTTATCCAAAGGTGCATTTGGTGGTTGGGGAAGCCTAAGTCCCCACGGCATTGTCCGTAGACACTTGTAGCCCAAGGAGCATTTGGTGGGGAAGCCTAAAGTCCCCACGGTATTGCGGTCTATGATGGGTTGCGCTACCGCGTAGGAATGTATGGTAGAGCCCTGCATTGTCGTCGTGGTCAGGGTCCACCTGAAATATATGGGAATAATGGGACCGGCGTGGACCTGGGTCGGGGTATGCAACAAAGGGTGGGTGTGCGAGGTAGCGGAGGAATATGATTGACTATGACCTTATACCGGGCCTCACACCAAAGGAAGTGTGGACGGGAAATTGCCCGGTTGGCACCAAGGTTAAGATCTCTTATGGGTAAAGCAACACACCTCGCAGAGTGTAACAATCGTGACTACCACTCCCCTCCGGATATGGAGCGAACGCTGCCGGAAAGGAACTCCATGAAGTTCTAGTCAACCAGGCTGACGGACATAGCTCTTCAATAAAAGCAACCTTTTGAAGAAATGATTACAAAAACTTGCATGCCTATGACTTTCTGGTCTATGGTTGTAGCTAGTGCATTAAACACCTCTTCCTAAAATGAACTTGTTGAGTACGTACTCATCCCACTCTTAAATCCCCGCTAGGTATGGAGGCATCAAAGGAGGATCTGCAACTCGAAGGCCGAGGAGTCAACAACTACTTCAGGAGAAGACCATGTCAGAGAGTCAGATACCATATTCAATAAGGAGAAAACCTAGATTAGCAATGAGAGGAACTATCTTCCTAAACCTAGCTCCTATTTAGCTAGAATCTATTCTTAGCCTCTATAGCTAGTTAAATACTCTACAAGTAGAGTTCGGGATAGGATTAGACTACGAGTCGTTCTTCTGGAGTTTATTTGCAGTTTTACCTCATTGTAAAGTAGGAGTGTGATGATCTTATGTAACGTCGTTGTAATGACATGCCTTGGACATATGTTTCGTTGTACCACTCTGACGATATAATAACAAGTACAAAATCCTTTGTTCTTACTTTTATCTTTGTTTCCCGTGCTCATGTACATACAGCCAAGGTAGATTCGGCCCCTGCTAAATATTGAATAGTTGTACATCCAACCATTGGGAATCCTTCGGCAGTAATTGAAAAAGTACTTATGATTTGTTCTTTCTGCTACCGTGGGGTTGGAAAGGATGCTAATTGCGGTAATCACTTTTGTCAAGAGAGGACTGTCTGATTAATGTTTTTAGTTCTGTTAATTAAAGAACAAAAGGTAGACAAGTAATCATGTGTGTCTATGTTTTGTTTCTCAATAACTATTTAATCAAGCTCCTACATGCTCTGTCTCGCTATTGATTTTTTAGTGATTTGGGGATTATTTCCAGGTTTTACTGGTGATGCTGAATTAGGGAAGAGAGACGCTGCCCCATGCCATGGTTACAATTTGAAGCTGGTAATTCCGAGTGCTTAATTATTCGTTGCGGGTAAAATTTACTACATCATTCTCTTCTTGGTCATGCCTTTTATTCAATTTATTATGGATATGTCATACCGTATAAATAGTTTATGTCATCCTTTCGTTGGTAGAAAACTATACCTAGGAAAAACCTAACCTATTTAGGTCGTCGACTTACCGGTGACGATAAATTGGAAGGCATTTTCTACATCTAATTCATTGACAAAACCCATTGATTCCATTGGTGATAAAATCGCTGATGCGAACTCGGTAGTGCTACTGAAACCACTTTGTGCATCTTTTCTTGCCAGGAAAGACAGACGTGTTGGGTCAGTCCGGCACGTCACGCTTTGAGTAATGGAGTCCTCAAGTTCTCCTTAAAAAATGATGCAGCTGTTGCACTGAAGAAGATGAGCGATAAGGTTTGCAAATATAGCACAAGTTAAGATCTCAGGATAATACGAAAGTCTTAGTGTTGTTATTTTCCTTATGCTAACACAATTATTGCACAAATAATTGTTTCAGCAGCTTACTGGAAGGAACATGTGGTGCACTATGAGAACATCAGATGATTTGCTGTTACCATTGAGTAAGGTGCTTATTTGGTATCATTTCTTGTATTTAGAATTTGTGATGTTAAATGGAGCCCTGGACATGCACCTTAAATTTGCGGGCCTTGCGGTGTTCCGCTTGGCTCCTACTAGAGATGCATTCAACTTTTAGGTTACTGTGTTTCCTACCATCGCTTGAAAGGCCTACCGCTTGGCTTTTCCTACTAGAGATGCAAAATTTCTTTCTTGACCAGACAGATTGAAAAATGTATGTACTCGTGTATGTTTGTGGAATGTATAATTCCGGTATGAAATGTACATTTTTTTTGAATAGGGATCTGGCGCAGAACCAACTTACATGTTACATTTCAAGGCTTATCTATCGAAATGAAGTTCTGCATACATGTAAGTTGTACCCTGCCCTACACCACATAGTTTTTTCTTCCTATTTACCCGATCGGTAATAGGAGAAGATACTAGCATTTTGTCATATTTATCTTCACTAGCGTGTCTGGTCCATCTTAAAATGTCTAAATGGTCTTAGTGAACAGAGGGAGTATTTTAGATCATAGATAATTTGACTATTTTTCTTGACCGGATGAATCCACATAAGTGTCGAAGAAAAACAAATCCTTATCACTCGTGCTAGCCCAACCAATGTACTGAAGCAGCCTGAAGGAGCCGAGCGATCCCAGTCCAAGCAATACCGATATGATATCTTCATGTCGTTGGTTCTACATCTCCTCCTTCACCGCCGGCGGAATCCTCCGACACCACTTCCCTTCCCTCGCCGATGTACTGAAACATTTCAGAGACATTGCTTTACTAACGAATGTGGTATGTAGAAAAATATGTGAGGTTTTCAGTATAGAAGCTAGAGGGCTAATAGGCATGCACTTCTAGGAAAAGCCCCAGTTGAACCTGGGTGCACGTGAACCCAGGTTGGAAATGCATTTTCAAAATGTGAAAAAATTCTGAAATAAAAATATCGGGGTACGTATGCATGAGAAGTAAAGCTGGATGAGCGATATAGAATAGTCACGTATTTTCTTTGATGTTTCAGTTGTCAACGGAAACAAATAGAGCTTGCGGGGGATATTTGAGAGCTTGCTGCACATTTTAAATAAAGAAAATCAGTGGAATTTGCTTTCCTGTGAACCAGGCTGATCTATCCCAGGCTATTAACTCATCCCATACACCCAGCATATGCATGCGGCGAGGTATGGAGTCAGCCCCGTCGATGGCCACGATCGAGGAGATCGACCGATCAAGGCCCCCAAAATTTAGAGGCCCCCAATTTTTTCAGCCCACTAATTTTTACCTTAGCTATTTACACGTGCGGCCCAGGAACTGGTAGGCTAGGATAGATCAATTGGCTGAAAAAAACAACTAGCGATCAGTTCTCCGTTCCCGATCGATAGATGGTTCGTTGTTCGCTCGTTTGCTCGTCTTCCGCGTCGAGACTTGCGCCGGCGTGCCGCCGTGGCCACGTGAGCGTGCCCGCTCCCTCCTGCTCCGCAGCGCTGCTGAGTGGCTGAGTGCTGATCCGATCCTTGCCGGCGCGGCGTTCAGGTCTACTTGCCTAGTCCAGTCCACTCTCCGATTTCAATCCTTCCTGGCGTGTGCGTGTCCCCCCATGAAGGTAAAATCTGGTGTTAACTGTTAAGATCTGCATGTATACTATAATCAACAAGTAGTTAGGATGCCTTGTGTTGTTAATTTATCATGAGAAGGACAAATAATGAGAGGACAATGTCAATTCGGTGGTGAAAAGGAGAAGAAAACAGATATTGATCCAGGCTGATCAAGAAATATCAGACAGATGTTGCTTTTTGGTAGAATGTGAGGTTGGTTTATTATTTTAGTGATGTATTTACTCTTTTTATAATGAATACACTATATATTTTTAAGTATTGTATGGAATATGGCATACTGAACTTATATAATTAAATAAAGATATGATTTCGTTTTACTAGTTATTGAGTTTGAACAAAAAAAAAATGGCCCCATTTTGTATATTGAACCAGGGCCCCTAAATCCTGGAGACGGGGCTGTATGGAGTCCAGAGTATATACAATTTACCTCCTCTTTGATTGGAGACCCTGGCAGATGCCGACGCTGCTCTTGCCCTCGTATTTGTATTTTTGCTTAACGGAGACCCTGGCAAGTGCGACGCTACAAAGTAATAGCAGAAATACAAATTCATCTCACAATCTCTGTGTCTCCTCCCAACAATCGGTACCGCTGCTGCTTTTTTGTCTTTCCCGCGTCACAAAGGTTGTCCCCAAATCCAACTTCAGCGCGGCAAGCAACCATCGGCAGGCTCTCCCATGACCGACCATCTCCCTAAAGCTACGAGGAAATTCAGAATCGTTCGCAAGCACAAGAGAAATATGCAGGCGTTGATCCATGGAATCGCATAGTACTACCTCACTCCCTCACCCGTGATCTAGCCCAAGGAACTGCCGCCGGCAGACTCCCTGCGCCTCCACATTTGGCTCTGGAAGATTCCCCTATTTCCCCGCCCCAGCCATCGTCCGGCTGAGCTGCGCCGATGTCCGCCCCATACCCTGCAGCGGTCCAACTTTCCTGCGCAGCCCGCCCCCGCCCCTACGGCCCTACACCGGGTCAGAACAGTTAGCCGACCTTGTCCCTGAGTGGCTAGCGATGCGGCCGCTGCGCCACAGGGTCCCCCACGGCCGAGCGGTCCGTGCCTCACCGGCCTCGCCGGAGGAGGAAGAGGACAGGAGGCGGCCGCGACATTATGTATTGAAAAAAAGTGGATCGTGGCCCAGGCGTTGCGGGGATGAGGGGGTCGGCCGTGTTTGACCCATTTTTTCGCAGCCGCTTTTCTAGCGTGGCCCGGTCGAGGGAGCGATGTGCGCAGGTATTGTGCAAGGTACACGTACGAACAACGGATCCAAATTTAATAGCAAAGATAGGTTTGAGCGGTAATTCACTTACTGGAACCTTGTCACCTGATTTGTGCTAGCTGAGTCGCACACGGTACTTGTAAGTTCTATGCTTACTCGGAGATGCTGCTTCATATCATGCTAATTAATCTTCATTTATGAAATACAGGGACATTTCATATAACCATACAACGACGGTTTCTTTCTAATAGCCACAGTGTAAGCCCTCCTGATTCCGTGCAAATCTTATAAACTTTACCTTTTGTACTCTTGCAATATATTGTTATATATTCACATTCTGATTTGAGCTTAACTTTTTCGTAGGTCCATAAGACAAACATATGCTTGTTGCTTGAGAGCTATTGAAATGTACTTGTATGGTCCACCATGGTGCATTGATTAATTTACTATATCAGTTACATATGCTTGGGAAGATAGGTATCACCTAGCAGTTTATTAACGATGAAATTCTTAGCTTTGTTTACTTACAAATGCTTTGGAAGTGAGGGAAATGCACTTAGTTGGTTTATGTATGTTTTTAGTTTATTTCTTGGTTAGCGTCAAGTTGAATTTATTGGTGCACTGAAACAATTAAAACATACAAAGCTTAGGAAGGAAATTATCATCCAATGGTTTATTAGTGATGACATTTCTAGCTATTAGTCTTTCCAACAAGTTTCATTTTGTTTATTTCAGTTTTGATGCTGCACATACCTCCTCTCTATGAACATTTGTGTGTAGCTACAAGCCGATCCAACCTATGATTAGAAGGGCTGGTACGGGCGAGACTATTGGAGGTAAGCATGCCACTACTATGCCAGAAAACAACGCCATTTATTAAAGCAGAGCGACACACATGTATTCATTATTATTGATGTGAAAATACAATCAGCTTGGTTGGAGTAGTGTACTAGATGGGTGGAGTTGTATCAGAAGCCCTTAGAGCTATCTTTAGTGAAATTATTATGAAGAGAAACACTGTTAGACTGAACTTGATATCCATGATGTACTATGTGAGCCCTTGAAGGTATCTTGTCCAACGTCTCTCTAGATTAATCGCGTGATCATTCCTTGGTTATTCCTAGAAGCCAAAGATGGATGCAAGTGTTTCATGGAACTTCCCGCCAGTTACATTGTTCTTAAACTGCATGTGCACGCTCGTACTTAACATATCAGTATTTCATTGTAACTATCCCATGTGTGCATCTAACTTTTGTTTATAATAAGCCATGTTACCTCTTTGTAGTTCGGAGTAAAAAATGTGTATTAATATCCTTGATAAAATATCATTATTGATGGGGCATTCTTTTTCTTGAATTTTATGTTGTTATGACCAAATTAATGAAATTCACACTCTGATAGTTGGTAAATGAGCAGCCGCAACTATTTTCTATCAAATCACCATGCAAGAATGAACTATAATTTATGTTGTAGTCATAGTACTATTGTTGGGAGTTACAACTAGAATCAGATGCAATGGTCTTTATGTGCTGGCTACTATGATGGATGCTATAAAGATATTTGCTTAGACAAACAGTTTATGTTTTCCCTTATTTGTCGTTCATGAGGTCATAAATTTGATCTAATGTAGTGTTCCAATGTTGCTCCATAGTATGCTACAATATGTATTACGAATTTGCCTAGAGAAAAACATGAACGACAAATGGGGAACGACTAATCTGAGAGAATATCCCTCAACTTTTTATGAGCTAATAAGGTCTAGCTATTTAAAAGATTCTGTGTTATTGGTGTCACAGTTTAATGATAGTTGTGCAAGGAAAGAGACTTTTGGTAATACGTGGTTCGAGAAAAATTTGATTGTTTTTCACTTTATCGCCAGGATGCCCAGTTTTTTGCGTTCTTTATCGACACATGTGCATACAGACCAGTCGATCATCAGAATGGAAGCATATTGTGGACGAACGTGATCCCATTGAAGTTCTTTGGCAGAAGAAATGTGTGTTCTACAAGATAGTATGTGCCCCTTATTGATAGTATGTCATGAGGATTAAATGTGAAACGACACATGTTCCCTTATCTGCATATTGCTCTATTGTCAAGGAAGATTGGTGTGAAGATACAATAGGCTACTTTAACAATTTACCACAATGCAAAGTTAATGGTTAGATTTTGAAGGTGTGACGAAATGTGCTATTCAAAGCAACAAAACTGTCCATATTTCAGTAGAGTAGAAAATTGGCAAGTTGCTTTCATGATTTTTGTTTTCACTATCTCTTCTAACATCTTTTATGATCTTATTTTAATGTACTCCCTCCGTTTATAAATAGATGTCTCAACTTTGTTAAAATTGAATGTATCTAGACCTATTTTAGTATTTAGATACATTCAAATTTGTCCTAAGTTGAGACATCCTTTTATAGACGGAGGTTAGTACTCCCTCCGGTCCGGAAAAAGTGTCGGGCGGCATAGTATAATTACATTTTACAGTAAACCCCTTTCAAATTAATCAAAAGAAGAACTAGCCAAGATCATCAACCATCCACGAACAGAACAGCGCCCGTACAGCAAGGGATAGAACCTCAGCACCATCCGTTCGGCCGGCACCCAATTCCTCGCCTCGATCCCGTCAGATCCCATCCTCTGCGGCAGCGAGGAGCAGAGCCCCCTCACAGGCACGGGCCACCGGAACCAGAGTGGGCAGGTCGTCGGCAGGCGGCGGCCGGTGACCAGCGCGAGGATCTGGGCCGCTCGTGGCTGCGGCCGGTGGCCGGCGCAGGGATCTGGGCCGCGCGCGGTTGCAGCGGCTTTGGGGAGGAGGTTGGTGTGGGTAGGGACGGGCGGAGGCGGCTTTGAGGAGAGAGGTGGGAGGAAGACGTAGTGACGTACTGAGATGGGCGAAGAGTCAACTATGACTGTTTAGTTGATTCAGCAGGGGTGTGCCGGTTGAAGATAGATAAAGCTCGAGGGTGTGTTTGCAAAAACGCATTTCAGACACTTATTTCGGATCGGAGGGAGTAGTACATTTGCTAAATAGTTAACAAATTTGAGTAGTTTGATGTGTGCAAGTCAATGACACAAATAGATGAGTTGTTCTACCAAGAATACTTTCCAAAATGGTGTGTACTTATTGTAGGCTCATATTTTCCAAAAAAAATATTATGAGAGTTTCGCATGTCTGAAACGTAATTTCGGGTTAACCATCTTTTTTATTTGCTTACATGTATCGTTAACCCGTGGCAACGCACGGGCATTTTACTAGTTCCTTTAAAAAAACATCACTTAACTGCAAAATCAAATCTCTGTTCTAGTTCCACTTGCAACCGGAAATAATCTGAGTTGCAAACTCATTTGTAATTGAAAACAATACATTTACAACCGAATTGAGTTCGAATAGATTTGGTTGCGACCAATTGGTAACTAGAAAAATCACTAGTTTTCTTGGAGGCATCTCTCATTTCAATCCTCCGCCAAATTAGTATGTAACTATGAATTATGCATATCCAAGAGTATACATACTTAAGTTACGTGTACCCAACTTATGTATAGTTAAGAGTTACACATACCTAATATATATGTACCTAAACTACATTTATTTACGTATTTTTACATACCTAGGTATACATGCATGATAACAAATACTATCATACATGGGTATGCACCCCATTCATGCATGGCTATTAGGTATATACACAAACCTTACACACCTCGGGTATGTAAGATTCAACATGTATTTTGCGAGTATCTAAAGGTATAATAGATGCCCCCCATAGGGGGATTCACAGCGATCTAAGCACGTGAGTCGTTGGATCTTGCAGTGAGTCGATCTTGTCCGTTTGTTCTAGATGAACTGCGCGTCTGGTGGTCGCTGGGTGGGTATCCCCGTGTTCCCTCCCTAGATAAAGCCAAGAAACAGCGCAATTCTACCCGCTTGTGCCTATGCGCGGGACCAACATTCATCTGGGTCCACTCGTCAGTCACCTGGGGTGGGTTTTGGCTGGGTTACTTGTGGCTGCGGGCGTAGGGGTCGGTGGACGTGGTGGGGCTGTGGGATGCGTGGGCGGCCTCCCATTTGCTCCTCTCTCTGGATCAGGCCAACGAACCCTAGGCCAATCCCCGCAGCCGCCGCCCCTCTCCAATCCCCCAATCCCCCGTCCCTCTCTCCTCCAATCCCCTCAAGATCCACTCCCCTCCTTCACTGCCACTCAATTTTCTTGTTTTCTCTTTGGCTGGAGCAGGGGAAGGAAGCATGGCTCCATTGTTGGGGAGGTGGAGCTCAACGTGGTGAAGCCACAAGGGAAATCTGACAACCGGTGATGTGCACCGCCTCCAGCTGCTCCGGCGACCTCTCCCTCCTCCTAAGTGGTATGCTGCTCCTCCCCCTCCTTCAATTGTTGTGTGGCTCGGGGAGAGCGACCAGGGGCGTCCTTCGTCTCCTCCAAGCTGTGCTGACATGCATGTCTTTCTGTCTAACGATTTCCTTCTCCCTGCAGCGATTTGGAAGGGTATCCTTCTCCCTGCAGCAATTTACAAGGGGTTCCTTCTCTCTGCAGCGATTTGGAAGGGGGTGAGGATATTGCGGGGAATATGAAGTGGGCGCCTGAAATTTGCCTCCGAAAGCCATGAAGAACTCGATTCAGTTCGGTTGGCTGGTTTCCCTTCTTTTCTTGCAAGGGATGTTATTTTGTTCATGGTTCTCTCCTGTTAGATCCAGTCCTCTTGTTCGTGTTTCGTTCACACATTATTCATGTTACTTTTATTTTGGATTGTGTGCCTTTCCTTTGATCATTTTTTTAATTTGTTTTGATTATTTTTCCTGCAACTATTCACAGGTTAATCCCATGCTGATCTGAGATGGCAGGATGTGGCTTTTACATAAGAAAGCATTAGTTTTCATTGACTGGACACAAGGTACTTTTTGCATATATTTGATTATGTGTTCTTGATATAGGTACAAGATCGGCTGATAGGATATATGAATATTGTGCCCTACTGGCTAGATTAGTTTCCTCCTTTCTTGATACCAGACCATGTCCATAGGTGATGTTCTTAAAGTTTATGCTCAGATGGAAGAAATAAATTGATCTGGAATTAGATTTTTGAAAGCCTAGATCGATAATATTTTTTATTGTGAGTTGATAGACTTTATATTGTGGGCATGGTTATTCCATCGTCAGCTTTGTTTCCGCCGAGTCCTATGGCGTGGTTATGAGGGATCCCAAATGCCACCATTGCAAGGGAGCTCGCCTTGTAGGGTGGGCCTTAGCCGTGGTGAGCACATCCTCCTTGAGGCATGCTGCAACCTTGATGCTTCACAACACCGCCAATGTTCTACTCGTCCATGGCATGGCCCTCCCAATTGTCATCGTCCCCATGAAATAGGTCTTCCACTCCCTATCCCCTTTCTCTCTCTTTGAATTTTCTCATGAACTCCTTAGTGCAGTGGCTCACCGGGTAAGAGGCCCAGAGGTAGGACATCAAGGAGGCTGTTTCCCCTGCTATGGTCCTATTTGAGCTTTCCTTTTGTTAGTAAGTTGATCTCTTGGGTGCGAAATCAGTACGTCGTGTGGCTGAAATGGTGCCCTGATGTCTTGCAGGTCCTACATGATTTCTTGTATGAGGGAAACAATGCGGGAGTTATGGAGAGATGCAGGTCCAAGGTATTATGTTGACCCGGATATTGCCGTCATGTGTGTTGGCTACCAGGCTCGGCCTCCTCCAACCCCAACCCTCATCAGGGCCCACGGCAACAAAGTTATACCGTGACAAAGAGACACATCAGCAAAATGCACAAGCCTGACACTATGACAGTAGCTTGATTAGTTAGTATTTGTGCTCTTGTGCGCCTTCGTGCTTTGTGCATTCTTGCATTTTTAATACTGTATTTTCAGCATCTCTGGAATTTTCCATCCTTTGGATTTTGCTTGACATGGATTCTGCTTTATACAGGTGGTCATCTTGCTGGATATATTTGCTTGGGTACTATCATGGGCGATATATCCACTCTGTTCGGTTGTACGCAAGATTCTGCTCTATTCTTGATAAGTTTCAGAACTTGTTGTGATTTGATATGAGGTTAGTTGCCAATTTTCTTTTGTGCTCAGTAGCGAAATGTGCTTGACTTTATATTTAATCCGTTATCCATAATGTGAGCAAATTTTCGTGGCAAATTCAAAAATAGTTTTGTCAAATATTATTTTTTACCAGTAGCAAGCTGAGCCAGAAGGCAAGCTTGCTTCTTCACTTGAGGTCCTCGTATGTTCTTGTTAGAATTGCATTTCTAAATTTCACATTTTTTTGTATTTTTGTGGTAAAACTTACAAGCAACTTCTATCATGGGCCATCTAATGAATATTGCCTTCTATAGTTCAGTGAGGTGAAGCTCAATACCAAAGTTGGTTGCTTCTTATACTGATAGCATCAATAGAAGTGCAGCAACCCACAACTAAATGATGGATTTATTCATACTGATGCTAAGTAGGCAAAGTATGCGATTTCCCGTCAAATACTTTGCTTATGTACTAATATGATTTTAAGTACCAGTAAGGATGAAAATAGGCTCGCACTTTTTAGGTTTTGTATATATATAATTTTAATAGACTCGCATCCTACATGTGGTACTTATTCAGTTTGGCCTATCTTATTCTTCAAAGTGAATTTGTTGTTTGAACATCCCCTTGGTTGTTTCTTGATACTTCCGTGCCTCTGTGATTATAGATACTCCCTCCAATCGCCGCGCAACTGCCAGACAACATACCTTGTTGCCGACGCCCAACAAGGTATCTTCCAAAATCTCACTCTGTGTGTGCTTGCTTGCTGCTGCGCCTGCTTCCTTTGCAGCGAGGCTTCTTGCTTGATGGTGTGCTCTGATGGTGTTGATTTTGTCCTGCTGGGTTGATGATTGATGGAGCGGGAGCAGGAGAAGATGACGAGGGTGATGCGCCGCCCTCATGTCGATGGTCAGCCATACGATTGATCCTAGGTTTTTCTCTCTCGGTTAACTTTCAAGGCCCTTACTTCATGCACGGTCACAATAGGAAATCAGAGTTATCACTGGTGCAGCTTGTGATAGACCGGCTTTGAGGAATTGGTATGCCTGAACTATGGATTGCCTCAATGGGAACACTGAACTATGGATTATTCATGTTGCGGTTAGTAGGCTTAGTAGGCTTATGAATGTATTATCTTGCAATTAGGACTGCTCTGGATGCACTAATTTAGCAAATTATTTTACCTAAAAAAATAACTAGATAGTGGATTAATGCAGGAACTATTGTATGGATGTGATCTAAAACTAGAAATCCATGTACTCACTTATTTTCCATTTTTTGACATTGCACTAATTTGGTATCATGAATATGAAGTGGACACAACAAGTGGAAGATTTACAATTCACAGGGGGCAGGTAAACCATGGGCAGAATCTTTACCTGTGCACTTATCAGCCAAAGGGCTACTGTCATTTTGCCTTAATTGAAGACCTACACGTCATGCTGTCTGTCCTCCAGAAACCATAATGCTTAATTAGATCCGAAGTTGACTTCATATATTTTTAGTTAGTGATATTTCTACTGCTTTGTTGGTCTAGATAGATGAAGATAAATTTCTACTTTCTGTTTAAAGATTCAAACATGGGGAACACAGTTAATATCTCATGCATTATGCCTAATCATATGTAGGCCAAGATATAGCAGAGGTGTCGGAAAGTTCAGGTGAGATCCAAATACTCCATCACCTCTGATTTCCTAGCTATTGGTGCATTATTCATGATTATTGAATTAACAAAGCACACCTTTCTTAAATTAAATGGTAAGAAAGGTCACAGGACTACGATGTAATTATGCAGCAAAACTGAAATCTGCTACCTGATGCTCTGCTTGGGTATAGGATTCAGTTTTTAATTGCGGAAATCTTCCAAATTGACAGTTATGAGTCGTGGTCTGCAAACTTTCTGCTTAATGTATCTTCACCATAATATATGTACAATAAGCATGCTACATTTTATATTAACTTTGTGACCAATGCTGCCAATCTTGGCCAGCCATTCTTATACTTGGTGATGTGCTTATCTTAGCTAATTAGATACTTATCAGATATTATTTCAAGAATGACTATGAAACTTTTAGCAGATACTTCAATTTTTTTGTTACAGGTATAATATATGTCCAAGAGATAAGTTGGTGCGGGGTGTTACAGGTATAATATATGGAAAAAAATGATCTTACTTTACTTCATGATCAGGTATTCTTTCTCATGGATCATAAATAGCCCGGGGTCTTCTCCTTTGCGCTCTGCTTTATTCTTATACAACTTTTCTCTATTTTGTTGCGCCCTTTATGTACACAGCTGAATATGTACAACATATATAATCTTCATCAGTTGCAGGTGTTCAGAGTATTCATGTTCACCAGGGAGCACAAGAAGTTGGGGAGGAAGGAGGAGCCCAAGGCCATCCATCAACGGTGGCAGGCAGCGCAGGGTCGAGTTGGAGGCAAACATATCAAGAAGCATGTAATAAGGTGACAGTCGCTGACCATTACCCCAAGAACTTGAGTTTGAGACCCTAAAACAAACTAGGTAAATGTTCTCTGAATAAAATTATTAATCTGCTTGTTTGTGTGTTGTCTCTGATCTGTGGGTGAGAGAAAAGAGAATAGCTTTTTAATGGGAAGGCAAATTATCTGTCCATGTTCTATTTTCCTTGGGTATCAAAAGTTGTCTTCGTTATTTCTCTGTTTTTAAATATGTATGCCTAGACACACACGGTATTCAGTTCAGTCTTATTGCAAACAAGAACGATTCGGTTGATGCTACTGGGTGTCATGGATGTCTTGCATCTCAGATTTATACTTACGAGAAAATCATGAGTTTCTCAGATTTTGTACCACCATGTAGATATCTGGGAAGGATTTTTTAAAGAAAATTAATGCTAGAGCATATGCTCATAGGTATATGAGTAGTAGTACAGGAAGAAAAGCTTGCCTGGTGCATTTATACAGTGACATAGGTCGAATTCACACGAAGTAAGATTCTGAACTTTTATTAATGGCAGCTAGAAAATCCAAAGCACAAGCTATATAAATACATATTGGTACACGTTTACGTAAGAATGCATGAATAACTTTCAAGCTTGTTCTTGTGATAAATTTATGCTATCCAGTATACTAGCTGCTAGCACCTCTTCTAAACTAATTCCTAAACTGAATGATTTAAATTTTGCATCTCTGAAACTACAGCAGCACCTATTCCGGAAGTTTGAACTTTCATTGCTCTGTATTAAATTTTGCATATCTGAAACTACAGTAGCACCTATTCCGGAAGTTTGAACTTTCATTGCTCTGTATGTGGCCATCAAGCCGCTTGCTTGTCCAAATAAAAAAAATATCCGACTGGTGCTATACATGTTGCTAGGCTGAGAGCTTAATTATTTTGCTGATTTCTTCTCACTATTGCCTCGCTTAAAATTTTGTGGTACATCCATCGCTTTTAAGTTTATACATATGTTGTCTTACTATTTTTTTTTATGTCCAGGGTTGTTCTATTTATTCTACTTGATTCGGGCAGCCTACCATTCTCCTGTTGTAGATTATTTTTCCTGGTGTCTAGCAATAATAAACTTAGGTTATTTGTTTTCTTTGAGAACAAAATCACCCTTGACAAAGAACTTCAGAAAGCGGAAGAGAGGGTGAGGGAGGAGAAAAAGGAGACCCCAGGATCCCTAACAATACCTACAGAGCAAGTGGGTACTCCACGACTTGTCCATAACTTGCACAATGCTTGTTGACGACACCATCAAGGCCATGGCGAAGACGGACTGAGTAGGCGACATGTACCTTCTGCCGCCTGAATTCTGACCCAATAAAATATCAGAAGCTATATAATGCGCTAGAGATCGTAACACAGTGTGTACATATTACTATATGGACAGGTTGAAATGCATATTTTCTTCGTGGCGGAATAGCGAGTAATAAGGATTGTACGCTACATGATTTATAATTCAGTAATTGGATTAAGCAATTCGAAAGATGCATTTCAAAATTCGAAATAGAAATTTACATAATGGTTTCCTGCACACAAGTTTACTTTAGCTTTCATTATTAGTTGCTTATGTCATATTACTCATCTTTGTACTTTGTTGTTGTTAAAACAAGAGTGAAACTCCACTCTGAATTTGGACTCTGTATTTACACTTGAAGTTGTTAGAGTATATATCTGTATATTGTAGTTTCCCCATATGTTAGGGGGCTTCCTGCATATTTGCACATGTACATGTATTATATATTGTGGCCTTTGGCCCTGGTAATACATCAACATATTGTCTAACATGGTATCATAGCCTCAGGTCTCAAGTTCAAATCCTGACTTTCACATGGTTTTCGCAATTAAATTGCTGCCATAGTTGCCGTTCTTCGTTCGCCGCCGCCGGCCGCCGCTCTCTGTCCGGCCGTCTCCGTGGCCGTCATCTTCTTCCCGAGCGTGCGTGCCCGCCCGCCCCGCCCGATCTCTTCCCGACCGTGAGCGGAATCGCCCCGCCCGATCTCTTCCTGGAATCGCCCTGCTCGCTCGATCTCTTCCTGGAATCGCCCGATCAGCCGTGCCCGCTCTGGCCGATCTGTGCTTCCCCGGCCGGCCGATTGGATCCCGCGCGTGGCCCTCTGCCTATTCCGCTCCCTGCTCCCTGGCTTCGATCTGCTCCAATTCCGTTCTGCTCTCTGGTCGGTCCGTGGCGTGCTGTGATTCTTGTGCGTGGTCGTGTTGAATTCCAGCTAAGGTAAAAAAAAAAAGCAAAAAAAAAAAAAAAAGAGCAAAAAAAAGCAAAAAAAAAAAGTTTGTCTTGTTACCCGATGTCTTCTTCCGCTGACGCCGCCTTATCTCTGGGCCCACCTTCGGTTCTTGGTATTTGTCCGCTGCCTCCGTATGACGCAGCCATTTTTGCCGCTGGTTTGCGGCCTCTTCACGCGGTTCGCCCACCTTCGCCGACTTCGTCTATGTCGGCCTGCCGCCCTACATCGACTCTTGCGGCCTCTTCACGCGGCTCGCCCGCGCTTCGCCGACTTCGTCTATGTCGGCCTGCCGCTCTACATCGACTTTCGCGGCCTCTTCACGCGGCTCTATCCGCGCTTCGCCGACTTCGTCTATGTCGGCCTGCCGCTCTACATCGACTTTCGCGGCCCCTTCACGTGGTTATGACCGCGCTTTGCCGACTCTCTCTTCATCGGCGTGTTGCTCTCCGTCGCCCCCTTTGGTGGCCTCTGTGCGTGTGGGTGATAGCTCCTCGTCGGCACCTGATTGTACGTTGACCCCTCCAGTCGCGCCTCTCGCGCATGAGATAGCGCAGCTTCACCGTCTCGCTGATGGGATTCCAGCTTTACGCGCAGCCTCGCGGGTCCGAGTTCCCGCCTCGTCCTCATTGCACCTCTGTGCAAGGTGGCCACACTTCCTCCACCTGCTGGACGCGGGATCCCAGTTTGTCAGCCTCAGGATCGCCGCCAGGGTCGCTCTTCTGATCTTCTGCTGCACTCTCTCGATCAGGATATTCTCGTGGGTCTTCGTGTCCGCTCGCTACTCTGGACTCTTCCTCGCGGGCGCTCGGATTCCCGTTCGCTCTCCGGGCACCGCGCGACCACCACTTTCTACACGCCGCACGTCTCCCCGTGGTATCTCGGATTTCGGAGCTTCCTTTCATATGACCTCGGAGCTTCATTCGTTCGCTTCGGGTCTCTTATTTCTCCCGTCCGTGTTGTCACGCTGATGGTACGTCTATTCTCTGTTTCTAGTAGAGGCACCTTTTCTACTCCCTTTCTCCGTCCCCGATGTTTCTCATGTTCCTCGCTTCGATGAACCTTTCCTCGGCTAGCCGCTCACCGATTCGGTTGTCGTGTCATTCTTGACGCTGAGTCTTGTGCGTTCAGGATCGTCGCACACAGGCCCTGGTTGGAGCTGGCTCCGTAGCCGTAAGTCTCCGGCTTTGGGAGTTAGGCGGCTTCGTGTTCCTTCCGTTGCCACTCCATCTGCGTTCTCCTCCGGTTGTTGCCTCTGTCACCGGCTCTTTTCAGCAATGGCATCATCGTCTTGGTCACCTTTGTGACTCTCGCCTTTCGTCTTTGGTTCATCGTGGTCTTCTCGGGGCCTGTCTCTGAGATGGGTCGTTACACTGTCGGCTGTAGGTTAGGCAAACAGATTCAGCTTCCCTATCCTATTAGTGTGTCTGTTTCTCGGCGACCGTTCGATTTAGTCCATTCGGATGTTTGGGGTCCGCTCCCTTCGCTTCGAAAGGGGCCATCGATACTATATCTTATTCATTGATGATTTTTCACGGTACACCTGGGTGTTTTTCATGCACTCGCAGTGAGGTGCTCTCTATTTATCGCGCGTTTTGCGGCCATGGTCCGCACTCGCATTCCTCACCCATTCGCGTGTTGCGTGGGATTCTGCCGGTGAGTATATCTCCCAACACCTTCGTGGTGTCCTTGCTGAGGAGGGCACCCTCGCTAGTTTCTGTCCGCATGCTCAAAATGGCGTCGCCGAGCGTAAGCATCGTCATCTTCTTGAGACCACCCGTGCTATGATGATTGCTTCTTCTCTTCCGCCACATTTCTGGGCGAGGCTGCTACGTCGGCCCCACCTCATTAACATTCAGCCTTCCGCTGCTCTACAGGGTGGCATTCCTCTGCGTCTCTCTGGTGCTTCTCCAGACTACTCGACTCTCCGTTCATTTGGTTGCGTCTGCTATGTCCTTCTGCCTCCTCGCGAACGCACCAAACTGACCGCTCAGTCTGTTGAGTGTGTTTTTCTCGGATACGGTGATGAGCATAAGGGCTATCGCTGTTGGGACCCCGTTGGTCGTCGGATGCGCATCTCTCGTGACGTCACGTTTGATGAGACGCGTCCCTTCTATCCTCGCCCCACCTCGGGTACTTACCCGGTAGATGATATTTCTTTTCTTCTTTTTCCGGATGCACCCCCTGTTGTCCCTCCTCCCTCCCTCCTACTTCTGATGCGCCCCCTTCGGCGCCATCCTCTCGTTCGTCTAGTCCACCTAGTACTCCTCGTTCTCCGGCTTCGGCTCCTTCCGATGCTGTCCCTTCTTCCTCTTCTTCTGATGACTTGTCTTCTCCAGATGAGCCTCCCTCTTCACGGCCTGTTCGTCAGCGTCGTGCTCCACTTCGTTACTCTCCTAGTCAGTATGGTCTCTCTGTCGTTTCCGAGCCGACTTCTTATCGGGATGCCGTCATCCTGAATGGCAGCTTGCCATGGCGGAGGAGATCGCTGCGCTTGAGCGCACTGGCACTTGGGATCTTGTTTCTCCCCCTTCGGTGTTCGTCCCATCACATGTAAGTGGGTCTATAAAATTAAGACTCGCTCTCATGGATCTCTTGAGCGCTATAAAGCGCGTCTTGTGGCTCGTGGCTTTCAGCAGAGCACGGTCGTGACTATGATGAGACTTTTGCCCCGTGGCTCATATGACTACCGCGCATTCTTCTTGCTGTTGTTGCTCGCCGCCGGTCTGCCTCGACTTGATGTTCGAATGCTTTTCTTAATGGCGAGTTGAGTGAGGAGGTTCATGCAGCCTCCTCCCGGGTATTCTGTTCTCGATGGATGGTTTGTCGTCTTCGACGTTCTCTATGGTCTCAAACAGGCCCTCGTGCCTGGTTTGAGCGCTTTGCCTCTGTGGTGACTGCTGCTGGTTTCTCTCCTAGTCTTCATGATCCAGCACTTTTCGTTCACACTTCTCCTTGGACGCACCCTTCTCCTTCTCTATGTTGATGATATGATCATTACTGGTGATGATCCTGAGTATATTGCCTTTGTAAAGGCTCGTCTTCGTGATCAGTTTCTCATGACTGATCTTGGTCCTCTTCGCTATTTTCTTGGGATTGAGGTTTCCTCCACTGATGGTTTTTCTATCTCTCAGGAGAAGTATATTCAGGATCTTCTTGCTCGTGCTGCTCTTGGGGATGAGCGCACGGTTGATACTCCTATGGAGCTTAATGTTAAGCTTCGTCCTACTGATGGTGATCCTCTTCCTGATCCCACACGTTATCGCCATCTTGTTGGGAGTCTTGTTTATCTTGCTGTCACTCGTCCTGATATTTCTTATCCTTCATATTCTGAGTCAGTTTGTCTCAGCTCCTACCACTGTTCACTACAGTCATCTCCTCCGTGTTCTTCGTTACCTTCGTGGCACGATCACTCGTCGCCTTTTCTTTCCTCGTTCTAGCTCTCTCCAGCTCCGGTGCTACTCGGATGCTGCGTGGGCGAGTGATCCCACGGATCGTCGTTCACTTTCTGCCACTGTGTTTCTTGGTGGTTCGCTTGTTTCTGGAAGACGAAGAAACGTAGCGGTTTCTCGTTCGAGTGTTGAGGCTGAGCCGGGCTATGGCTTTGTTGATTCTGAGGTGACCTGGTTACGGTGGTTGTTGCAGATTTTGGGGTCTCTGTTACGACACCCACTCCACTTTTGTCCGACAGTACAGGTGCTATCAGTATTGCACGTGATCCGGTCAAGCATGAGCTGACCAAGCATATTGGTGTTGATGCTTTTTACACACGTGCTCAGGTGCAGGATGAGGTTGTTGCGGTTCATTATGTGCCTTCGATTTGCAGTTGGCGGATTTCTTTACAAAGGCACAAACTCGAGCGCGGCATTCTTTACTCTCCAAACTCAGTGTTGTGGATCCACCATGAGTTTGAGGGGGTGTTAGAGTATATATCTGTATATTGTAGTTTCCCCATATGTTAGGGGGCTTCCTGCATATTTGCACCTGTACATGTATTATATATTGTGGCCTTTGGCCCCCTGGTAATACATCAAGCATATTGTCTAACAGAAGTATCCATTAATCCTTTGAAATCTCGCTAAACTTTGCTCCTTTTGTTAGTTCTGCTGTGTAACTTGGACTCTGTTATTTGTGATTTATGAAGATCAATATGCCTATATATTCGTCACATTATTACTTTTTAGCGCCTTCTCTTAATTTTACCGTCATCAGCTGTTTCAGGTGCTGCTTCGCCAGGTCGATTCTTTCGCGCAAGACGCGGAGGCCTTCATCGAGCTTCGCGGAAACCTTCGCAGGTCAGATTCTATTCATCGCTTGCTTGCTTATCATCCTCGAAACATTCCTGGCGCACCGCTAAATATAGTCCAGCAATGCAGCAACCAATTTCAACTCACACTCTTGAACACTTATCTGAGCATTTCCAGAAACTAGAAATAAAAGTAAGCAACAGGTAAATATTCAATTGCATCATAGTAACATCACAACACTGATTTGTACCGATTTGTACCGATTTAATATATCCGAAGTCTGCGTCCTACAAAACTATATAGCTGATAAAAGCATATGGTATACAAGTCAGCATGCTGCTGGACACTTCTTTTAACTTTTACTTCAATCCATTTCAATCATAAACTTCTTAACATGTGTTCTGTAGTTCTTAGAGTACTTATTCATATACATACTCCTAACTTCATGTTGCTCTACCTTCTTTCGCCGTTCTGCTTCATGATCAAATAATATTTGTATTTCCATAACAGCTTCCATGGAGACTGTAAAGATTCCAACAGATGAGTTTCTGGAAGCCATGCTAAAGAAGCTGGGTCTTCCATGTAACAAGTACGACAACAAGCACGCAGGCGGAGGATGCGTTGAAGTAACACTGACATTCTACCCTTCTTGACATTATCTGCAATCTTCGCTTCCTCCGCACTCAGTTAGTACCTTTCCAGTGAAGTCCTTGGCTTTACTTAATTCGACATGATTTTTATTTGGTTTGGTTGCAAGTATCTCACTATATTTTATTTTGTGATTTTGTCCAACACATATTTTGCCTGACAATGGTCGTTTTCTCTCAAAGTCAACCATTGTTCTTTTCTTTTCAGTTATCTCTTTACTATTTGTTATTGTGAAACAAAGATTGGATGTGTGTCTATTCTTCTATGCTGCCTGCATTTTTGGAAAACAAATTTTATGGTTTGGTAAGTGTTTGCAGACAACTTAGGTTGCCGGAGTACTGTGCAAGTCCATGAGAGTTTAGGAGGACTAATGAACAAAACTGGATTTGTTTTGTGCTTGCAGAAATAGAGGTCTGCGGGGTGGTTATCGAGGATGGAGAGTTCATGTGCAAGTGGATATTTGTGTTGAGCGGGACCAGGAACGCCAAGTGCATCTTTGTTGCTGAGCACATCAAGGAATCTGTATACCAGTCAGCTAATATTCAGCCTCCATATACATACCAGCGTTGCATTAGCCTTCTGTGCATTCATCGTCGAACAGTATACAAACATTTATCTTCTTTCCCCAGAAGAAAAAGGGCACCTTTCAGCGTTCTAGGTTTCTGCTGAAGGCGCTACATCTGCTGCAGGGTGATTACTTGTCAAAGATGGCAACTACATCGGTGGACCAAACTGCGCATTCTTTAGTTATGGTGAATGCAACTATCTAACCATTTCAAGGATATGTTAAAAGCAGGCTCAGTTTATGCTATAGAAATCTTCATGGATAAATGAGATTATGACCTAGCCAAAAATAGCTTGCCACCGTTTTATGATACATTAATGCTAACTGTAATATACTCTTTTATCCTAATATAAGACCTAGATATAAGAAAATTATTGGTGTCCTGCATTTTTTTAGTGTTTTATAAAATAAAAACTGATGTGAAGTCATGGGATCGTGCGCGCCAAGGAGTGCACTTGTGATGAGCTGCATCTATATTGTGTTGGTTATCTTTGGTGCCATATTTCTTTGCATATAACTTCTACCCCACCCACAAAACTAAAAAAAGACTTCTACCCCTACTGTGTGCATAGCACAACCCTGGCTTATTTCCCGTAGAAAATTTATGTACCTAAAATATTATTTATCGATATATGTTATGTTGCAAACTGGCTCGCGAGTAGCTACTCATAATTTCATGTTTCCTTTGCGTTTGTATGCAAACTGATTTTTGTTTGCCTGCCTTTGGTTCTATCGTAAAATTTACATGATATTTTCTGATCCGCGTGGCTATGTCACAGTTTTTGTTAGTTAGTAAGCTTGCATGAGCTAACAAATATTTATGGAGATCCTACTAGAACTAAAATTACCTCTCAGGGTCTGTCTACAGATCATTTAAACTTTGTTCTCTTGATGCGCTTGAAAATAAACCAGTACAAAACGTATAACGATTTTTTGAACTTATTTCTATCGTTGTTTTATAAAATGTAAATCAACGCAAATTTTACGGGGTCGTGCGCCAAGGCGCACATCTAAATCGAGTTGAGTATGGTTCCTAGAGATCATGGTGCACTGGTTAATTTACCTATATATACATATTTTAATAAATTGTATAAAGTTAGTGGAGGCGCTTTCGTGAAAAGCATACTATGGCGAGAAGGGAGCACATGCTTTTCCGATTATCCCCTTACTCCGACAGAGGATTGCCACGGGCTCATAAAAAAAAGAACCACATGTTTAAATTAAGGAAATAAGGATCCAGTACATGACAACACTCGCGTAGGTAACCATTTATCTTGTGGGATACTACTGCATGTTCTACCACATCGCATTCCGGTAATTACATGACAACACGCGCGTGCTGCAATTGTAAGTAACACAAGCAAAGCAGAAATAATAGCTTATGCTTGGATGACGGGTTGCTGATGAATTCAGCGAGGAGGGCAGCTGATCCCGAATTCCGAATCCCCGCACAAGCCGAAGTACCCTATGGTCACGCTGCAGAATGTTTGGACCTTGTCCAGCAACTCAACGTTGCAGCCGTTGGTGAGCACGTCGAGCAGGTCCGAGTAGGGGCACGCGAAGTCCTTGACCGCCGCGCAGCACTGCGGCTTCTTGATCTCCTGCCCCCCTGCATTTGCTCCCGATCTTGCCCATTTGTCGCATCTCGTCGAACGGCACCGGGCAAAACCCTGCACGTATTTGTACGAGTCTACGAGTACTGCGCATGAATGCTCGAATCATCAACCATGCATGTTCGTCAGGCTGCAGGCATTGTTACCTCTGGCAAAGCCGATGAGTTTGCGGGGCGTCGACGGCGCCGTGCCTTTTGAGTACCTCCACTAATCAGGCGATGAATCGGGGAGAGACTTGTATAAGATCTCTCCATTAGGTAGGATCGTAGGATCAACACAGAAAAACATACTTTGAACAGGCGAAAAAATCTGAAAATAATAAACAACATGCATATTGGTTGTATCTACAACTCCACAAAATTTCAGCTTAAAATCTGATCTACACTTGGAGAAACAAAAAAGACAAATTCTATTGTGAATAGTGTCAGATCTGGTTGAGTAGTATTTCACACTATTCACACTCAGATTTATCTTTTTTGTCTCTCCAAATGTATGTCCAATTTGAAGTTGCAAATTTTTGGCGTTGCATATATAACATAGATGTGTGTTGTGATTTTTTTTCAAATTTTTTAAACATGTTTTGTTTTTGCAAAAAAATTGTTCTCATAGATCCTATCTAAGACCTGATCCTACCCAAGTCTTCCCCCGACGAATCGAGCGGTCAGTGAAATGCAGGCAATTGGAGGAGAGGAATTCCTACTAGCACTACGGGAGAGATGCAGTCTGCCGACGGCCAAGCACGGTCGGCACAGTATGAACAACAGTCGGCACAGGTTGTGCCGATGGTGACCGTTGACGTAGCCACATCGGCACAGATCTTGTTGGGGACTAGCGCGTCACCGTCGGCACACGTGTACACCGACGGCTGGACGGTGGCCGTTGGCCGTCCCACCGTCGGCACAACCCAGCTCGCCGTAACGTTACCGGCCGTCAACCGTTAAGCTGTGCCTATGGTAACACCGTCAGCATAGTTCCATCGTTTTTTCCCACAAACAGCGTGAAACCGTCCCCATTCAAACTGGAAAAACGCGTGAAACTGGGTCGGCTGTGCCGACGGTGGCATCGTCGGACAGACCCTACCATTTGGCACAGCTACGAGCCTGTGCCAACGGTGACACCGTCGGCACAGCCACTGCACAGCTTTTTTTTGCTGCTGATTGTGTTCTATTTGCACAACCATTGCACATAAAATAGCACAAACTACATAAATAGCACACATATAGCTTATACATCACAGATATAGCACAAATATATCATCATATCCCAAATTTAGTACAAATATAGCACACAAGCAAGACGGTACATATAGTCATCCTACATAGATCATCCTACACGTATAGCATGTGTCATCATGTAGCTAGTACAATGTAGCAACTATCATGATCTACGCGGAGGATAGTAATCACGCAGCTCTTCTAATGTGAAGTGAGGGAAAGGTATGCCGACGGTGCTCGGGGAGGTAGAACCACGACAAGAGCCACCGGAACTAGAAGCACGCCGAGCTGCGCCAGAAGCACCAGGAGAACAGCGACCGGGGTGCATCGGTGTACCATCAGCAGAGACGTTCCCGGATTCTCCCAATCCCTACATGTTTGAGGGAGTTAGCAACTTAGCCATGTAACATCAAGTTAATTAGCTCCGACGTCGGTGTACCAGGCGATGTGCCGACGGCCGGCCTGTGCAGACGGTCGATGGGGGCCTCTGTGCCGACGGCCCCGACATTTGGCCGTCGGCACATCGCCTGGCCGTCGGCGTACGGTAAATCTCCCGTAGTGGCGGTACGTACTTGCTATGAAGCGTGGCTGAGGCGCGGCGGTCGCAGCGGCGACCAGAGACATCACGACGCATAGCAGGACGGTGGCGGCGCAGGAACCCATGCTTCTCCTACCTACGGCCGGGGAAGAAGATCGAGATCGGGGCGGTGCTGGTTCATGGGTAGAATTCTTCTCTATTAGTGAAAATGGCAAATCTTTTGCCTCATTAAAAAAAAATATTACAGTAATGCCGCAACTGGCTACTGTGTGTGTGCGCGCGCGCGGGTAGGTGGGTGGGTGGGAGGGGGTCAGTATCGACCCCTGATCACCCCCACTGCCTCCGCCCCTGGTTCATTGACCTTGGTACATATATATATAGACTGCACCTTGTCTAGTTTAGTGTTAGCCTTTGTAAAAGTTAGCTGCAAGTTAACACGTGGCGCGTGACATGTGTTGACAAATGTTGCACCGTGTGGGGCACGACTTTCATGTTGAGAATCCTAGTACATGCTTTTTCGATATACTACGTATTTCTCTCTTTTGCTTGGAAATGGAGGATGAAAACCCTCAGGTCTCTCTGGCCGATACGTGATTAATTGCCAGACGTTCATTCAGTAGATAGCCAACTGGTCACACACGGATGATCAATCAAATTAATAACAATAATAGTTACATGTACCAAGCATGACAGCGCGCGCGCACGCGTACATGTGCCGTTTCTCTTGTCAGTCGGATACTGCATGCTGGATATAGATGTTGTACCACACCATATCAATTCCAGCAATCATCCATCTTTGACATACCTAGTAGGATGGATGGATCGCGTACGTACGTCGCGCGAAGAAAAAGAAAGTATATCTAGCAAGCAAGGTAAAGTAAAGAAAATGGTTAGGCGCCATGGATGACGCGAATGAAGGTCTGGCCGGCCGGCTGGCAGGCAGCACACGCATACTGTTTGTTGACGAATTAGCTGACGGGGCACGACAACCCCACGGTCGAATCCCCGCACATGGCGAAGTATCCCGCAGGCATTCTGCAGAAGTCGTGGATCTTCATCAGCAGATCAACGGAGCATCCGTTGGTGACATCGTCAAGCAGGGCGGAGTAGGGGCACGCGACGCTCCTGAACGCCTCGCAGCACGACGGCAGCGGCACCTCCTGCCCCCTGCACTTGTTGGCGATCTTGGTTATCTGCTTCTTCTCGTCGAACTGCACGGGGCAGAACCCTGCGTAATGTATCGTACACATGCATGGTTATGGTTATGCCCGGATCCATGGCTCGAGCTAGCGTGAACCGTGGGACGATTCATGGTTATTTGTCGGTACATTGATTATTGTTACCTTCGGGAAAGCCCACCATGAGCTTGCGGGACGACGATGGCTCCGTGGCTTTAAGCGCCTCCACTGATCAGGCGATGAATCGAGCGGTCAGTGAGATGCAGGGAATATACAAGTAGAGGGGGGAAGAAGAGATGTACAAAGTCATTATTAGCTTGCTCAATATGGGATTTTGTATGCATGCGCGCATGCCCTGCAATCCCAGCTAGCCGTACGTACTTGTTATGAAGCGTGGCTGCGGCTCGGCGGATGCTGCGGCGACCACGGACAGCGCGACGCAGAGCAGGACGGCGGCGGCGGAGGAACCCATGCCTCTCCCACCTACGGCCGGGGAAGAAGATCGAGACCGGGGTGGTGCTGGTTCGTGGGTAGAACACCAACACCTGCGTGTTATTTTATTGTAAAATGCCGTTCAAGGCAAAGCGGGTAGGAGATGATCACCGCCGAGTGGTCGCTTCTTATAGCGTGTCCTCGGGTGCTAATTTTGAAGATGGCGAATGGTACGTAGGACGTGGTTTGAGCCTCTGTGGACCTCGTTCTTCCGGGGAGGACACGTGACTGGAGGGAGTTAATTGTGGTGATCGATCGATTTTATGGGATGACCAGCAATGGTATTTTGACAGTGCGTGTGGCTCTCATCTGTGCTCCTAATGTAGGAGGAGTCTTTAATTAGCAGCAGCCATGCAGTGATGAAGGTGGTCACTATTTTGCTTGGATTGTCATGAATCGTCGGCTTTCGGCAAAAAAATTAAAAGGCATTTCGATCACGAGCTCACCGTGACGGAGTTTGCCATCTAAATTTCGTATTCTGAATCTTGCAAGTCCGGTTTTCGTCCGGTTTTCTGTTACTTAATGGGACAACTTTCTTCTTAATTAATAGAAAAGAAAAAACTTTTGCCTTGTTTTTTAAAAATAATAATCTTGTAAATAATACTACTCCCCTTCATCCATGACAACAAGTAGAACTAAAACCGCGACAATTTTTATGGATCAGAGGGAGTAATATTTGTTGATTGTCTAAAAGCTTGGGTAGGAGGGGGGATGGTGGGGGCAGTTCATTAATGTGATTGTGCAAAAATGAGGGAGTAGTTCAGCCCGCTGGGTTGGCTTTACTTCCGTTTATAGGTTGCCAACAAGGCCGTCATGGGCCCGACACATGCCTGTGCGGCACGACTCGCAGCAATCCATTTGTAAGCGGGCCATTTTGTACCAGCATGTAGGCCTCGAGTTGTGGCCTTGGATCAGGGGCCGAGCTACACCCGGGGCAACCAGGGCCATGGCCTGGGGCACAACAATTTTCTGGCCAGATGCATATGGAGATTTTTTATTTGGCCCAGGATTGGCCATCTTCACTGCCAATGGTGCATCTTCGTCGACCAGACGACTCGAATCTTTCCTTTCATGGCTGACTCCCTCCCCTCGCAGCGGCAGCCGTACGACATGCGCGCAGACCCTAGCCCACGGGCTCCCAAGACGACCGAACCACGTCTCAGGCTTCGCACCGTTCTTCAGTGCCGACCCCCCGCTATGTTGCTCGGCTGCTTTTGCTACCGCTTTTGGTCTGCATGTCATCTAGCCGCGCATGTCTAGCCGCCTCCTGCCGTCCTCCATGCAAGCACGAGCTCGACCGGCGGTCGGCACCAGTGCTGGTGCGCGTGCCTCTGAGATACACCTTTGTTTCTCTGACTCAGATGTGGCTCCCATTCTGAGCTATATTCATCTCAATATCTCAACTGAATTAATAAATGGACTTTTGAGAAATCAACCATCTTTTTTTCCCTTGTATTACTTTTTTCTAATTCTTTTGTGATTTTTATGTACTTTGATGGATCAATAAAAATCCAGTTGAAATTATATGTTCACTTTTTTTTGCACTTGTACCCAAAAAAAAACTGTACCATTTCATGATTTTGTGGAGTATTTTGCTTTTAGCTTTTGGCTCCGACACTGCCATTTGGGCCACATGGTAAACAAGACGACCCAACATGACACGTGTGCCCGCCAGCCAGCATGCTTTCCTGACTTTTGGGCTGTTTTGGGGCCTCTTGGGTCAATTTTTCGTAAATCAGTACTCCCTCCGTTCCTTTTTAATTGACTCAAATATAGTACAAAATTGTACTAAATCCGAGTCAATTAAAAGAGACCGGAGGGAGTAAGAATCAAAGAAATAAACGGTCGTTTTAAGCCTTGCTGGCCCGCGGGGCTTCAGCTCGGCGGGCGAGCACGGGCCGTTTACAGGTATGATGGGCTAAGGAAGTGGGCCTCTGGGCCAGCATGCTAAAATCGGCCCGGGTGGCCAGCTATACTTCCGTTGCAAAGGCGAGCAGCAACTGCGTGGTCCGACTCGATCAGCCCCACCGCACCCACTTTCAGCCTTTCAGGTCAACCGAACCAGAACCCATGAGCAAAATATACAAAAACCCTAGCCTCAGCCCTTCAGCACATCCCAAATTCCCAATCTCCCGCCGCCGGCCGCCACCAATGTCTTCCACCCCCGCCACCGTCGCCGCCGCGCCAAAGCCTCGCCTCGGCCGCGAGGCCGTGGTCCGGGCGGTGGAGGCGCTCCTCCGGTGGCTCAAGCACCACCCCTCACCGGCGCCGGAACCCATCTACCTCCTCGTCACCCTGAAGAGCCCCCCCGTCCGCCGGTTCGAGCACCACCTCCGCCTCCCGCTCTCTCCGTTCCCCTCCATCTTCCTCGTCGCAGACCGCCTCCCCGACGTCCTGCCCGACGACATCGAGGTGCTCCCCTCCTCCGCGCTCCGCTCCCTCCCCGCGGTCATGCGCCGGGGCTTGGTCCTCGTCGACCGCCGGCTCAAGATCCCCAATAGCGGCAAGGGCAGGATCGTGCCCGTCGACCTCGCCGACCCGGCGTGGGCGAAGTCCGCGAGGGAGGCGGCGTGCTCCGTTGAGCTGCGCGTGGAGGCCGGTACGTGCCGCGCCGTGCGGGTGGGGCACGCGGCCATGGCGCAGGCCGACGCGGTGCAGAACGTGGTGGCCGCGGTGGAGGCGGCCGCCGCGTGCGTGCCGAGGAAGTGGAAGAACGTGCGGGCGCTGCACCTCAAGGCACCCGAGTCCGTCGCCCTGCCTCTCTACTCGGCGCCCGGCAGCGATGATGCCAAAGACGCGAAGCGGGAGGTTGCGGCGACCGTGGAGCAGGGGAGGCTGAAGAGGAGAAGGAGATAGTGGCATGTTTTATGTTATATCGGTGTTCAATTGGTCTGTAATCGCATCGAGATAAACACTCTTTCGTCCCTGTTCATCAGTTCATGAGATGATCCTATTATTAGAATGTATTTTGCTGAAGTTGGATCATTCCCTGTTCTTGAGTAGAGATGGTGCAAGTTAGTAATTAATGCTCAAGTGGAGTATGATATTTTTTGGTAAATTTTCAGTGTAAATTCAGACATAGCTATTAAAGGTACTCAAGTGGAGGCTATTTCTCAAGTCATCAAATGCTAAAGTTTGATCATGAATTTAATCTTACTGCAATAGAAAAACCATAACTATTCAGCAGATTGTGTATGAACGAAGCACCATCCACTGGAAAGATTCTCCTACTCAACAAACATATTTCCAAATGGAAACTGTGGTAGCTTAACAAGTGAACATTCTTAACATATTCTAGGAAAGTGGAAAAAGAAATCAGCGCCAATTTTCTAGTACACATTGTATACAAGTACATAGCATAGACAGGGACGGACAATGTTATTTGCATCCTCCCTTGCTGGAGTTCTAAGAGCATCTCCAGCCGCGTCCCCCCAAAGCGTCCCCCAAACCGCGTCGGATTGAGCGTTTGGGGGACGTGTTTTATTCGTGCCGCGTGTGGACGTCGCTCCTCAGCCGTGTCCCCCAAACATTTAAAATATTTTTTCTTGGCATTTTTATTTCAATTTCCACAAACTAATACATAATTGGGAACGTGGTTTACACGAAGACATAGTTTGGAACATGGTTTTCCACAAACTAATACATAGTTTGAACCATGGTGGACGCAAATATAAAATATTGCAAAAAAACTAAACCTAACTAGGCCGTGCATCGAAGGTTTCCTGTGTTCGCTGCTAAGAAACAACACTCGAGGGCACACCCAGTCACCTAAACTGGAAAATCCAGCGGGAGGATGGTGCCCTTGTTGGTTCTACCGATGAGGCGAACAGGCAGAAACCTCCACACGTATTCGCTGCGAAGAAACAACACTCGGTCGTCCTCCGAGTCGGTGCGTCGTCGTGGGAGTCCCGTCGACGTGGTAGTCCCGCGCAGCGCCTCTCGTCGAAGACCTTGATGCTCATGTCCCTGTTGCCGAAGTAGGAGAACACGAGGATGAAGCCGGCTTGGAGGCTGTGGTGGCGCGCGAACTTCTCCTAGCCGATGTTGAGGTACATCTTGCCGCGCGCCTCGTAGATCGCGTCGACGATCCACGGCAGTAGCCGCACGAATGCTCCCGCAGATGCATCTTGCGCGGGCGTACGCCGCCGACGTACTCGGCGAAGGAGTCCGGCAGCCTCCGGATGCGCGCGGGTCGCCCTTGAGGACGTGGACGAACTCGAACGGGACGTCCGGCTCCACGTCCATCTCCGACGATGAAGACGACGGCGTGGGAGGCGACGGCGAGCGTTCAGCTATGCCGCGGCCACGACCACGACCACGGCCTCGGCCGCGAGGTCGGCCTCCGCCTCTACCAGACATAGCGGTGAGTCTTGTTGAGAGATGGTGGCGGCTAGGGTTTGGGAGAGGCGCTAGGGTTTGTGTGTGAGAGTGACGACGAGAGGCGCCCTTTTTATAGGCCGGAGGGGGGCGAGCGGTGGCGCTCATTACGCCGGCACGCGAGCTAGGCGCGGCGGGACGCGCCGCTGCGCCTCTACGGAACTGCACCGTCGCTGGAACGCACCGTCGCTGCGCGCCATAACTTCCGTCGCGAGAGGCGACGGTTAGGTTAAAATTAATTGTGCCACGGGTCGGTCCCGCCACTCCCGCCTCGCTTTTCGTTGTGTCCCCGGAGCGTCCCCTGGGACGGGACGCTCGCGCCGGACACCGTATCAGGGCGCGCCGGACAAAAAAGGGCTTTGGGGGACGCGGCTGGAACGCTTTTTTTGTCCGCCGCGCCCCAAATCCCTTTGGGGGACGCTTTGGGGGACGCGACTGGAGATGCTCTAATGACCTGATAATGCGTGAGAACAACTTCATTTTGTCACGTGAATCATCTCTTGACCGTTATAATGCAAAGCTAATTGAAATACAGTGCAGGGCAATCCTAAATCCGGGTTAAGTGAACCTATATTTTTGAGCGAAGTGTCGGGTTGCTGTCACTAATATAGATTTATCTAGATATATTTTAGTTCTAGATACATCCATACTAGTGATATGAATCAGAGGGAGGATTAATTTTCACTGATACCATTTTTTGTACTTTTTAATTGCTAGGGATGGAATAAGATCAGTTTTTGGCTGGAGATTCCTTTGTAAAGGAGTAAATGACGCAGAACTACCACATTACAGACGATGATGTCCGAAAACTACCAGCATTGGGCTAGGCGACACTTAACTACCTGCTTTGAGGTCAGGTCGAGACGCGCGGCACTGATTGGTCGAGTTTAGTGCTTAAGCCATGTCCACGTCGGCAAAGTTGGACGGAGAAGGAGGGACGGTGTTAGGGCGTCAGCGTGGGCAAATAAATAGCCGTTTAGGCCGATTTTCGTTGCCCCAGCTCACTCTTTCCCCATCTCACTGTCCTCCTCCTCTGTTCACGCCGCCGCCAGCGCGTGGAGCTAGCCGCCGCCGGTGATGGTCTCGTGGGGTGATGGTGAAGAGTCATCAGACTACCAGAGCTCGGATAGCGACAATGATGTGAGTTCTCTCTCCGCATCCCATCTCTTGTGGTCTTGGGAATGTGGGGAATGTGGGGAATCTGGGGATCTTTCACTGATTGAAATGAAAATGCAATGTTTAGGCACTGAATACCATCTATGACTCGGAGTATTGCGGGTCAGATGATGGATTACCTGCTGCTCGCTGCAAATGTCGCAAAGTAGCTGGTAGATTTGTGGCTTTCGAGGGATGGCAGACTGGCAGGAGGTTTCTTGGATGTGATGTCCAGGTGTGTGTCTCTGTGCAGTAATCAAAATTGTGTAGGAGTAGATAATATGTACCTGAGAAAATAATTATATCGATTGATTTCTGTAGGAAGGGCGTCGATGTGATTATATGAAGTGGATAGATGGTGAATGGCCCATGAACTTGAAGAAAGCATTGGGAAAACTTTGGGAAATGTATGGTGCTCAGAAGCATGGTAGAACTAGTGATGCTCTGGATCATTTTGAACAAAAGTTCAAGCTGCATGATGAGATTAGCAAGCTGCACAAGGATCTGAAGATGGCACAAGATGAACTGAAGACAGTGATTGGTGAGAAGCAGATGACACTTGCTCTGAAGGCTAAAGCAGAACAAGCTCTGATAGATGCAAGGGCAGAACTAGATCAGAAGAAGCTCATTGATGCACACCATTCCAACATGCACAAAGTTCTGAGAATTAGGGCAGAGAAGGAGAGGGACCAGATGAAGCAGGAGAGGGACCTGATGAAGAAGGAGAGGGATGAGGTGAAGGCTGACAAGAGAAAGCTGGAGTTCATCATTGGAGATTTCCTGAAGCAGAAGGAAGAGCACAGGTCCAAGATGAAGAAGATCATTCAAATTGCCTTAGAGTAATTGGGTCTTTGTATGTTAATTAAAGGTGCTGTGCACCTGGAAGAACTGTAATGGTGGCCTGGCATGTACTTTATCTATTTGGTAGTCTTGGGTTGTAATGAATTTTAAGTTATTGTAATTCTGGTGAACAATGTTGTTGCAATATTAGCTTGAACTGATGTTCTGGAAGTTGTTGCAATATTAGCTTCAACTGATGTAATTGTGGCCAGGTGTGAACTATGTTGGTGAACTATGTTGTTGCAATAAGATGATGGTAAGGTAGTTGCAATATATGGGGTTGTTTTGGACAAGGTCTCGACTCGATGTCGAGACCTTGCCATGTTAAAACAAAAAATTTGTTTTGGATAAGGTCTCGAGTCAATGTCGAGACCTTACCATCATAAAACATAGATGTGGTTTCGACATCGTCTCGACTCGATGTCGAGACCTTACCATCTTAAAATATAGAGCCAATTAAAATGTTTGACACATAAGAATCATCGAAAGACACATTCATTACTCAAATTAGGATAGATAGCATGTCATAGATGTTTGACACAAAAGAATCATGCAAAGTGACATGATTACATAGCAGTTCAGTGGCAACTACTTTGCCTCAACCAAAATGACATCAACATAGCAGTTCACTGGCAACTACTTTGCCCCAACCAAAATGACATCAA
Source organism: Lolium multiflorum (assembly GCA_030979885.1). Taxonomy (NCBI): domain Eukaryota; kingdom Viridiplantae; phylum Streptophyta; class Magnoliopsida; order Poales; family Poaceae; genus Lolium; species Lolium multiflorum. The sequence continues at coordinate 48,338 of JAUUTY010000490.1, forward strand.
CATAGCAGTTTTTACATAGTTCACTGCCTAACACTCAAAGTCATAGCATTGTCATCTAAAATGCTTCATCAGTTGGACCTGGTGCACCATAGGTCCTTGATGTAGCCAGGGGAGGAACTGATGCATCTCTACCAGCTGATGCATTAGCACCAGCAGTGAAGTAGCCCATCATTCCTGGAGCATATCTTGGACCTGGCCTTTCTGGTGCACTTGGACCTGGCCTTTCTGGTGCACTTGGAGCAGCTCTTGCTGGTGCACTTGGAGCAGCTCTTGCTGGTGCACTTGGAGCAGCTCTTGCTGGTGTACTTGGTCCTGCTGATGCTGTTGCACTTGGTGATGCTGTTGCACTTGGTCCTGGTGCACTTGAAGCTGCTCCACTTGGTGGTTCTTCTGGCATTCTCCTAGTTGACTGCAAAATCAATGGATATAATTAGAAAAGCAGTACATAACTTCATTCATGGATTGGAAAGGTAGAATTGCAAATGACCTTGTGGTTATTTTTCCTAATTACTAGATCAGCCCTTAGAGGCTCTGAGCAGCTTGTCCACTTGTGTCCTTGCAGCTTGCAGTTCCCACACTTAACAGTTGCCATCCTAGATGAAACTTTTGGTTTAGGAACCTCAAATTTGTTCTTTCTCCTCTTCTCCTGCCTTCTCCCCTTCATGTGGTCCTTGAACCCAGGAGGCATTATGTCAGGTGTTTGTGTCTTGGTCCAGCCATGTTCTTGTGGCATGGGAAAGAAAACTGGGGTATAGCTGTTAATGTACATTTCCTTCTTGATTGCCCTTTCTTGATTGCCTCCAGCTCATCTTCAGTTGGTCCAGTGACAGTGGTAACTATGCACCTTGATCCAGGGTTTCTATCAATAACAGTTTGCAAATAGTCCCTTAATCTATGGTACTGCTTCTTGTGATCTCCCATTACCACATTTCTTGCTCTAGTCCTAGCTCTGTAAGCCATCCTCTTAGGGACATCAACACCAAAATCCTTCTTGGCCTTGTCAACTAATGTTGTGATGGAAGTGTTGGGATCTGATCTGAACTTGTCGACATATGCATTGCTTAGCCACCTAGAATCCACTCTGCTATCTTTAGGTTCAGTAGGACAACTATGCTCCAAATGCATCTTCTTTATGCTGAATGTGTTCTCATGCTTGATCTTGGCAGCACACATATAGAAGCTGCATTTATACTGCTCTATCTTCTCAGGTTTGCACCAAACAATGATTCTGTCAGGTGTGTTCCTGTGGTAGTGGAAATTTCTAACCTAAGTAATGTGCAGCCTTGCCAGTGCCTCTCTGAACTGATAAACATCCTTGAAACAAAGTCTTGGTGTGAATTGTTGCTCAGGATTCTCCCTGTTTTCATCATACCATGTCCTCTCTGGTTGCTTCTTGGCCCTGCTTTTTCTTCCCTTTGGCTGCTTGAATGGCACAGGCTCATGTCCATCATCATCCTCCTCTGCAAGAAAACCTAGGCCATCTTCTTCATCAGATGGAGCCCATTCATCCTTCACAGGTTCCTCTACTTGGGAGTGTGATCTCAGAGTAGGGCCCTGCCTCCTGGGTTTCTTCTTCACTGGCATCTGTGACAACATGTCTTCATAATTAACAGTTGGAGTGTCAAATATATCTTCAACATCAGTTTCTCCCTCACAGTGCTCCAAAGGATCTGGTCTCTTCCTCCTCAACTCAGCTATTGTCTTCTCAAGTTCCTCTGCCTCTTTTCTCCTCTTTTCTTCAGCACCCACAGAGTAATAATTGCATGGATACCAAAAACTGTCACTGCCATCAGATGCTTCTCCTCCATCATCATCTTCATCTTGTTGTGCTTCTTCTTGTGCCCATTCATTTTCATCAGTTTGTGTCTGCAAAGGAAGGACATGAGACAATGTTTGCAAAGGATGGTCTGGATAATTACCATCCACTTCATTATCATCAGGTGATCTGCCTCTCCCAAAGGGCTTCACTGGAGAAACCACAATTGATAGCTTTCTCTTGTCCCTCATTACTGTCAGAACCAATTTCCTAGCATGTTCATACTTCCTAACCATTTCTTCCACCTTCAAATTGCTATCAATCAGAGCAAGGCCATTAAGTCCCTCCCCTTCATCTTTTACATAGTACAAGGAATCACACATGCCGTATCCTTCCTTCTCCATGACAGACAGTAAATTCAGAAACCTAATGTCACTACGGGGCATACTGATTTGCACGAACTTCGCACCATCGAATTGAAAATACGGCTCCCACATGTCATCAGATGGCCTATTTCTACAGCACAAACATGTGTTCATCACTAATTGCAGAGAAGGTAGCAAGAACACTTGATGAAATCGTCCGCACAATAAAGACAAAGGAAAGAAATATTACCTGCTAGGCGACTGGTAGTGGCTAAGCGGATCCTCTGTGTGGCTCTTGCTCGCCACCGAGCAAGCCAACTCGGAATAGGAAGAAGGTGGCGGCGGGTCCTGCTCCTCCGGTGAGCTTTCCTCGTCTCCGAATCCCTCTCCTCTCCAGAGTCCAAATCAACGGCCCCCATGTTGAAGTCTGGCCCGAACAGCACATTTCTAACGAAACGGGGGCGCCCTCCGAACAGAGCTCCGCCGTCCCCCTCCACCCCGCCGCCGCCGCCTCCACGCTCCATTGACACAGAGGAGGGAGATGCGTTTGACTTCTTCGGGTGCGGTCGGGGACTTATTCGGGTGCGTTTGACTCACTGTGCAGGCGTGCCCTAACGGCCGTCAGTCCTTCTCCGTCCAACAAATGGCTTAAGCGCTAAACTCGACCGATCAGTGCCGCGCGTCTTGACCTGACCTCAAAGCTGGTAGTTAAGTGTCGCCTAGCCCAATGCTGGTAGTTTTAGAACAACACCGACTGTAATGTGGTAGTTATGCGTCTTTACTCTTTGTAAAGCGATGCCCACTGGAGCAAGAGCAGGTAAGTACAGTAAACACATAAGCAAACTTTATTGTAGGTGTGGTTTAGAGGTGATGTCCATCTTTTCTTCACTTGTTGCTTCTCTAAGGCTGCTTGGTTCTCACATCCTTGGTATATAAGGACTGAGGTGATAGTTTCTAATGCTAGTTCCCTCACGCAAATCTTGCAAACCATTTTAAATTTAAACATCCTCATGTTAACCTTAAAAATGTCTTGAATTTTATGTGGTGCATTTGGAAGGCTAGAAATGATTTATTGTTCAACAAAAAAGATTGCCTTCCCACTCACATTAAGTATAAAGCTCAAGCTATTAATCAAAATTTGGAGAAAATGGAAATTGTACAGGTCCAGGTGAACAGGACGCAAGAAATCAACAAAACAAGCGGGACCAGGATGCTGAAGAAGAACTTGCGGGAATCAAACAAGGTGATACGATCAACAATGACATGGCAATCCAAGGCAACAAAATTTATACAGATGCAGCTTGGAAAACAAAAAAGTCTCCAGGTTTCAAGGGGAGAACAGCTACTGGAATTGGTGTCTTTTATCAACTCCAACACTCTTCTAGACAGTACAAGGCGATGATTCAAGCAGCCATGCCAACAATGCCCTCTCCTCTTCATGCTGAAACAACGGCTCTTGTCTTTGCAGCGCACATGGCTGAGCAAATGAATATCTCCCCGATCACTTTTCTCATAGACAATCTAAATCTGGCCAAAGCTGCTTCTGATGAAAAGATTACAGACTCAAGTGTCCCTTGGGAGCTAAGGGACCAAACTACAAAAAGGCGTCCAACAATTTACAAGCCAAAAATTTTCATGTCAAAAGAGATATGAATAGAGTTGCTCATGACTGTTCTCAACAGGCGATAAGACAATCCTTGTCTGAGCCTATCTTCTGTTGCTCTAGTTCAGCTCACCTTAGTAGCACTTGCCCTCTACTTCTAGCTTTTCAAAATCTTCGTTTACGGGGTATTGTACTAAACGCTGTATACTGTCGATGAGCTGAATATATTTGGCGCCTTGAATAAGATCACTATTTGTACACTAGTCTAGTAATGTTCATTTCGGTCGTATGTAACAATTGTGCTAACTTATTTCCTTGTGGTGCATCATTTGCTTCTTATAATTAATCCATGGTGCATTCGTACCTTCGAAATCTTATTATTACCTTTAGTGTGGTGATCAGTTGATTTAATCATATTCACTTGCAAGTGCAGATCCATGTTATGTTGCATTTCATGACGAAGAATCGGGAGTTTCAGCTCATGATAACATGTGTGTAAACATGAACATTTGTAAAACTTCTAGTTTATTTATGCATGCGGCAGTCTTTGTAAAGCACACTGTTTTATGTTTCCTGCAAAGAATGTCTTATGAACTGCTATATATTTCAAATATAGGAAATTATTTAAGTTTCGGGTGCTCTCAGGTACGTTATCTGAACTTACATGTCCAACAAGCTTGAACAAGAGATCTATATTCAGGTAATTCTTTATACTTATGTTGTACTTGGATCTTTGGTGTTGGTATTTAGCCACCTTGGTAACATCTTCCGGTGTGCTTCATAGGGAGGTTTTCACCGCCCCCCTCACTGGCCATCTGTCGCCGCCGTGATCGTGACGGTGGCCGCTGCCTCCAGTTGGCCACATCAGGGGCCGCCTGATATGGGCATTACCCTTCGGGTATCCGATATTGCCCTACCTCCTCTAGCCCCACAAGGAGCCTATCTGAAGCATCGCAGCCCAAGATGGTCCAAGACGTCGGTTGCGCGAAGTAAAGATGGAAGGAGACGATTACTTGAAGAACAAGGCAAGATAATTCGAATAAGGAAAAGATTAGATAGATTCTCTGCATTGTAACCGAAGTCGGATGGGACTCTCGGGACCTGGCCTCCTATATAGAGGCTAGGAGAGGGCATGTCAGATCCTCTCTCATACAATCACGCACCCCTCAAGCATACGCAAACCCTAGAAATCTTTTCTCTCGGTGAGAACACCACCACACAGTACTTCGGCCGCCCCATTGTAATCGATTTCACCTATAATCAAGATCACACAGGCATGATGTAAGGGTATTACCTCATTGAGGGTCCCGAACATGGGTAAATCTCGATCTCTGCTTGTCTGGTATTCGATGTCTCGTGCTAACCTGCTGGATTCCGCTAACCCTAAGCCCATCATGGTTGACATTGCCGAGGAGCCACCTCGTCACTGCCGCCTGGAATGGGACTAGGCCACTACGGGAGAATCAACTTCCTCCATAAGGTGGATCCCTGCCCAATTGCCAGACTACTTGCAAACAATTTTTACAACAAAAGAGAAACGGAAATCCAGACATCGAGATGGCGGAGATGAAAACGAAAACATGAGTATAGGAAAAGAAATCATACATCTTGCTTCCACATATATAAGAAGTAGCATAATAAATTACACATCTGATCATGTTTCTCATCTTAATGATAAAACCAAATCCCCAAATCTGATAACATAGTGACCGCTAAAGGAGACGCATAACTAGATATACAATACTACGATACCATGCATATGGAGCGACTCATCATCAGAGTATGACGCCGGGGGCAGGTCGGCTTGGCCTCGTCATCACTATCCGGATGCTTGGACTTGTCATCGGCCTCGAGCTTCTTGGACTTGTGGGACTTGTCATCTGCCTTGGGCTTCTGGGCTTGTTTGACTTGGGCTTGGCCTCGGTGGACTTGGCCTGGGCTCTTCGACGGGGAACGGAGCATCCTCTACTTCCTGGACAGCCTTGACCTAGTTGCCGCCAGGGTACTTGTGTGTGGCATCTGCTGCACGGTCTTCCTTGGTTACCTATGGCTTGGTGGTTCCACTAATCGTGGGTGCGTGGGTGCGGGCAAACGACTCAACAAAGGGGCTGTCACCCTTCTTGTGCTTTCCAACGGCACGGAAATGTCTCTAATCTTTCCAGTGGGGGAGGTATCCTTTCCACTCATGCCTATCGTCGGCAACCATCTCGTCGGACCTCAACTTCTTGCTCGACTGTAGCATCCAACATCATTCCCACCGGGTTCATGTTTTCTTTTTCTTATTGATTGATGATGCAGCAACATGTAATTTATGGAACCTCAAGGAATTAGTTTTCTACCTTTCTCTTGCAACTTGGCTGGCCGGCGGGCGCTAGCAGCCTGCTTCACCTTCCCTACTGTAGAAAGAGATAGGGGAGGCTAGCGTAACTGTTGCTGTCGCTCAACGCTGTCGCTCAACGCTGTCTTAACTCGTAAGAGCGTGTTTAACAGGTCCCTTATTTCTCTGCCCCGTATAACGCGAGTTTTTCGTCCCGTATCCCAAAAGTGTGTCTAGCTGAACCATTCCGTCTAGCAGACCCCGTATTTCGTCCTGTATTTTTAAAAATTAAAATCTCGGGAAAATTAAAACCATAGTTCATCTTCATTGATCATACGCTGGATCATACATACATAGGGGATCTACACTGCGATCATATCTACTCGTCGAGGATGACGAATGGCACGAATGGCCCCCTGGCGGCAGCCTCCTGCGCCTGGAATTCCGCCACGGCGGCGATGGCCGCCGCCTCCTCCTCTGCCTCCGCCCGAGCCTTCTCGGCGGCCTCCGCCTCGGATTCGGCCACCGCCTGCAGGTATGCCGCGTCCTCCTCTGCCTCCTCCGCTTCCTCCTCACCGGCACGCGGATCGCCTCCGCTTCCTCCGCCGCTGGTGCTGCCGATGCGAGCCGCCCATGTCGCCTTCGCCGCGCGCTCACGCTCCCACTCGGCGCGCCACTCCAGCGAGCGGGATCGCTTCGATCCGCTCGCCGTACACGCGGAGCGGCTTCGCCGACCGCACATGGCGCGCGGCGGCTTGAATGCGGACGCGAGGGGTGGGGAATTGCTCGCCGGAGCAGGATGGAGGAGGCGGCGGCGCACGGCGGAGCTAGGGTTGCGAGTGAGGGGTGAGGGGTTAACCCCTCACTCGCACCATCGCCCGGTATAAGTAGGGGGCGGCGGGGCGGATTTCCTGGGCCCGTATTCCGCCGAAACGGGCCAGCCCGAATACGGGGCCTGCTAGACGGCCCAAACCGCGGCTGCCCCGTATCTCGCCGGAATTTTACGGGGTGGGCGGATTACAAGGGGCCTGCTAGACATGCTCTAACCCTTCCGTCGCAGCAGCCCTCCCAGGCTCCCGCCACCCCGCTCGAAATCCGGCCGCAACAACGCCATGGTAGCCTGCACGGGAGGCCTTCACCCTGCACGCCGAAAGCGAGGCCGACTTTCAAGCTTACACCCAAGCCGCCCCCCTGCACGCCGGGCTTTCTTCAGGTTTGGGGTCTTCAATTTGAACGAAAACATGAGCATCAGATATTTGTTCTAATCGTTGTTTCTAAATTTTGGAAATGTTTAGACTTCAGACAAAAGACAACTACGTACGGAACAACTTCGTACCTGTAAATAAACAGAACTTCGGAAATAAGTTCAGACATGAGAGAGAGAGACCGAAGATAACTGAAAAAAACAACTTATGCAATGTTGTAGTTACATTGGCATACAACTGTGATCCATTTTGATTCCCACTTAAAATCATCTACGTTTCTTATCTGATATATAAATTGAACTTCTAAATTTGATGGTAAACACTGTCCTAGCATGGGTCTATGACCAAATTTAGCAGTCGTTATTTATCAGACTATATACTCTTTATGGGAAATAGCAATTTTAATTTAAGGAAGCGACGGTACAGTGTATTGCATGCAAATGTAGGTTTGTGCCGTATTGTGTAAGCGTCTCTCGAGCGTGAGCTTCTGTGGTCAAGGACTTGCATGTTTGCAAATTGAAGTTTCAAAGCAAAGTTCATTTGTATAGGCTATGTTCCCCGTGTTACTGGTATTTACAAATTCTTGGATATATTCGTTGATGCTAGAACATTTTGCAGGGAGGTGGTATTGTTTAATACCTATTAAATTTCCCGGATAGAGAAAGCACAACCTCATGTAGTCTTGCAATCACATTCCATTTCAGGATATAACCAACAAGTAAATCCAAGGTAGTTAACAACAAACAGATGATAATTATTATGTGAAATACTAAAGTGTGATGTGTATGCAGATCCTAAAGTGGTCAAGATGCAAATGGAAATGGAGCGCAATGCAAAAAATAAAGATAGGATTTCTAAGCGCCGACGCCAACTGCTGGAGCTTAAAAACAGTCAACGGACCTCGTGGACGGAAACACATTATGTGATGCACATGCTATTGAACAAAGTCATGAGTTCTTTGCTTGCAACATATAGTGAGCTCTTTGAAATCCTTAGATAGATTAAGAAGATTTTAGTATTTTGCAGTCTTCAGATTGCCCCATTTCTGAGATCACGATGTTGCAATGTTGATTACTCGTCCTTTAAGATTGGTTTTAGATTTTAATGGAGAGTTCTGACCATCTTGCATGCCAATTTTGGTCAATAGCAAGATTATGTGAAATGTTTGGTTGCGAACATATTATAGGGAAAGCGGGAAAAGCAAACCAGCGCCATACTCCACCGTTCATAATTAGTCAAAGACAAATTTGATAAAGTTTGACTAAATCCAGAACGAGAACTAAATGGGCATAGAGGTAGCATAGATAAGAGCAACTCCAACGAAGACACTAAATAGGCCGTGCGGTAAAATAACCGCTAATTCGTAGCAGGTGCGACAAAATCCTGTTTACCGTGCATGGAAAAAAACGGTGACACGCTCTCTTTCCCGCGCTGCTGAGCGGGCGCTGCATTTTTTCGATAAAGGATGCTTTATTACTTTAATAAGCAATTACATCCAGCCTCTGCATAACCAGGATGCACACAGCCGTTTTGTTGTCTCAAGTCTAAAAGGATAAATAATAAAAACTAGGCGAGATACATATCGGAACGATGAATCATATAACGCCTAAAGTGTACACTACTAGGAAAAGGGCAATTAGTGGCGCACTACTTTTACCCATCAGTGGCGCACTAGTGGTGCGCCACTGCTATCACGCCACTGCTAACTTTTAGTAGTGGCGCACTAGTGGTGCGCCATTGCTATTTGGCTTAGCAGTGGCGCACCAGGTAGCGCCACTACTAGCTTCATGGTGCGCCACTCCTAAACGTCTGAGGTGCGCCACTGGATAGAAAAAGGTGCGCCACTACTAAAATTTGAAATTTCTAGATCTGGATCTGGATCTGGATCTGGATCTGGCACATTTTGTTTCGATTTTTTTGGCTCGTTATTTTTTCTCGTTCTTGTTGCTAGAATTATTTGTGCAATGTTCATTCTCATTTTTCTTAGCCTAGCCGCCGGTGATGATGGATGAGGGACGTAGGAGAGGTGAAGAGAGGTGAGGAGATGTAGGAGAGGATGAACAAGAGGACGAAGGCCAGAGGTAATGGAGGCTAGGGGGTCGCCGGAGGGTCGTCGGAGAGTAAGGTCACCGGAGGTCACCATAGTGGAGGAGCTCGCCGGAAAGTAAGGTCACCGGAGCTCGACATAGTGGAGGAGGTCGCCGGAGTGAAAGGAGGAGAGGAGAGGAGGAGGTCGCCGGAGTGAAAGGAGGAGAGGAGAGGAGGAGGTCGCCGGAGTGAAAGGAGGAGAGGAGAGGAGGAGGTCGCCGGAGTGAAAGGAGGAGAGGAGAGGAGGAGGAGGAGAGGAGAATGAAAGCAGGAGAATATGTGGAGGAGGAGGGAGGAGGGAGGAGGGAGGAGGGGGTTAAGTGGCCGGCTCCTCCCATTTTGAAATTCGTGGGCGGGAATCTTAGCGGTGGCGCACCAAGGCATGGGTGCGCCACCGCTATTTTTTCTATTTTTTGCCCAAAATCTAAAACCTGAAAAAGTCCTGTTTCTGTTTTCCAATTGAGGAATCCATTTTTTGTCCAAACGGCCGTAGGCCGTTGAATTCGAATAGGAAATTTCGCGTAGATAGATTTTGATATAAAAAAGTTTTTCATCGGAGGTCGTATGCAACCAGAAAACCCGTTTTACCGAAAGATGACGCCATTTTGCATAATATATCAAAATTCATTTTTTTAAAATTTCACTAAACCTAGATGACATATTACATGGGCATCTCCAAGGATTTTATTTTTTGAAATTTCTATCTATTTCTTTTATTTTTTCCAAACCCGAAAAGGCGATTGCGATCCACGGGGGGGGAAATGTTTAGGCACCACTTAGCAGTGGCGCACCAAGCATGGTGCGCCACTACTAAGTGATGCCCAAACATGTCCATCATCCCCTTTACATAGCAATGGCGCACCATGTAGAGGTGCGCCACTGCTACATAAAATAGCTGTGGCGCACCTCTACATGGTGCGCCATTGCTATGTATAAGGCTGGGTCAAACCCATGGTCAAACTTAGTGGTGGCGCACCACATAAGAGGTGCGCCACTACTACATTTTTAATAGTGGCCAACCACTTTCCGGTGCGCCACTGCTAAGTAGTAGTGGCGCACTGCCCTCCTGGTGCGCCACTAACACCCATCTTACGGCTAGGCCTTTTCCTAGTAGTGGTAGGTGGGGCATCTATCCGTAGACTATGATGCCACCCATGTAGGGAAAAAGTATCCCTCGCTAGCCCTCCCAAGTCTTCGACCTCCGTACACTCGTCGTACTAACCATGAACGGAGAATACCTGTACATCTGTAGATGACCTGCAACAAAGAATAATTTTTGTCATTAAAGATCTTGTCATTTCTACATAGCCAGCGCCCAGATAACTGCTAGCGCCCCCACCCTAAGAAGCAACTTAAACCTTGAATCTATACCATGAAGCCAATTGCCAAAGACATTGGCGACACTAGTCGGAGGATACAAGGTAGACGCTACTTGGATGACAGACCATATAGATCTCGCGAACTGGCACTGGAAGAATAAGTGTTTGATTGTTTCGTCCTGATGACAAAAAACGCACCGTGTACTTCCATGCCAATTCCGCTTAACAAGATTATCTTTGGTGAGAATAACCCCACGACGAAGATACCATCCAATTTTTTTAATTTTTAATGGTATCTTCATCTTCCAAATCTTCTTATTGTTGTCAACTGGTAAGTCAGAAAGAAGGATCGCATTGTAGAAAGATTTTACGGAAAAGGTACCATCTACATGAAGATTCCATCTAAATTCGTCTGGTTCAGGTGATAAATAAATATCTCCGAGCCGTTGAATTAGGGACAAGTCTTTGTCCAAGTAAAACCCGTCTGAACGTCACATTCGGAGGTGAGGTAGCCATTACAGTAGCAATGGTATCACCTTGGCGACGAGCAATCCTATACAGAGCAGGATACTGTTCACTTAAGGGTGCATTGTCTAGCCAAGCATCTTCCCAACCGTATCTGTGCTCCATTCCTGATTGAGAAAGTACCATGGCGAAAGAATACATTTTTTGTCGCCATAAGACCAGCCCAGAAGTGAGAATCCCCAGGTTTCCAAACCACTTGGGATAATGTCTTCGAACCGTTATACTTTCTCCGAAGAATAGTTTGCCAAGTCCCATCCTCAGTAAGTAGCTTAAACAACCATTTACCCAGAAGAGCTGAATTTTTGACCTCCAGGTCATGAACTCCAAGCCCTCCTTGATCTTTGGGACTACAAACTATCCTCCACTTAACCAGTCGATATTTCTTTTTCTCGTTGTCCCCTTGCCAAAAGAATCTGGATCGATAGTAATCGAGTTTATGCAGAATTCCTTTCGGTAGGATGAAGAATGATAACATATACAGTACCATATTTGTGAGTACCGAATTAATGAGTACCAATCTTCCTCCCAGGGATAATGAATTGGAATACCCAAATAACGAATAGGAAATTGGCCTTGCCCGCAACCAAACAACTCTGTATACAGAGCCGTATCATTTTGGGCATCACCGAAACAGAACAATTCGCTTTTATGGAAATTGATTTTCAATCCCGACAACTGCTCAAAAGCCGCCAAAATTAATTTCAGATTTTGAGCTTTTTCAAGATCATGATCCATAAACAGAATTGTATCGTCGGCATATTGAAGTATAGATAAACCACCATCAACCAGATGTGGAATCACTCCGTCAATCTGCCATCAGCCTTGGCCCGCTCTATGAGTATAGCCAGCATATCCGCTACAATGTTAAACAACATCGGTGATAACGGATCCCCTTGGCGTAACCCTTTTCGTGTTTGGAAATAGTGGCCGGTGTCATCATTAACCCGGATTGCGACACTACCTCCATACACAAAATCATTTATTAGAGCGCGCCACTCTGGAGAAAAACCTTTCATCCTGAGTGTCTGCTGTAAGAAAGACCACTTAACTTTAACATACGCCTTTTCAAAATCTAGTTTTAAAATAACCCCATGTAATTTCTTAGAATGCATCTCATGTACCGTCTCATGCAAGACCGCCACTCCATCAAGGATGTTCCTTCCTTGCATAAAGGCTGTCTGTGATGGCTGGACAACATGATCCGCAACCGTATTAAGTCTTATGGTGGCCACTTTCGTGAAAATCTTGAAACTTACATTTAAGAGGAAAATAGGTCTATATTGTTGAATCCTTTCTGCCTCATTAACTTTCGGTAACAAGATTACTTCACCAAAATTTAGGCGAAATAATTCTAGTTGTCCAATGTGTAGGTCACTGAACAAATCGAAAGGTCCGATTTAATCGTATCCCAGAAAGTTTGATAAAACTCCGCTGGAAAACCATCAGGACCCGGTGCTTTGTTGCATTCCATTTGGAAAATTGCCTTCTGAACCTCTTCCTCGGTATAAGGTGCGGTTAGTAGACCATTTTCTTCCATAGAAACTTGGGGTATATCGTCCGTTAAGTCCTCATTAAGAGAGAAGGTGCTTTCCTCCGGAGGACCAAACAGACCTTTATAATAATTAGTAATGTAAGATTTGATTTGCTCATGGCCTTCAATCAACCCTTCATCTTGAATAAGAGAATGAATACGTTTTTTCCGGTGTCTCCCATTGGCTAAGCCATGGAAATATCGCGTATTTGAATCTCCTTCCAATATGAATTGACCTTTGGAACGTTGATACCATTTGAGTTCCTCCTCGCGAAGAAGACTCGCCATCTGCGCATTTGATTGATTTTTAAGTTCAATCTCTTGCATAGACAACGGTCTAACCTCCGCAACAGCCTCAAGCTCATCAATTACATTTGATAAGCGAGCCTTCTCTTTTTTAAGGATACCGGCCGTATGGGCAGCCCAACCAGAGAGATGTTTGCGCATTGTCCGCATCTTATTATTCCATCTCAAAATTGGAGTGCTGCCCCCGACCGGTCTCTCCCAAACCTTCTTAACCATATCATGAAATCCCTCTCGATGTAGCCAGCCAAATTCAAATTTGAACGGCCGTTTACAAACAGGACGGGGATTCCCAGTAGTTAGGATGATGGGAGCATGGTCAGACAGTTTTTCAATTCGTTCTAGTGCACGGACTGACACCATAGGGTATTTATTTTCCCAATCGGTATCCATCAACACGCGATCTAGTTTCTCGTATGTGGGTTCAGGCAAGCTGTTTTCCCAAGTAAACTGTCGACCGGACATAAACACCTCTCTTAAATCAAGGCTATCAATGACAGCGTTGAACAAGAAAGGCCAATGTCCAACGAAACGGCCTTTACTTTTCTCGTGAGGAAATCTCAACAAATTAAAATCGCCTCCAATTAAAATCGGATAAGGATTATCTTTTGTAAGATTTACCAACTCACGTAAAAAATCAGCCTTAAAAGCATCCTGGGCGGCATCATACACAGCAACCAGACTCCACGTGAAACCGTCTGCTTTATTCTGAATATCGAGCTTAATGTGATACTCTCCATCAGAACTAGCTAAGACAGTCATGGTGTCTATACGGACGCCAAGTAAAATGCCACCGGACCTACCACGAGGCGGGCGAGAAAACCACTGAAAGTTAATCCCGCCTGATAGTCGGTCGAGAAAACTTTGTGTGAAATTTTGCCTACCCGTCTCCGATATAGCAATGAAATCTAAATCATAATCTCTACAACCATCGGCAATGTGGGAATGCTTAGCCAAGTCACCAAGACCTCTGCTATTCCGAAACATGCCATTCATCGAGAAACTATTTTAGATTTAGTATTCTTGCTATATCTACGAGATTTCTTTCCAGCCGACGATCGAGAACCACGTTCAGAAGCTTGTAGATCAGAACTAAGCTCCACGTGTTCTAAATCGACTTCTGAAATATTACCAATAATAGCCGAGAGAAGCTGACCATCTAGGATGTCATCCTCTTCCTCATCGTCTACTACTGTTGTTTCATGCCCAGTGGAAACATTCGGAACAACCGTTAGACGGTCAAGCTCCGTCTGTCTCAACACATTGGCCGAAACTGAAATCTCATCAGACCTACTACCCATATTAACTCCTATGCTACTCAAATTTGAAGAAATACGAGTATCTGAAAACGAATTAAACGACTTTGATGGTTGCTTAGTACCTGCCGTGTCGAGGTTCTTCTCTGCATAAAAGACACGTCGCGCGTGCCTCCAACCGCCACGACATTCAGAGCGCGCTTTTCCCCTCCCCACTACTTCGCTCGCCGCTGTCGCGCCATGCCGCGACGCCATTCGAGCGGCGGGGTGAGGGAGTACTACGGCGTCCACGAGCGTCCCAATGGCACCTTCTACGCAGAGATCCAGACCGGCCACGAACGCATCGGCCTTGGCACCTTTGAGACCCCAAATGAGGTGGCACGCTCGTACGGCATCATGGCCTGGCAGCTCGGGCACCCGCGCTCGATGATGAACTTCCACGAGGTGTGGACACGCCAGGCCTTCATCGAGGCGCAGATGGCCGGTATGACGACCATCTACGAGGATATCCCCCGTTGGGTTGACATGTTCTCGTCGACTTCGATGTCGACCACGACATCGGTCGTCCTATATCGAGTTTTGAGATTATGTTTATTTTTATTTGCACTAACTTGTAAAATATAAACTATCTCTATTTTTTGCTCTATCTAAGCTAGTTTTATCCTATTTTCTAGATCTTGTTTTGTGTTATTGATACGTCCAATTTGCATCACTATTTTGTATCATAATTTGCTGTTATTCATTGATATATTTCATATTGGGACACAATACTTATGTTATTTCATCTATTTTGCATGTTTCATCATCATTGGAGGATCAAGCACCGGAGCCAGGATTCTGCTGGAAAAAGCACCGTCGAACGCAATATTTCGGAAGATCAACTGTGGAAGGAAATTTCACGTAAATTCCTATTTTTCCAGATGACGGAGGGAGCCAGAAGGGGAAGAAGAGGGGAGCCACTGTGGGCCAGACCACGGCCGGCGCGGCCCATGGCAGCCGCGCCACCCGTGGTGTGGGGGCACCCCCTTTCGCCTCCTTTTCTTCGCGTACTCCTTCGTCCCGAAAACCTAAGCCGAGAGGACCTCACGAAGGGTTACAGCCGCCTCTGCGGGGCGGAGAACACCAGAGAGAAAAGAGCTCTCCGCGGGCAGGAATCGGGGAAATTCCCTCCCGGAGAAATCGACGCCATCGCCATCGTCATCGAGCGGGACATCATCTCCATCATCATCATCATCATCTCCACCATCTACACCGCCATCACCACCGCTGCACCTCATCACCGCTGTAACAATTCGGGTTAAATCTTGATTGTATGATAGGGGAAACTCTCCCGGCATTATTCTCTACTTGTTATAGATGCTATTGAGTGAAACCATTGAACCAAGGTTTATGTTCAGATTGTTATTCATCATCATATCACCTCTGATTGTATTCCATATGATGTCTCGTGAGTAGTTCTTGAGGACATGGGTGAAGTCTAAATGCTAGTAGTGAATTATGGTTGAGTAATATTCAATGTTATGATATTTAAGTTGTGGTGTCATTCTTCTAGTGGTGTCGTGTGAACGTCGACTACACGACACTTCACCATTTATGGGCCTAGGGGAGTGCATCTTGTATTCGGTTGCTAATTGCGGAGTTGCCGAGTGACAGAAACCTGAGCTCCCGTTAGTATATCGATGCAAGAGGGATCGGGATCTCGAGTTTAAGGCTGTTAGATTTATCTTAATTACTTTCTTGTAGTTGCGGATGCTTGCAAGGGGTATAATCACAAGTATGTATTAGTCCTAGGAAGGGCGGTGCATTAGCATAGGTTCACCCACACAACACTTATCAAAACAATGAAGATTATTAAGCCACATGAAGCGAAAGTACTAGACTAAAATCCCCGTGTGTCCTCAAGAACGTTTGGTCATTATAAGTAAACAAACCGGCTTGTCCTTTGTGCTAAAAAGGATTGGGCCACTTGCTGCAATTATTTCTCTCGCATTTTACTTACTCGTACTTTATTCATCTGTTACATCAAAACCCTTGAATACTTGTTTGTGAGCATTTACAGTGAATCCTTCATCGAAACTAACACCTTCTGCTCTCGTTAGGATCGACATTCTTACTTATCGAAGATATACGATACACCCCTATACTTGTGGGTCATCAAGACTATTTTCCGGCGCCGTTGCCGGGTGGAATACTGGGTGAGCGGAATTGGTAAGGAAAACCTTTACTGTTTGTGCTGATTTTATTTCTGCCTGCTGCTATAAATCATTATGGAGAGATCTTCTCTTCAATTTCTATTTGGGAAATCTACTACTACTGCAACGGTAGTGGATGAAGCGCCAGGTGAGGAAGTAGTACCATATAAAATACCTATGAAAATTATTGAACGTGTTATGGATAACCGCTATGAAGGGGATGGAACTGTCCATCCTGGTGATCATTTATTGTTTTTGCATGAATTATGCGGGTTATTCAAATGTGCAGGTATTTCTATGAATGTTAGGAAGAAACTATTCACTATATCGTTGTCTGGTAAAGCGGCGCATTGGTATAAATTGCTGAAGAATGGTGATTCTATTGATTGGGAGGACATTGTGCCTTTATTTTATTCCAAATTTTATCCTCCAAGTGAAATTCACAAAGATCGAAACCGCATATATAATTTCTGGCCTCATGATGGAGAAAGTATTGCCCAAGCTTGGGGGAGATTGAAGTCTTTAATGCTCAAATGCCCCATTCATGAGCTTCCTGGTAATGTTATTATTGATAATTTCTATGCAAGACTTTCTTTTCAAGACAATACCTTGCTGGATACTTCTTGTTCTGGATCATTTACACGCAACAAAGAAGAGTTTAAAAGGGACCTTCTTGATCGGATCCAAGAAAATACTGAAGGATGGGAGAACGACAAAGATAGAGAATCAGGTATAATTTATGATTATAAATGCATTGAAGCTTTTATGGATATTGATAAATTTCGTAATATGAGTGCTACATATGGTCTTGATTCCCAAGTTGTTGCAAATCTTTATAAAGCTTTTGCCTCTCATTATGAATTGCCTAAGAAGAATTTTGATAAGTATCATGAACCGTATAAAGATAAAGTTGATTCATCTGTAAACAAATGTGTAGTGATTGAAACTGTTGATAATGTTATTCCCGAGCTTATATTGAAAAAACTCCTTTCCCTGTAAAATGAAGGAGTACTCTATCATATCTAGTGCGGTTAATAAAAGTGAAAAGAAACCTAAAGAACCTGAAGAACAAATTAAAATTGAACCTGTTTGCAATAGTTAAAGATCTTGTGATTGAAAATGTGGAGGATGGTCATATTATTTTCTGTGAAGATGCTTCTAATATTGTTTCACATCCTAATAAACCCAAACAAGTTAGTGTTCCTATGCTATCTGTTAGAATTGGTGATCATTGCTATTATGGTTTATGTGATATTGGTGCAAGTGTTAGTGCTATTCCTTATGAGCTTTACACGGAGATTATGCACGAAATTGGTTCTTGTGAACTTGAAGATATTGATGTGGTTATTCATCTGGCTAATAGAGAAACTATTTCTCCAATTGGTATTGTTCGAGATGTGGAAGTTCTATGTGGTAAGATTAAATATCCTGACTTTTTGACTTGGTTCTGCTGCTAGTGATCATTGTCCTATCATTTTTGGTAGACCTTTTCTAAATACTTGTGGAGCTATTATAGATTGTAAGAAAGAGAAAATTTTGACTAGATTTGCTGGTGAACCTTATGAATTTAACTTTTCTAAATTTACCAAAACTCCTTATAAAGCTGACTTGCCTAGTAATGATTTTAAAATGGAGCAGTGTGCATCTATTGTTCTTGTTCCTAATAATCCTTTGCAGCAACATTTGGAGAATAGTGAAAGTGAAGCTTTTAGGAAAGAAAGAGATGAGCTTGAGGAAATTTTTCTTCGCCAACCTATTCTCAAGCATGATTTACCGGTGGAAGATTTGGGTACAACACCGCCACCAAAGGAAGATCCTGTTTTTGATTTAAAGCCTTTACCTGATAATCTTAAATATGCTCATATTGATGATAAGAAAATATATCCTGTTATTATTAGTTCTAAGCTTTCAGAGATTGAGGAAGAAAGGTTATTGGAAATATTGAAGAAACACCGAGGAGCTATTGGCTATACTCTTGATGATTTGAAAGGGATTTCTCCTTCTATTTGCCAACATGCTATTAATATAGAAGAAGATGCAAAGCCTGTTGTTGAACATCAACGTCGTCTAATTCCGAAGATGAAAGAGGTGGTAAGGAACGAGGTATTAAAACTTCTTGAAGCTGGTATTATATATCCTATTGCTGATAGTAGATGGGTTAGTCCCGTGCATTGTGTTCCTAAGAAAGGAGGAATGACTGTTGTGCCTAATGATAATGATGAGTGATGACCCACAAGTATAGGGGATCGCAACAGTCTTCGAGGGAAGTATTACCCAATTTATTGATTCGACACAAGGGGAGACAAAGAATACTTGTAAGCCTTAACGGAGTTGTCAATTCAGCTGCACCTGAAACAGACTTGCTCGCAAGAGTTTATCAGTAGTAACAGTTTATGGTAGTGGAAATAGTGAAATAATAGCAGCGGTGAAATAAAGATAGCAGAGTGATTATAGTAAACAGCAGGATTAAAATACTGTAGGCACAGGACGGATTTAACGGGCGTTGCATGGATGAGAGAAACTCATGTAACAATCAAAGCATGAGCATTTGCAGATAATAATAAAACGGTATCCAAGTACTAATCAATCAATAGGCATGTGTTCCATATTTAGTCGTACGTGCTCGCAATGAGAAACTTGCACAACATCTTCTGTCCTACCAGCCGGTGGCAGCCGGGCCTCTAGGGAAACTACTGGATATTAAGGTACTCCTTTTAATAGAGTACCGGAGCAAAGCATTAACACTCCGTGAACACATGTGATCCTCACATCACTACCATCCCCTCCGGTTGTCCCGATTCTTGTCACTTCGGGGCCATTGGTTCCGGACAGCGACATGTGTATACAACTTATAGGTAAGATCATAAACAACGAATATCTTCATGAATCAATAACATGTTCAGATCTGAGATCATGGCACTCGGGCCCTAGTGACAAGCATTAAGCATAACAAGTTGCAACAATATCATAAAGGTGACATCTACGAATACTAGGCACTATGCCCTAACAATCTTATGACTATTACATGACCAATCTCATCCAATCCGTACCATCCCCTTCAGCCTACAGCGGGGGAATTACTCACACATGGATGGGGAAACATTGCTGGTTGATGGAGAGGCGTTGGCGTGATGGCGGTGAAGATCTCTCTCCAATTCCCCGTCCCGCGGAGTGCCGAACGGAGACTGGCTCCCGCGACGGAGTTTCGCGATGTGGCGGCTCTCCGGAGGGTTTCGGCGATGTCGACTTCTCTGCGTTTTGGGTCGAAACCAATAAGTAGTCCGAAGGGGGCGTCGGAGGCCGGCCGAGGGGGGACACATGGCCGCGCGGGCCCCCCCTGGGCCGCGCCGCCATGTGGTGTGGGGCCCTCGGCCTCCACCTCCTTTGCCCTTCTGGCTCCGTCAATATTTTGGTAAAATAGGGCCATCTGAAGAAATTCCGAGGATTTTCCCGAAAGTTGGATTTCTGCACAAAACGAGACACCAGAGCTCTGCTGAAAACAGCGTTAGTCCGTGTTAGTTGTATCCAAAATACACAAATTAGAGGCAAAACAATAGCAAAAGTGTTCGGGAAAGTAGATACGTTTTGGACGTATCAACTCCCCCAAGCTTAGCTTATTGCTTGTCCTCAAGCAATTCAGTTAACAACTGAGCGATAAAAGAACTTTCACGAACACATTTGCTCATATGATGTATATATTCTCATGCTATGGCTAATACTTAAGCAGTTCATAATGAGATACATGCAAATAAGATCATCCAACAGCTATGTCAATCATGGAGAGGTACCAACAATTAATAATAAGCACCATGAATCATGTATATAAGCAAGATTGCAATGTTCATAAGAGAATATGATAAAGTGGTATCTCGCTTGCCTGTATTTGATCGGCAAAACATAAATACCGAGGCACCTCTTGAGTTCATAGAAAGACTAGAAATAGTGATTGTCAAAGATAAAAGCATCAAAGTTATACCACAATTAATCATATTTTGAGACAAGCATATTATACTAAGAATGACAGTTGTGCTCTCAAGATAGTGCTCAAAGAAAGAATGGAGACACAACATAAAAAGTAAAAGATTGACCCTTCGCAGAGGGAAGCAGGGATTAACATGCGCTAGAGCTTTTCATTTGTAAAGCAGGAGTAAAATTATTTTTGAGAGGTGTTTGTTGTTGTCAACGAATGGTAATGGGTACACTAACTACCTCATCAACCGGACTCACAAGAGCGGCTCCCATTTATTTATTTTTGGTTGGCACTCCTTCCAACCTTTCTTTCACAAACCATGGCTAACCGAATCCTCGGGTGCCTGCCAACAATCACATACCATGAAGGAGTGCCTTTTTATTTAAGTTTTATTATGATTATGACACTCCCCCAACCTTTGCTTACACAAGCCATGGCTAACCGAATCCTTCGGGTGCCGTCCAACAATCACAAACCATGGAGGAGTGTCTATTTAAGTTAATTAATTTGGACTGGGAATCCCATTGCCAGCTCTTTTTGCAAAATTATTGGATAAGCGGATGTGCCACTAGTCCATATGAGAGTCCGTCAAAAGTAAATGACAAGGTTGAAAGCTAAACACCACATATTTCTTCATGAGCTATGAAACATTAACACAAATTGAGAAGCATTTTGAAAGTTTTAAAGGTAGCGCATGAGAATTTACTTGGAATGGTTTGAAATGCCATGCATAGGTATTTATGGTGGACACTTTTGGAACAACTTGGTTTTCAGGTGTTTGGAAGCACGAGCGGCGTCACCGCTCAGTACAAGTGAAGGCTAGCAAAAGACTAGGGAGCGACAAATCAAGAGAGCAGTAACTGTCATAATTATGCTTGCGGCAAAATAAATTAACGGAGGCATAAAAGTGATACAAGAACTCTGAAGCAATATAAATCATCGAGGCTTAATTGACTTTTTGTTCAGTCATATGCATGCGTGAGCATGTGCCAAGTCGATATAAATGAATTATTCAGAGGAGGATACCACAATGCCATACTTACTTATGAATAAAACAATGCAAGCAAACATCCATGACATGCTACTCATATTAATAAATTGGAACTAAACATGAGAGATCATGAGCTACTAGACTTTCTCAAATAACATATACCTCACATGAACCAACTAAGCATGCTCATATGGATGAATATATGTACAAAAATGAAAGCAAATAGAGTTCATACCAGCCTCTCACCACAATCAGATTGTCGTAGATCGTCATTATTGCCTTTTCACTTGTGTAGCTTGGATAATATGAAATGAAAACCACGCTCCAGCCACAGAAGACCATTGAACTCATGATGAACTTTACAAACCAAAGAAGAACAACAAATATTTTTGGTGTTTTCGAATTAGAAACAAGCACGAAAGAAAACAAGCAAACAAAGCAAAATCTTTTTGGGTTTTCTTATAGCAAACTAACGATAGCAAATAAAGCAAACTAAGAGCAAGGTACCAAATAAACAAATGGTGAAGAGAAACTACAGAAATATTTTTGGTCTTTTTGTGTTTTAGGAAAGAAACAAAGTGAAAACAAAAGAATGCAAACTAACAGAAACACAGAAAAGCAGGATGACAGAAATCTGCCAAATCCTGACAGCAGTACATAAATCGAATTTAACAAAAATCTTCCATTGCTCAGACCAAAAAGTGTTCAACTAATGAAAGTTAGATAACAACCTGGGGAACATGCTCAAAAATTGGCAACTCAAAATAACGTTCTGGCTGTGCGTACGAATTTTTTGGTAACAGCACAGAATCTGTTTTTGGACAGCACTTCCCCAAATATCATCTCCCTCTCATTAGAAAACCACTCTAGAGACTAAACAAGTATGTACAAGTGTCCAGCAACCATAATATGCAAAGAATGAGTGATGCCGGTATACCTCCCCCAAGCTTAGGCTTTTGGCCTAAGTGGAGTTCATTCCCACGGTCCCCATGAAGTGGTGTCTTCGTAATATGACGAAGAACGACCCGGTTCCATGTATGTGCTGGAGGAAACGTCGGGGTACGTGACGGTGTAGTCGTAGGAGGGCTCGGCGTTCTCGGAGTCATGTTGCTGGTGGAATTCTTGTATCTTCATATGTTCCTCCACCACCTCCTTTGTTAGCGACCATGATTGCCTGTCAATATTAAACAAACCCTGCTGGGGAAGAGGGATTTCTTTCTCATTCCCATCAGCAAACAACATTCTATAGACCATATTATCTACAGTGGAGTCAGTAGTAACAAAATGATGGCTCTTCATAGCAGCAATATCTAGCTTCCTAGGGGTTAATGGTACATCATTAGAATCAAGAGGAATATCTAGATGTGTTAAAATGCGTAGTGCAATAGTTCCTCCAAAAATAGGCCCCCTGCTAGACAGGCGGCGAGCAATAAGAGAACCAAGATGATAAGGTGTCTCTCCAGTAAGTGCAACATTCAAGAAAGCAAGATGGTAGCTAGAGATGTTACTAGTATTTTCTCTACCCAAAATGCTAGTACCAATGTAATATGCGAAATACTTAATAGCGGGGAGTTGAATGTTTCTTATCTTCCCTCGCTGGATGGTGCGGCAATCATCCCCGGTGATCCCTCGGTAGAGCTCCAACAAGTCCCGGGGGTTGTCATCAATCCTCCTTGCTGTACCTACAGGGGCAATACCCAATGCACAACAAAATTCCTCCAATTTCATGGTAACAGGAATATCATAAATCTTGAATGCGACTGTCGGCTCATATTCCGTGTTGTGGAACTTGAAGCTCTCAACGAAAACTTTGGTGAGCCTGTAATATTGTCCCCTCTCGTCTCCCACGTAGGTGGCTAGGCCTGCCCTGTTGACGAGGGTGAAGAAGTCATCCAATATCCCTGCATTGGTCAGAAACTCATAACAAGGGAAGGATGAAGCATTAGGAGCCCCATGGTCCTCCTCGGGCGCGAAGCTAGGCGCGATGATATCCTCATTGTAGGATCGCCTAATTTGAGTAGACGCCCTTGAGGGCCTACCGGTGCTGGTTGTTGCTTTCTTGAACAACTCTCCAAACTTGAATTTCTTCATCTTCCCCTTCTGAAATTTTCAACAATCATTATAAAATTTGATTTCAAGGTGTGTAATTGAAGGGAACTACTATAGGAACTTGCTAGAGTACTAAACATGCATCAAAACTAATTTCTACCACTTAGAACAAGCATGCAAGCCCACTAAACATGTTATCTACAGCAGCAAAATATTCAATATATACTCAACCAAATAAAATTCTAATTGGACAATCAAAGGAGTCACATACCAAGGAGTAAATGTGCCAAATTTCAGACAGAAATCTGGGCTGAGCAAGGAGATCGAAAAATCGCGAGTTCTTGAGCAGAAACACGAGTGAGAGAAACTTGGTACGAGTTTTTTCGGGAGAGAGAAGGTGCTGGGAGGAAGAGATGGTGTAGTGGGGCAAGGGGTGGCCCACACCACATGGTGGCGCGGCCCCCTTGCGGGCCGCGCCGGCCTATGGTGTGGCACCCCCTGGTGCCCCACAGGTCATCCTCTGGTGCTCCCAGGTGCCTCGTCGAAAAATAGGACCAATGGTGTAATTTTTGTAATTTTTAGAGAACTTTGAAAAATGCACATTTCTGGGTATTAAATTAATGATTACTGCGCAGGAAAATGATTTCTAAAATCTTAAATGACTAAAGCATATTGCAAAATAAAAGTGCTACAGCAAGTAAAATAGGTGAAGGGAGAGAGAAAGAAAGAAATGTTGTTTAGCTCCTTTATGCAATAAAATATACTTGTTAACAAGGTTGATCAAGTCTTGCTATCAAATAAATTTTATATGACATAAGAAGAAATAAACCTCAAATCAATCATGTTACCTTATATTGAATTGATATGGATCCAATCACAAGAGTTTGATATTCTTCTTTAGGCTCATATATAGGACAATCAATGGATCCCACTTTGATAGTTTTCACATTAAAAATTGTATTGACTCCACATACTTTATCAATCCTCTTGGGAAAATAGACAGTGTGTTCCTTATCATCAACATTGAAAGTACCATGCCTTTATTGCAATCAATTACAGCCCCTGCAGTATTAAGAAAGGGTCTTCCAAGAATAATGGACATATTATCATCTTCAGGCATTTCCAACACAACGAAATCAGTTAATATCAAGCAATGCTGAGTAACTTGAACATGAACATTTTCACATAAACCAACAGGAATAGCAGTATTTATCAGCCATTTGCAAAGATATATCAGTAGGTATCAATTTATCTAAATCAAGTCTCTTATAAAGAGAAAAAGGCATCACACTCACACTTGCTCCCAAATCACATAGAGCAGTCCTAACATAATTATTCTTGATGGAACAAGGAATAGTCGGTATACCTGGGTCTCCAAGCTTCTTTGGAATCTTACCATTGAAGGAGTAATTAGCGAGCATAGTGGAAATCTCCTCATTGGGGACTTTCCTTTTGTTAGTAACAATATCTTTCATATACTTTGAATAAGGAGGCAATTTAATAGCATCAGTCAAAGGGATTTGCAAAAATAAAGGTTTCATCCAATCACAAAATTTATTATAATGTTCCTCCTCCTTTGATTTTAGTTTCTTAGCAGGAAAAGGCATTTGCTTTTGAACCCAAGGTTCTCTTTCATTACCATGCTTCTCAGTAATAAAGTCTTCTTTAGTGTACTTTTTATTTTTAGCATGCTTTTCAGGTTCCTTTTCAATTTCTTCTTTATCAGAGTATCATCCTTATCATTATCTTTATCATGTTCATTACCACTTTCAGTTTCAGCATCAGAAATAGAAATACTATTAGGATCATTAACAGGTTCAGAGGATTCTACAACATTCTTATGTTTCTTTTTCTTTTTCTTTGATGGAGCACTAGTTTTAATTAGTTGAGAATCTTGTTCAACTCTTTTGGGATGCCCTTCAAGATATAGAGGATCCTGGGTAGAAGCACCACCTCTAGTTGTTACTTCACAAGCATGTTTTTCTTTAGAATTATTTCCTAACAAGTCATTTTGCACTTTAGTAAGTTGATCAATTTGAGTTTGAACCATTTGAAAATGTTTAAAAAGTATCTTAACATCATTGGAGGTTCTCTCCACAATACCATGCAATTCACTAATAGCTCGAGAATTTTCCATTAAATGATTCTCTACTCTCATATTAAAGTTTTCTTGCTTAACAATATAATTATCAAATTCATCTAAGCATTGAGCAGGAGATTTTGAATACGGAATATCTTCTCTAGTAAAGTGTTGAAGCGAGTGTACCTCAATCATGGATGAAGGGGGAATCGTCTCACATATATCTTCTATAGGAGGTAAATTCTTCACATCTTCAGGTTTAATACCTTTCTCCTTAAGAGACTTCTTGGCTTCCCTCATATCTTCATCATTCAATTTAATC
Organism: Lolium multiflorum; assembly: GCA_030979885.1. Taxonomy (NCBI): domain Eukaryota; kingdom Viridiplantae; phylum Streptophyta; class Magnoliopsida; order Poales; family Poaceae; genus Lolium; species Lolium multiflorum. The sequence continues at coordinate 74,210 of JAUUTY010000490.1, forward strand.
ATACCCCTCTTCTTCACTATCGGTGTCGGGGTTGGTTCAGGTGTAGACCAATCATCATGATTCCGGCCTATTTTAGCCAATAATTCTTCAGCGTCTTCTGGAGTTCTTTTCCTGAAAACACAACCAGCACAACTATCCAGGTATGCCCTAGACTCAATAGTTAGTCCACTATAAAATATATCAAGTAAATCATGCTTTTCTAAATCATGGTCAGGCTGAGCTCTAATAAGAGAGCAAAATCTAGCCCAAGCCTCAGGCAATTTCTCTCCATCTTCCTGGTCAAAATTATAAATTCTCTGCAAAGCAGCGTGTTGAGCACTAGCAAGAAAGTATTTTCGAAAGAAAACATCACGCAAGTCAGTTGGACTTTTAATAGAACCAGGAGGCAAATTATTATACCAAGTTTTAGCATCATCCTTTAATGAGAACGGAAAATTTTTAGCGACAAAATAAGTACGCATCTTGACATCATCAAAACACGCCACTAAGAGTAGATAACTCAGTCATGTGTTCAACAGCACTTTCTTTTTCAGTACCACAAAAGGGTGTTTTCTCAACAATAGCTATATGAGATAGATCAAGAGAAAATCATAATCTTTATCCCTAATGTTTATAGGAGATGTGGCAAATTTAGGATCAGGAGATGGTGTATATCTAACAGCATGTTCTGCAAGCAACTTTTTTTTTTTTGCATCAGTAGTAGCCTTGCATTTTTCAATAAAATCATTATCAAGCTCTACATAATCTTCATCAAGATCATCACTAGAATATTCAACAGACTCAGGTGAATTAACAGGTGTAACAGCATTAGGAGTTTCAGTATTTTCAATTTGTCTAGACTTAGCAATTGTAGCATCTAGAAAAGATCCCAATGAACCACTATCATCAAGCACAGCAGAAACATTATCAATATTATGAGAATTTTCAGATTCAGCAGAAGTACCAGCACGCGAAGCATGTGGCGGTGAAACAAGTTCATCAATCACAGATGGTGAATCAAGAGCAGCAGAGGTACTCAGAGTTGTACCTTTTCTTGTAGTGGATGGTAATATGGCGATCTTAGTATCGCGAGGTTTACCCATAATGGAGAATTTGCAGCGAACAATATCAATCCAAGTGAACTTCTAAATAAAGCTATGCTCCCAACGGCGCCTTAAAATAGTCTTGATGACCTACAAGTATAGGGGATCGCAATCCTTCGAGGAAGTATTACCCAATTTATTGATTCGACACAAGGGGAGACAAAGAATACTTGTAAGCCTTAACAGCGGAGTTGTCAATTCAGCTGCACTGGAAACAGACTTGCTCGCAAGAGTTTATCGAGTAACAGTTTTATGGTAGTGGAAATAGTGAAATAATAGCAGCGGTGAAATAAAGACAGCAGTAGTGATTATAGTAAACAGCAGGATTAAAAATACTGTAGGCACAGGGACGGATTTAACGGGCGTTGCATGGATGAGAGAAACTCATGTAACAATCAAAGCATGGGCATTTGCAGATAATAATAAAACGGTATCCAAGTACTAATCAATCAATAGGCATGTGTTCCATATTTAGTTGTACGTGCTCGCAATGAGAAACTTGCACAACATCTTCTGTCCTACCAGCCGGTGGCAGCCGGGCCTCTAGGGAAACTACTGGATATTAAGGTACTCCTTTTAATAGAGTACCGGAGCAAAGCATTAACACTCCGTGAACACATGTGATCCTCACATCACTACCATCCCCTCCGGTTGTCCCGATTCTTGTCACTTCGGGGCCATTGGTTCCGGACAGCGACATGTGTATACAACTTATAGGTAAGATCATAAACAACGAATATCTTCATGAATCAATAACATGTTCAGATCTGAGATCATGGCACTCGGGCCCTAGTGACAAGCATTAAGCATAACAAGTTGCAACAATATCATAAAGGTGACATCTACGGATACTAGGCACTATGCCCTAACAATCTTATGACTATTACATGACCAATCTCATCCAATCCCTACCATCCCCTTCAGCCTACAGCGGGGGAATTACTCACACATGGATGGGGGAAACATTGCTGGTTGATGGAGAGGCGTTGGCGGTGATGGCGGTGAAGATCTCCTCCAATTCCCGTCCCGCGGAGTGCCGAACGGAGACTTCTGGCTCCGCGACGGAGTTTCGCGATGTGGCGGCTCTCTGGAGGGTTTCGCGATGTCGACTTCTCTCGTGCGTTTTGGTCGAAACCAATAAGTAAGGGGGCGGCGGAGGCCGGCCGAGGGCCAGACCACATGGCCGCGCGGCCCCCGGGCGGCGCCGCCATGTGGTGGGGGGCCTCGGGCCTCCACCTCCTTTGCCCTTCTGGCTCCGTCAATATTTTGGTAAAATAGGGCCATCTGAAGAAATTCCGAGGATTTTCCCGAAAGTTGGATTTCTGCACAAAAACGAGACACCAGAGCAGTTCTGCTGAAAACAGCGTTAGTCCGTGTTAGTTGTATCCAAAATACACAAATTAGAGGCAAAACAATAGCAAAAGTGTTCGGGAAAGTAGATACGTTTTGGACGTATCAATGAGCTTATTCCTCAAAGAATAGTTGTAGGTTATAGAATGTGCATTGATTTTCGAAAAGTTAATAAAGTTACTAAGAAAGATCATTACCCTTTACCCTTTATTGATCAAATGCTAGAAAGGTTATCTAAAAATACTCATTTTTGCTTTCTTGATGGTTATTCTGGGTTTTCACAAATTGCTGTTAAAGCTAAAGATCAAGAGAAAACCACGTTTACTTGTCCTTATGGAACTTATGCTTATAGGCGTATGCCTTTTGGTTTATGTAATGCTCCTGCTACTTTTCAAAGATGCATGTCTGCTATTTTTCATGGTTTTTGCGAAAGTATTGTAGAGGTGTTCATGGATGATTTTTCTGTCTATGGGAATTCTTTTGATAATTGCTTGCGAAACCTCGATAAAGTTTTGCAGAGATGTGAAGAAACTAACCTTGTTCTTAATTGGGAGAAATGCCACTTTATGGTTAATGAAGGAATTGTATTGGGACATAAAATTTCCGAGAGAGGTATTGAAGTTGATAGAGCTAAAGTTGAAGCAATTGAGAAGATGCCCTATCCGAGGGATGTTAAAGGTATTCGTAGTGTTCTTGGTCATGCTGGGTTTTATAGGAGATTTATTAAAGATTTCTCTAAAATTTCAAAGCCTCTTACTAATCTTCTTCAAAAAGATGTACATTTTGTTTTTGATGATGATTGTAAGGAAGCTTTTGAAACTCTAAAGAAAGCCTTAACAACTGCTCCTGTAGTCGAACCTCCTGATTGGAATTTGCCTTTTGAAATTATGTGTGATGCTAGTGATTTTGCTGTAGGCGCTGTTCTTGGACAGCGGGTAGATAAAAAATTAAATGTTATTCATTATGCTAGTAAGACTCTTGATGCTGCTCAAAGAAATTATGCTACAACTGAAAAGGAATTGTTAGCTGTAGTCTTTGCTTGTGATAAGTTTAGACCCTATATTGTTGATTCGAAAGTTACAATTCATACTGATCATGCTGCAATTAGATACCTTATGACAAAGAAAGATGCTAAGCCAAGGCTTATTAGATGGGTACTGTTGCAAGAATTTGATTTACATATTATAGATAGGAAAGGTGCTGATAATCCTGTTGCTGATAATTTGTCTAGATTGGAAAATATTGCTTATGATCCTGTTCCTGTTAATGATAGTTTTCCAAATGAACAATTGGCTGTAATAAAGGTGAGCTCGCGAGAGAGCCCTTGGTATGCAGATTATGCTAACTTTATTGTTTCAAGTATTTGCCTCCAACCTTTTCAGCTCAGCAAAGGAGGAAATTCTTTTATGACTTGAGGCATTATTTTTGGGATGACCCACACTTATATAAAGAAGGAGTGGATGGTATTATGCGAAGATGTGTTCCTGAATATGAACAACAGGAAATATTGAGTAAATGTCATGGTAGTGTTTATGGAGGACATCACGCTGGAGATAGAACCGCGCAAAAGGTTCTACAATCAGGTTTTTATTGGCCAACACTCTTCAAAGATGCAAGGAAATTTATTTTATCTTGTGATGAATGTCGAAGAGTTGGTAATATCTCTAGACGCAATGAAATGCCTATGAATTATACTCTTGTTATTGAACCATTCGATTGTTGGGGATTCGACTTCATGGGTCCTTTCCCTTCTTCAGATGGTAACACTCATATACTTGTCGCTGTTGATTATGTTACTAAATGGGTAGAAGCTATACCTACAAAGAGTGCTGATGGTGAGACCTCTATAAAAATGCTTGTAGATGTTATATTTCCTAGATTTGGAATACCTAGATATATTATGACTGATGGAAGTTCTCATTTTATTCATGGAGGTTTTAGAAAAACTCTTGCTAAGTATGGTATTAATCATAGAATTGCTTCCGCTTATCACCCTCAAACTAGTGGTCAAGTAGAATTATCAAATAGAGAGATTAAAGCTATCTTGGGTAAGACTGTTAATAAATCTAGAAAGAATTGGGCTAGCAAATTGAAAGAAGCACTATGGGCTTGTAGAACTGCTTATAAAAATCCTATGGGAATGTCACCTTATAAAATGGTTTATGGAAAAGCTTGTCATTTACCTTTAGAACTAGAGCACAAAGCTTATTGGGCTGTTAGAGAACTAAATAAAGATCCTAAATTAGCCGGTAATAAGAGGTTGTTGCAATTAAGTTCTCTAGATGAATGGAGAAGTGAAGCTTATGAAAATTCTAAACTCTTTAAAGAAAAAGTTAAGAAGTGGCATGATAGAAGGATCATCAAAAGAGAGTTTAATATTGGGGATAAAGTCCTATTGTATCGGTCTCGTCTCAGATTCTTTGCAGGGAAATTACTCTCGAAGTGGGAAGGACCATATGTTGTTGAGGAGGTGTATCGTTCAGGAGCAATTAAAATTAGCTCTCTCCAAGGCAATGCCACACAAGTGGTGAATGGACAAAGACTCAAGCATTATATCTCGGGTGATTCTTATAATGTTGATGTTGATATTATTCAAGTGGAAACACCGGAGGCTTTCATCAAAGGACAAATTGACAGTCCATTTAACTGGACTTTGAATAGGTAACGTACAGTAATAAAAGTCCGCGTTTACCTTCCGAACATTATTTCTGCTGTTCTTAGAAAATATGAAAAATTACGGAATCGAAACGGAGTGGAAAAGACGCGCGAGGGCCCCACAGCCGGCGCGGGCCCCACCCTGGCCGCGCCGACCTATGGTGACAGCCCTGGCCCCGTTTCCACTCGTTTTCGCCCGGAACCTTCCTTTTGTCGTAAAAATATTTGCTATATAATCCCCCGGACCCCTGGAGGTCCGTAATATCGTTTTCTCGTCGTGTTTTGTTTCGAGCTGTTTTCCGCCAGATTTGTTTTGATCTAGAAGCACCATGGTCTCCAACAACAAGGACAAGGGACCTTTGAAGGAAAATATTCAAGACCCGGAACTGAAGGAAGAAGACGCAAGAGAGGATGAGGAAGAAGTGGAGGAAGCTCCGCAGGAACACCAGCGAGCCACCGTTGCAAGCATTGGCGTGATATCAAATCCATCCAACATCAAGAGGAGTGCGCGAATCGCTACCGGAGGAGCGGTTCCACGTCATTACTTGGCTCCAAGGACATCTTCTCCGAGCAATTATAACCCTTACCGCAATCTAATCTACGATCGTCAAACTGAAAGGACCCCCAAGGTAGTGTTGCCAAGTAATTGGGATATAGATCGTTCTGACATTGCAGGAGAGATGAAATCTGAAGCTGAAGGATGGGGAAACAACTCTAGGAGTTGGAATTCACCACCTGACATGATTATGAGCCGCGTTGAGCACAACTCGGAGATGATTCGCAACCTCACCTATGAGATTGAAGATTTAAAGGAGCTGGTTAAGAAGCTTGTCGAGAAGAATCCATCGCCATCATCACCGAAGGAGTAATTCATCATCGGTATTGGCATCCCCTTGGTTTGTTCCAAGCTTGGGGAGTGCCGCGGTATCACATCATCATTACCTTTATCTTTTACTATCAAGTAGTGTCATATCATGAGTAGGGAAGTTATCATATGGAATAGTATGCAATGTGGAAGTATCTCTCTTAGTTAGTTATCTATGTATCCGTTGGTGTGAGTTATCGTTATGGAATATTAATGAGAAGTCTTATCATTTACTTTTTGCACACCTTATTTTAGTTTGCAATCTCCATTATATGATTACTCTTGACATGAGTATTGATATCACTTTGGGAGCATCAAGTAAATCTATTTGGTTTTGGCAAACTTAGCATTGGTCAATAGCAACAACATCTTGATGTTTAATAGAAGAGAGAAATACACTTAGATATATTACTCTATTATCTCTATGCTTAGTATTCTAAAGTTAAAATTGCTTGTGCTTATGAGAAAGATGCATGATTGTTCTATCATATGTATATTTGTTTGTTTCCCTCAACCTTTATGCTTGCTATCAAACCTTGCTAGCCAAAGACCTGTATCGAGGGGGATGCTTCTCATACATCCATAACCTTAGACCAAACCTATGCCATTTGTGTCCACCATACCTACCTACTACATGGTATTTTCTGCCATTCCAAGTAAATACTTCATGTGCTACCTTTAAATTATTCAAACTACTACTCCTTATTTTGTGTCAATGTTCTATAGCTCATGAGGAAGTATGTGGTGTTTTATCTTTCAATCTTGTTGGGCGGACTTTCACCAATGGACTAGTGGCACATCCGCTTATCCAATAATTTTGCAATAAGAGCTGGCAACGGGGTTCCCAGCCCCAATTAATAACTTTCATTAATAATTCTCTTCACATGTTTTGCTCTGATTTATCAGTAAGCAACTTAATTTTGCAATAGACACTCCTCCATGGTATGTAATGTTGGAAGGCACCCGAGATTCGGTTAGCCATGGATTGAGAAAGCCAAGGTTGGGGGAGTGTCATCCTTAATAAAACTAAAATACATGTGTAAACAAAAGAGAAGGGGGATGATCTACCTTGCTGGTAGAGATGCCGTCCCTCATGGGAGCCGCTCTTGGAAGGTTCGCTTGACAAGGGGTTAGAGTGCCCGCTACCATTCGTTGACAACAACAAACACCGCTCAAAATCTTACTTTTGTGCTCTTTATATGATTTCAAAACTTGAAAAGCTCTAGCACATGATTTAATCCCTGCTTCCCTCTGCGAAGGGCCTGTCTTTTACTTTTATGTTGAGTCAGTAAACCTATTTCTCTCTATCTCAAGCAAGCAATTGAGTTGTTGTGAACCAATCATTTATGCTATGATTTAGTTAATCATGTCTTTTATACTTTCTTGTTTAGTACCAATTTTATCTGAATGAATATGACTTTGAAGTTATCAATGATTATGAGAAGATTGTTATGATTGAATATGGAAGAAGTACAATCCGTTAGTAGTTCTCTGACCAAGAACAAAGTTTGCCATCACCAACTATGATTTCTCATGCACCTTTACTTGTGGTTTCTCTTTACTTATTTCAAGATGAGTTATATGAGGAAGTTGTTTACTAGAATGTCTTGTGTGAATAAATATGATGCTTCTTGTCCGTATTTTATTTATCGACTCTTCACTCCATAAACATGTGGTCTTGTTTATCGAGCTCAGTTTCGCTTGGGGACAAGCGAGGTCTAAGCTTGGGGGAGTTGATACGTCCAATTTGCATCACTATTTTGTATCATAATTTGCTGTTATTCATTGATATATTTCATATTGGGACACAATACTTATGTTATTTCATCTATTTTGCATGTTTCATCATCATTGGAGGATCAAGCACCGGAGCCAGGATTCTCGTGAAAAAGCACCGTCGAACGCAATATTTCGGAAGATCAACTGTGGAAGGAAATTTCACGTAAATTCCTATTTTCCAGATGACGGAGGGAGCCAGAAGGGGAAGAAGAGGGGAGCCACTATGGGCCCAGACCACAGGCCGGCGCGGCCCATGGCCTGGCCGCGCCACCCTGTGGTGTGGGGGCCCCACAGCCCCTTTCGCCTCCTTTTCTTCGCGTACTCCTTCGTCCCGAAAACCTAAGCCACAGAGAGGACCTCACGAAGGGTTACAGCCGCTGCGGGGCGGAGAACACCAGAGAGAAAAGAGCTCTCCGGCGGGCAGGAATCCGCCGGGGAAATTCCTCCCGGAGGGGGAAATCGACGCCATCGCCATCGTCATCGAGCGGGACATCATCTCCATCATCATCATCATCATCATCTCCACCATCTACACCGCCATCACCACCGCTGCACCTCGTCACCGCTGTAACAATTCGGGTTAAATCTTGATTGTATGATAGGGGAAACTCTCCCGGCATTATTCTCTACTTGTTATAGATGCTATTGAGTGAAACCATTGAACCAAGGTTTATGTTCAGATTGTTATTCATCATCATATCACCTCTGATTGTATTCCATATGATGTCTCGTGAGTAGTTCGTTTAGTTCTTGAGGACATGGGTGAAGTCTAAATGCTAGTAGTGAATTATGGTTGAGTAATATTCAATGTTATAATATTTAAGTTGTGGTGTCATTCTTCTAGTGGTGTCGTGTGAACGTCGACTACACGACACTTCACCATTTATGGGCCTAGGGGAGTGCATCTTGTATTCGGTTGCTAATTGCGGAGTTGCCGGAGTGACAGAAACCTGAGCTCCCGTTAGTATATCGATGCAAGAGGGATCGCAGGATCTCAGAGTTTAAGGCTGTGGTTAGATTTATCTTAATTACTTTCTTGTAGTTGCGGATGCTTGCAAGGGGTATAATCACAAGTATGTATTAGTCCTAGGAAGGGCGGTGCATTAGCATAGGTTCACCCACACAACACTTATCAAAACAATGAAGATTATTAAGCCACATGAAGCGAAAGTACTAGACTAAAATCCCCGTGTGTCCTCAAGAACGTTTGGTCATTATAAGTAAACAAACCGGCTTGTCCTTTGTGCTAAAAAGGATTGGGCCGCTGCAATTATTTCTCTCGCATTTTACTTACTCGTACTTTATTCATCTGTTACATCAAAACCCTTGAATACTTGTTTGTGAGCATTTACAGTGAATCCCTCATCGAAACTGCTGCCAACACCTTCTGCTCCTCGTTGGGATCGACATTCTTACTTATCGAAGATACTACGATACACCCCCTATACTTGTGGGTCATCAGTTATTTTTTTGTTTTGTGCTATTTTCATTGCACCAGGAGGAGCGGTCAGTGTACTGCCGGCCGACATGCCCCTATTAGCCTAGTCGGTGTACAGCAAGCCGACCAGTTGCAGTTGGCGGTATCAACATCAGCCAACGGCCATATCGGCTTCCTGATGGCCGATCGGCGGCCTGGTGTCCCACCGAGTCACACAAACAAAACAATGTTGTTCTTGAATCTTTCTTAACCTTTTACCTTCTGTTCTATGTTCGTTCTTCTTTGTGGTTGCTTTCATCTTAAATATAGAAGCATTGCTTTTGGTCATGTCTTGATCAGATATTACCCTAAAACAAAATTGTTCTTGAATCTTTCTTAACCTTTTACCTTCTGTTCTATTTTCCTTCTGCTTTGTGGTTGCTTTCATCTTAAATATAGAAGCATTGCTTTTGGTCATGTCTTGATCAGATGTAACAAGCAGAAAAAAACATTTCTTGACTTTGAGTTTTGTTCCCATATGGGAGAATGATCTGAAGTTGGAAGCTCATGGAAACTAAAACTCTGCATCACAAGATTAAGAAGTTGACTCACCTTGTCTTCACTAACACAAGAAGGAAGAGTGTAAACTAGGACATGAGGATTATATTTAAACATATTGTGGATTAGCTTACGCACATTGGCTGAACTTTTTGTTGATTCGTTACTCAGAAGAAGGGGAACTGTGAGAGTACTTTCCCTGCCCTTTATGTTACATCCAGGTCGAAATGCCCTTCATCCGCAACCATCTGCAGGAGGAGCAATGCTTCGACACCAGAAATGCTGTAAGAGAAGCTCTATGTTTTTTTTTCTTCCTTCTCTCCGCAAGCTGTTTACTGGAAATACTACTATGGAGAGTGACTCTGTACTATGATCAAAACTTAGTCTTAATCTAATGAATTATTTGGGCTCAAAATGCGTAGATGGTTTGTGAATAAGAGTGCAATATGAAGGCCCCTAATATCCTATTGTATGTTTATTTTATAAATTATTCCTTGCCAAAAGGTAAATGGCTTGATTTCATATGGGTAGTTTGAAGTTACCATTCTCCGCTTCTGATGCCGAATCGATGATGGCTAACGGGCTTTACTTGAGATCTTCAGGTTTGCCCGATATGCACCGAGAACCTAGGGAAAGATATGTCTGCCATTTCAGATTCCAACACTCCCATCTTGTCAAGGTACTACCATCTATCTATCCCTGCCTTCAATCAAATCGATTCCAGGCTAGAAAAGCTCTTCATCACCAGCATCTGATCATTGCAGAGGAGGAAGCCTTCCAGGCATAGATGCTCACCATGGCCAGCAGCGCCTGGGAAGGAACCATACGAAGAAACAAACCCCTACATGATTAGCAGGCTACGCCAAGACCCTGAGCCTGACCGACTGCTCTCCCAGTTCATCTGCGGCGGCGGCGAACAATCCGAACCGGAGTCGCGATGTAGCAAGCCGTGACAGGTGTGTTCATTCCACGGAAATCTCAGATTCTCAGAGCTGAGCAAGATGATTCCTCTGAAGATTATTTTCAGTAGCTGTAAGACTGTTGTGGCCAGGTTAGAAACAGTGTTGTTGTCATTTCGAAAAAAGAAACAGTGTTGTTGTTATTATTTGTTCTGTCAGGCCAAGCCATCGTTTCAGCCAGGTGGAACTGGAGGAGGTGCAACTTGTCATCTGAACACAAGCTGGGCGGTGCCATTGAGAATGAACGACAAATACTGAAGGTTAGCCTGCCCCTTAGCTTCAGTTCTGTGGCAGGGTAATATCGATTGCTGAATCCAAGTGCTGCATTTGGATTAAGAACACAAGTGAAATGTGATTTTTTTTCGAGGATGGTGAAATGTGATTTTCAGTCTATTGAAGTTTCGGTGACAGCATATGAAAACAAAGCCTTAACCTTTCTTACATCTTAGATCCAAATCCATGACATACTAGGGAGCTGAACACCAAATCGATCTCACCAACCAAATTGATCTCATAAATACTGGTTACTAGATAGTTCATCTCATAACATAGGGTGCTGATGACCAAATGGATCTCATAAACACTGGGTAACTAGACTAGATAAGCAGATGATCTCATAACTTAGGGAGCAGATAACCAAATCGACCTCAGCAACCAAATCGATGTCATAAACACTAGGAAACTAGACTAGATAAGCAGATGATCTCATAACTTAGGGTGGTGATAGCCAAATCCATCACTCCAGACGATAGGCACACACGTGCCTCACACGATGGTGCACGGGCAAGACGGCGCCTCGTCGCCGTTGTCGGACTTGGGCGGGACGTCATCGACGGGGATGGCCTTGGCGTCGTTCTTGGCCTTGGCCTCGGCCTTGGCCTTGGCCTTCTTCTTTGCCTTCGCCTTGGTGTTGGCCTTGGGCTGGTAGGACTGCCGGCCTCCGGCGAGCATCTCGTCGGAGGTCGGCTTCTTCTTCTCGATGCCGGAAAATTGGTCGACGGTAGCCTGCAGCATCGGGCCCAGCGGGTTGTTGGTCTTTTTCTTTTTGCGGACGGCGCCGGGAACTTGTTTTATCTTCCCGGCGGAGGCGGCGGCCTGGTCCTTTCCGCTTGGCTTCATCTGTCCAAGAAGAAGAAAAAACCGAATTAGGATCAGAAAGAAGAACGAAATCAACAATTGAATCGAAAATGCATGAGTATGAAATCCATCGAGAAAAGAATCGCTGCAGCATTCTTCTATCCCCAGGAATCGGGAAGAGCAGAAAGCAAGATCTTGCTTCCGGACGCGGCAGCAGAAGAAATACAGCCGGAGGGGGTGAGACAGAAACAGAGGTGCTTAGGGGACCAGAAACAGAGATCAGGGGTTGGGCCAGAAATACGGCCGGGCTGGGCCACAAATGGTCTTTGGACCCTTCATCTCTCGGTAGTTTCTCTCGTAGACATCATGGATTCTGATCCAATCCTCGTCCAGAATTCGGTACTACAGTGTACTCCAAAGATTGGAGTAGAAAAGAAACGAGGATAGGAATGTCTTGGGACAAAGAACAGTGGAAAGATCAAAGATGGATCCAAGATAAACACCGAAATTCTCTAAAAAAAAAGATAAACACCGAAATGTTACGGGACTGTTTGGGCCAGTCAAGCAACACTAGTGCTCGTTCCGAGTTACAGGACTCACGTCACGGCTGGGCCTCAAACAGAGCCGCTCAGGGTAGCTGGGCCAGAAACAGAGACGGCAACGTCCGGATCTAGAACATGCAAATTGTTATTAAAGAGAAAAAAGAGAGAGAAGAAATTAAGGCATCGATGGGTGCATTGGTCGTTTATGTTTTCGTAAAGATCTACCTAGCCACGGGCTACTCATCTTGTTCGTCGTCGACGATTCTCGAAATTTTATTCTGCTATACGAAATACGACCAACAAACCAAAAAAAAAAAAAGAACAGAACTACACCGAGAGAAAGAGAGTGAAACATCGAGCGGCAGCAACAAAACGGTGCAGAACAGTGCAAAATATCCCGGGGTCACAGTATCGCACCCTCTTCTTGCTGTAGTGCAAAGAAGAAATCCTAACAAGACAAACACGGAAAAACCCCTCGCCTTCGAACAAGGAAACGGATGAGGCATTGTTGCTCTTGCACACCCTCGATGGTTTACCAACATCGTGGATTCGACATCCAATCCAGTCATCGTCGTCCCAAAATTACCAATCAAGGCAGTGCAGTGCAGAGCACACCAACTTAGCAAGAAGTCATCGGCAATAAAAACTCAAATCAGGCGGTGGCTCCTTGCGAAATCACCCAACGAAACAAGAACACAACCCAAAGAAACTTCACGGAACAGATCTCATCCAGGCTTGGAGAAAAAGATAGCCCACCTCGGGGGATGGACGGAGCAGTTGGCGTTGTACAGTGCTGCAGCGTAGGCAGGCGGAGTTTCTATTTCGCGAGCAGAGTGCGGACTGGGTCGGGACTCGGGGGCATATAAAGAGCTGCTGCCAGGCCAGCGAGGCCGAGGCCCCCTCCCCGTGGAAAACGGCTGTTTGCCACCGATCGATGCAGATCAAACGGTTCAGGCTTCTAGTGCCATCCCATGTCCCTGTTTTCCAGGGAGAATCGAATGTTGATGCATCGAGTGGCGCGCCAGATACAGAAGGCGGAAGCGGACACGAATTTGCAGCACCAGTTCTAAAAAAAAAAACTGAAATTTGTGTACTTTCGCTTTTCCAAAAAAATATCACAACATAAATTAGGGAATATGTATACATGATCCGTGCGAAGTAAGCAAATTTCTGACAGTATATACAAGTTATATATACGAGTATTTTTTGCCAGAAATTTTTCATTTTGTATTTCTCAAAATACAATAAATTTGTAAACGAAATCTCTGGTGTAAGATGTTTTGTTTTAGGCATCAATGCTGAATAAGTCGACCAAGATTTCTTTAAAGCACCGGAAGGTTGTACGCCACACAACATTAATTCAACCAAGCTACAAGTGACACTATGACAAATGATCCCAACAAAGGAGAAGTACACAACTCCTAGTCAAGAAGACTTCAAGAAAGAATCATTGCACATGTACCGATGCTGACGAGTCCAATCATGGTCCGATCTCGTAATTTTCATCCCTACATCCGAGCGTCGCTCCACCACACTCGACAAGGGCAAGCTATAAGCATGCCTCGACATTGCCTGATTAGGGATCTTGTGGGTCAATCGAAGTTCGCATTTACCTGTCATCGAAACCACCACTTCCATCGTCCTTCTATCGGGTTATGACATATCGTTGGTCGGATACCACTGGATGAGATACTAGAAACAGGAGTCGCCCAATACCATCCCGCTTCCATTCATTGCCCCGCCACCTTTGATCCACCTTCTTTGCCGAAAAAGGGAGGACTTCCCATTTACACTACCAAGCAACCGCAAGGAAGACCGTGTGGGAACCTGGCTAGACCAATATATAGGTGGAAGGGGGTGACCTATACCACCATCAGCCTCGGAAGCTCCACCGTCGAAGGAGAGGGTGTCACATACCACCGCCAACCTCAGAAAACTAATTGATGATGCATTGAGATAAGCACAGTGGCCAAAGCTGAAGAACTTTAGGCCGTCGCCCATATTTCCTATCTCCGCCATCGGATTAGCGTCCCTGCTCCGATGATGCACGGACGCCCCCAATACTATGTGATTAACATGCAACTGCCTTCCCCAAGACACCACAATAATCAAGTCGATGACAACTACTCTCGCGGAAGACTAGGGCTAGCCTGTAATATCCCAGGTTTAGAGGCTATAAAATGAGAGAACACCAAAGTGTGCATTGCATTCATGCATAGAAAATCCGGGGAATTTTCGCGCTTTCAAATAAAACTTACCACAGTAACTGAAGTTTCACTTGACTTGCTGGAATTTAAGTAGATCATCAAGTCAAGCGCTATAAACTTCACTGTGATCTTTACTAAAACCCTATTTTGGGTAGAGAGGATTTGATCTATGAGTTAGATCAAATGGAATTAGTTTTATAACAAACAACACCTTAAGTAAGGGTCAACTACAAGATCTTATAAAAGATCTCAACATGACATTCCTTACTACAACACATCCTTTAAGAATCAAACTCTAACTTAATAATACTTAAGAGTTAGCAACTATCTTTGTGTGTAATTTAATTCATTTCTAAATAAGGTAAACCATAGGGTTTAAAGTGCATAAAAGCCACACATTCTTAATTAAATCATAACTTATTAAATATATGGAATATCATAAAACTGAATCCATTTACATTACAAGTTATAGTTCAAACTATTTGAATAAAATTACTCATGAGTATTTTGAAACTCATATGATCATGCCTTGGTGCAATCAAACACCAACTATTCAAAATTGAGGAATAACCTTCAACCTTGATTTTTTGACCAATATTATAATATAAATCCAATCAAATATGATATAGTGACTCATCCACAATAATAAACCATCCACAAGATATTTAGTAACAAATGCCACTTGGCTATCCAAATATAATTCATATGAGAGGATAATGATCATGCCACATAGGATGAAAATATCTACATGACTTGCATCCCAAGACTTGCCACCTCATGCTCAAAGGATTGCTATGGATGAGGGCATGACAACCAAGCACCTTACTCATCAAACCAAAACAAGAGTCACCCACCTATGTGTCATGACACTAGAGCTTGCCCAAGCCTATAAAAGGAGCCACACTCTTCATCCATTTGATCATCTTGTAGTATGATACAAGGAAACCAACCCATAGAGCCACTCCATACATTAGCTAGGATCAAGATGAAGAAGCTAGGAGGTGGAGGCATACCACAAGATGCAGGTTTATCAGAATTCCAGAAGAACAAGCTACATAAGATATCAAGGTAGAAATTCCTAGGCAAACCATGAATTTAGAGGATCATATCATCATCTCTTGAGTAGGACCTTAGGTTATTAAAAGACATTGAGAAGTGAGAGAGATTATAGATGCTAACCATATCCATGACTATCTTAGAGAATATTAGAGTAGTATTAAATCTTACTTGTTCAAACCAGCCTTTAATCTTGGAGGTGAGAGCCATGCTCTATTAGTGAAACTACTAAAACCCTAGACCTCATTTGAATTTCAATCCAAGTACCACTTTGGATCATAAATAGAACCCTGCCATACCTCATGCCTATTTATACTTCAATTTAGTGAAGCTTATGCAAAACCCTGAACCTTTCACATAGGATTCACTCCACATAAAATATTAAGTCCTAACTTGTGCATCATGGATCACAAGTATAAACCAAGCAAGTTATAATTAAGCTTAAATGATATTTAAGTGATTAGAATGAAACCAATATCTAATTCTATTTTGCCTTCCAAGTACTTTGGTTAGTGGACCAAATAAAATAATATGTTATAGCTTGGACCATCATTTTAGAGAGTTAATTGACCATGATAATTATAGGATCTACCCTAAGTAATCCAAGCTAGAATTTGCTAAGCATGATTATTAAAGATAGAGTTTCTCCAACTATTTCTAAAACCCTTAGAAACAATTCTCCACATAAAATCATGAACCAATCCCATTCTCAATATCATCTATTTTAAAACTTTAGCCATAATTAAAATATATAGGAACAATCAATAGTGTTAAGTAATAACAAAACCTAATAATATGTTTACCATGCACTGGTTATAAGTTTCAAATCAATTAAATAGATCTGGTTCCTAAGTTAAAAGGAAATTAAAATAAATACCTAAATCAATTTTATTTTATTCAAGTCTCACAAGATCTCAATTAAATCCAAACCAAACTAGTTGTTTAAAATAATAAAACCGTTCAGTAAGTATGATTATCAAATTATCTTGATACTCTAGAACCTGCAAAACAAAACAGAATTCAAATTTGAATTCAAACAACAAAATAGAAAACAGAAAATATAAAATAGAATTTGAAAAAGGAAAAGAGAGGGAAACTTACCTGGTGGACCTCAGCACCGCAGCAGCCCATCACCACCACGTCCACGCAAGCCCACCAGCAGCCCAGCCCAAAACCACTTACCGTTTGGGTTGCTTTAAGAATCGTGCGAGAGGAAAAAACAACCGTCGTCTTCCCCGGCGTCGACAGCGAGCTTGCGCCAGTAGGCCACGATCCTCGTCGACGATAAGTTGCCCGGGCGCGCCAGAAGGGTTCAGAATTTCGCCCTAATTGTTTCGCGTCCGAGCCTATCCACGGGCGAAAAGATCTTCGCCGAACTAAACCTTCCAGAGACCGCCACCTCTCCACCGTCGCCGTCGCCGTGTCGCAGCCACAGTGCTTCCCCCGACGTATAAAGCCTCGAGGAGAACCTCCGTGAAGCCTTTGATCATTCCAGACCGTCCTTATCCTTTCTCGTTCTCTCTTTCATCCACATTCCACAAGCTTCTGTCGCCGGCGACCATCATGCCGCCGTCGATTGAGGTCATCCCCGGACCAACCAAGCAACCCTGGCGACGCGTATCATCACCAGGAGCATCGTGGAGGAGTACAGCATCAAGGGGAGCAGGGTGGTGGGAGAATTTTGATATTCCCTTTCACCCGGGTTCGCCGGAAAATGCTCGATTGTCATCGTCTCCGACCACCCCGAGCATCGGCAAGTGGTTCATCAGCCTCAGGTCAATCGTGCGCATCTCCAGCACCTTCTATTTCTTCCTGAATCGACTTATATCGTTCGATTGCTTTATCGCCGGAGTTCACCGCCGCGGAGACACTCGCCGGAGCTAGCTCCGGTGACCTTTTCGTGGCGGCGTTCTCACTATCATACTCAGTATGGCGATGCGATTCGTTTGGTATACTCCGCGTGCTCGCGGGGTGGCCAGAACGCCGTCGCCGTGGTTCACCGGCGCGTCTCCGGCGAGACTGACGTGGCAGGTGGGACCTCAGGGTGTAGTTGACTGGTCTTCGCCCTCGTGGCATTGGACCTGGTCAATGGACCCACCTGTCGGTCGCAGTGACTAGAGTCCAAACCGGTACGCTTAGTATTTCTAGTTATTTCAAATTCCAGAATAATACTGAAACTTTGCAAAATTATAGAAAATTCATATTAGCTCAGAAAAATATGAATAATATATCAAAATGCTCACAAAAATAAACTCTATTCAAATAAAATATAAAACAAAAATGTGTGTCAAAATAAAAATTCACTTATTTTTAACCTTATTAATTATGCCATTTCAATTATTTAAAATGCAAATTGAATTCAACAATTAGTGAAGTTTTAAAATTAAATTTTAACTATCCAGTAACTAAGTAAAATGTTTAGATTAATTTTATTTATCATATTGGCATTAACTTAATTATTAGTGGTAATTCATAAACCCTAATTTGCAAATTACTATTTTCTATTTTCTTTAAATAGTAATAACTCAAGAAAATATTATAAGTCAATATTATTTTGGTAAATCAAAACTTATTTACTTAAACATCTTTAATTAACAAGTTAATTATTTTAAACCCTAATAACAATTATTAAACCCTGATTCTTAATTAAACCAAAATAGGAGTACTCTAATTATTAAATCTTGTGAAGATTAATAAAATATCAAACCATCACTAATTTTTATTCAAAGTAATTAGTAACCACAACTATATTACCAATTATCATTTTAGGAGTTGTATCATAGTTTAGAAACCCTAGTTTCAATTTGAGTAAGACCTGATCCCATTATTTCATGTGATCATTCCACCTTAGAAGCAACTCTAAAACCCTAGTGATATGCCACATGTGATCATGTGAGAATTACTTGACATATAGAACCCTAATAAGCAACAATTGAATGCATGTTCATGATCCACCAACATAAAACCAATTCACATGAATTTATCATTTCATGTCTCTATTTTTGATTAAAACCTATATGATCCAATAATGACACCCAAGTATAAACCCTAACTTGTGAATGGAATTAGTACCACTAACCACTATCCTATATACCATACCATTAAGGTCAACCTCAATCATCAAACCCTAGTAGCACCATAATGATAAACCCTAATACCAATCTTGTATAGTTATGCACATCACATACTCCTATTCAACTAAACCTACTTAAGGAATCTTAAGCCACCTAGCTTAGAAACCCTTAGTGATTACTTAGTGAATCAAATAGGAAGATATAGTAAACCCTAACTCATAGCACCAACTTGACCATCATCCTTTGATATGATACCATAAACAATCATAGTAATAAACCTGCCCATACTTGTTTAGAACTAATCCAACTTAAGAAACCAACTAGTCTCTAGTTGAGAACTAAATGAATCCAATAATAAACTCTAGAATTCCACAGCTCCTATATATAGTAGTTATTGTTCTAATGGAATCTGTTCTTCAAAAGTTATTCTTTTGAAGTATAATATAAATAATCATCAACCATGTCCTGTAGAACTTAAAATTGACAACTATTCCTTATATGTTGTTCCACCACTATTCTTTATATGTATGATTGTTATGATGTCTTATATCACTTGATTATGATGCTAATATAATCAAACCTTAATAAGAACCTTGTTTGAGAACCATTCTAAAAGTGCAACAAACCCTAAAGAAAATCTTTACAACTCATACATCCTAAATCATCGAGGTTAGGTTACGCTCGGGACGATTGCATCTCATACTATGCATTATAGCATCTTTGCCAGTTTTTAAACATTGTCCTTACCGGACAATGATGGTATTTCAGAATTTGGAGTTATCACGTATCGGAGCTTTTGCCTGCATAATCTTGCAGTCAAGAAAGGCAAGTTCATCGCTTGCTCATGTCATTTGATTATTTTTATCAAATTATATGCAAAGTACTATACTTATCACTCTTGCATGGAAAAGCAAATATTATTTTACAATTATGAATATGATTATGTGGTGGGCAATGGAACCATGGTATGTGATGATTGGTGGAGGTTCCATTGCACGGGTACTATTCACCTAGGACTAAGTACCAATGCCGTCCAGTGATTCTAGCGCCGTACATATCGCGTTGACCATAAGATCTATAATGGCCTGGGGAAGCCAGCTGTATCTTTTCCTCCTGCACGCCAACGGACTTGATAGAGCCTGGCGGGGTGCTGGAGGCACTGCCGTAGGTTGGGATAGCCTTTAAAATCCCCATCCGGACGTTTGGATGAGAGGCTCTACCGTCTATGAAGGATTGTCCGACGTACACCGTGGGTAAAGCCGTATGATCGGGAGATGTCTACCGGGGTGTACGGATGGACAAAAGGGTGGGTTTGCGGGGTCGCGAAGGCGGTGTGGGCTTGGATCTTTATACCTGGCCTCACACCAAGGAAGTGTGAACGGGGGCAAGTCCCTGCGGTTGGCAAAAAGGGTGAGATCTCTTATGGGAAAAGTAACGCACCAGAGGATACTGAATTGTGACTGCCACTCCCTGTTCGGGAAGGGAACTGCGAACGCGGCAGAAAGGAACTCCGTGAAGTTCTAGTCAACCTGTGAAGACTGACGGCATAGTTTTCAGAATAAAATAAACCTTTTGAAGAAATGTTTACGAAAACTTGCATTGCCTATGACTTTCTGGTCTGTGGCTGTAGCTAGTGCATGATACACCTATTCCCTAATATGAACTTGCTGAGTACGCTCGTATCATCCCACTCTTAAATCGCTTAGCTATGGAGGCACCGAAGGAGAATCTACCGTGGAACTCGAAGACAAAGGAGTCAACTGCAACAAGATGAAGAATCCGAGCAAAGAAGTAAATGAAGTCAACTGCTGCAGCAACTATAGTGGAAACTTAGACTAGTAATAGAAGGGAGCCTTTCCCTAATCCTAGCACCTAAGTAGCTAGATTTCTATAGAAAGCCTAGTAGCTCTTAAGCTTGAGTTAGCAATAAGTTAGACTACGAGTCGTTCTTCTGGAACTTTATTTGAAGTTTTACCTCACTGTAAAGTAGGAGGCTGTGTGATCTTCTGTAAACATGTTATGTATCCTTCTATAGACATACCTTGGACTCGCATATGTTTCTGTTGTACCACTCTGAGGGATGTAATATGAGTGGAACGGTGTTTCACTTGTGTTATGTCAACGACTTGTGTACTACACCATGCGTGGTACGCTGGGTCACCACAGCTGGTATCAGAGCAAATGCTTTGACCCTAGGATTAAAACCCTTTAAAGGAGACCTTTAGGTTTGGTAGTGTCTATAGGAAGTTGTCTTAGCCAAACCAACTATTCTTCTGACTTGAGATGGGTATTCACTTGAGAATAATCCTGACACACTTGAGTCAATTTTTCTTATCTATTTTTCTTAAGTAGAGTTAGTTAGTTATCTTGCTTCATTCCAAATAATTAGAACACCATTGGAGCTTAAGATAATGGGTGGTAGTAGACCACAGTTGGTATACAATACATGGTAGTCCAAAGAGAGGATACAACCATAAGGAAGATATCCTATTGGAAGAAGTATACCAACGCAAGTTATGGTTAAGTAAGAGTCATTTAAAATGTCAAATGACTAATGTTAAGTAATGTAGATAAGTAATATGAGGTAGTATATGCCTATGATGAGTCAATCATAGGAGGTAAGGAAGAGTGATAGGAGTCATATAAGTCTACTTTTCATGGTAGAGTTGGTAATCATATATGATTCACTTGAGAGTCATGATGTGATGGAGTAGAACATCATAAGTACGATAACAGAAGTATGATAAGGAGTAGGATTTAAGGAATAGTTCGAAAACTTAGGCCTTAAAATCATGTTAACTATGTCAAATATGCTAGAACCATAATCCTTAGTTTAAAGAAGGCTTATTTAGAGCATATCACATAGAGAAATCCTGGAGTTATAGGTGGTATATTCTAAACAAACATGTGTTTAGAGTAGACATGTTAGAACTAATTGTATTATAGGAAGTAGTCCTCAATAGCACATATATATGGTATCCTATTTTGTTAGTACTTCCAAAGAAAACTAGGTTAACTTCAACTATCCCAAGCCATTTTGTTTCAAGTTTGTCTCATTGCAAATGTGCAATTAAGATAAATGTTGAGACAAATAGTAGAAATTCACGTATTTGTGCTAAGTATCACAACCTAAACCTATCTTATGTGGTGTTATATACTACACATCTGAAGCCTGATGTTTAGGGATGTCTTACCCAACTATTATATTCAGGCATATAAGGATGTGTAATATAAGCACAAAGCTGGATCTTCTTGGATTTTATTGGATTTTCATTGTTTGACTAGATCCATACATGAAGTTTGACTTTGATATGCAAATGCATGTTGCAATATCAAACTCTTACTTGATGTTATAGGTCTAGAGGGTAAAGGTATTCGTGTGAGGAAGTGACGAATTCTGAAGATTTTGAAGACAAGATGAAGGTTCACTGGAAGAAAGAAGTCAAATTGTGGGAAGCAACCACAATACTCTAAAGGAAGGACCAATCCAAACTCATTTCTATCCTTAATCAAGGAGTACTTCAACATGGAAGTACCATGAAAGTGAGAAAATAGTGAATATGGAGCAGTAGAAGTGGAGCCATATTCATTATGAAAGAAGGGAATGCAAGTGAAGTCACTTACAATACTATTTTCATAGTGTCAACAAGTGGTTATCTTGCAAAACAAACCTTAGAAGAAGGAAAATAGACAAGTGAAGTCGCAACTGGTATCATCAGACCGCAGCTGATATAGGATAATCATGAAGAGAAAGTATGTGAAGTGAGGTATATCTTAACTAAAACTATAAAAGTAGCCACAACTGGTAGGTAATAAGCCACATCTAGTGTTAGATAGTCTGCAGCTGGTAACAAATAGTCCACAGCTTAATCGTTCTTTCACTCTAAAGGAAAGAGGGATTCCGTAGCTGGTATTCCGTAACTAATAAATATTTAGTCGGAGGATTCACATCGGATACCCACAACTGTGTGGATACACCGCAAAGAATTCTTCGTGAGACTTTAGAAAGGTACAAAATATAAACCAGACTTAAACCAATCTTCTACCTTGGAGTTTAATGATTAGAAGAAAAGGAGTTTGAAGATTATTAGTAAACTCCAAGGGGGAGAGGAAGATTGAAGGAGAAGTATTAAGATATGATTTGGAGTATGAAAGAAGAAGAAGAAGGTCTGAACTGAGAGGAAGTCCGATCCTATTTTCATAAGATTGGTGGAAGTATCCATATAATAGTACTCTCAGGAGGTTGTCAGACCAGAAGCCGAGGTTCATATCTCGAGGAAGTAAGGGTTATACTTTAACTTGAGTGGGTAATTGATAATTACTCAGAAGCAGAAGAGCTCAAGTAAGTCTAAGCTAATGAAGTTGGATGAAGAAGATGTCGGAGGACAATCAAAGTCTAAGATAACAAAAGACCGAAGGGTTTGACCATACCAAAACATAAGCCTATTAGAAAGATTCCTTTCATGGAACCTAAAGAAACCAAAAAGGAGGATAACTAGCATAAACTAGAAGCCCTGATTGGATGGACTAAATAAATCCAATCCATTCGTAGGAATAAACCTCAAGACCATGCCTATTGTAAATACCTTACTAAGTACCATTACTTTCGTTATGGTAGTAAGGGAAAACAATACCTTACTTTAAACCAATCCTTTAGACTTAAGGTTTGGGCACCGCAGCTGGATTACCGCAGCTGGTAGAACCAAGCTTTGAGTACCCAAATAGAAAGATGTCACCACAACCATTAGTAAAATCCATTAGCATAATAAGATGTCCTAATCCAAGAATCTTTGGAGAGTAAGCCTATAAGCTTAGAGTGTTGGAAGAAATCATAGAATTGAAGAAAGTATCAGTGCCAGACATCAGAAGACTTCATGAAGGATCGAGACAAGGGATATATTCAATTATATCTAATGAGATCACTAGGGAGTTTGAAAGGATTGTGATCTGTTCAAGTCAGTTCCACATTCCGAAACATGAGAGCGTTCGAACTTCGGGACGAAGTTTTTAAGGGGGAGAGGCTGTAATATCCCAGGTTTAGAGGCTATAAAATGAGAGAACACCAAAGTGTGCATTGCATTCATGCATAGAAAATCCGGGGAATTTTCGCGCTTTCAAATAAAACTTACCACAGTAACTGAAGTTTCACTTGACTTGCTGGAATTTAAGTAGATCATCAAGTCAAGCGCTATAAACTTCACTGTGATCTTTACTAAAACCCTATTTTGGGTAGAGAGGATTTGATCTATGAGTTAGATCAAATGGAATTAGTTTTATAACAAACAACACCTTAAGTAAGGGTCAACTACAAGATCTTATAAAAGATCTCAACATGACATTCCTTACTACAACACATCCTTTAAGAATCAAACTCTAACTTAATAATACTTAAGAGTTAGCAACTATCTTTGTGTGTAATTTAATTCATTTCTAAATAAGGTAAACCATAGGGTTTAAAGTGCATAAAAGCCACACATTCTTAATTAAATCATAACTTATTAAATATATGGAATATCATAAAACTGAATCCATTTACATTACAAGTTATAGTTCAAACTATTTGAATAAAATTACTCATGAGTATTTTGAAACTCATATGATCATGCCTTGGTGCAATCAAACACCAACTATTCAAAATTGAGGAATAACCTTCAACCTTGATTTTTTGACCAATATTATAATATAAATCCAATCAAATATGATATAGTGACTCATCCACAATAATAAACCATCCACAAGATATTTAGTAACAAATGCCACTTGGCTATCCAAATATAATTCATATGAGAGGATAATGATCATGCCACATAGGATGAAAATATCTACATGACTTGCATCCCAAGACTTGCCACCTCATGCTCAAAGGATTGCTATGGATGAGGGCATGACAACCAAGCACCTTACTCATCAAACCAAAACAAGAGTCACCCACCTATGTGTCATGACACTAGAGCTTGCCCAAGCCTATAAAAGGAGCCACACTCTTCATCCATTTGATCATCTTGTAGTATGATACAAGGAAACCAACCCATAGAGCCACTCCATACATTAGCTAGGATCAAGATGAAGAAGCTAGGAGGTGGAGGCATACCACAAGATGCAGGTTTATCAGAATTCCAGAAGAACAAGCTACATAAGATATCAAGGTAGAAATTCCTAGGCAAACCATGAATTTAGAGGATCATATCATCATCTCTTGAGTAGGACCTTAGGTTATTAAAAGACATTGAGAAGTGAGAGAGATTATAGATGCTAACCATATCCATGACTATCTTAGAGAATATTAGAGTAGTATTAAATCTTACTTGTTCAAACCAGCCTTTAATCTTGGAGGTGAGAGCCATGCTCTATTAGTGAAACTACTAAAACCCTAGACCTCATTTGAATTTCAATCCAAGTACCACTTTGGATCATAAATAGAACCCTGCCATACCTCATGCCTATTTATACTTCAATTTAGTGAAGCTTATGCAAAACCCTGAACCTTTCACATAGGATTCACTCCACATAAAATATTAAGTCCTAACTTGTGCATCATGGATCACAAGTATAAACCAAGCAAGTTATAATTAAGCTTAAATGATATTTAAGTGATTAGAATGAAACCAATATCTAATTCTATTTTGCCTTCCAAGTACTTTGGTTAGTGGACCAAATAAAATAATATGTTATAGCTTGGACCATCATTTTAGAGAGTTAATTGACCATGATAATTATAGGATCTACCCTAAGTAATCCAAGCTAGAATTTGCTAAGCATGATTATTAAAGATAGAGTTTCTCCAACTATTTCTAAAACCCTTAGAAACAATTCTCCACATAAAATCATGAACCAATCCCATTCTCAATATCATCTATTTTAAAACTTTAGCCATAATTAAAATATATAGGAACAATCAATAGTGTTAAGTAATAACAAAACCTAATAATATGTTTACCATGCACTGGTTATAAGTTTCAAATCAATTAAATAGATCTGGTTCCTAAGTTAAAAGGAAATTAAAATAAATACCTAAATCAATTTTATTTTATTCAAGTCTCACAAGATCTCAATTAAATCCAAACCAAACTAGTTGTTTAAAATAATAAAACCGTTCAGTAAGTATGATTATCAAATTATCTTGATACTCAAATATTTTAGAACCTGCAAAACAAAACAGAATTCAAATTTGAATTCAAACAACAAAATAGAAAACAGAAAATATAAAATAGAATTTGAAAAAGGAAAAGAGAGGGAAACTTACCTGGTGGACCTCAGCACCGCAGCAGCCCATCACCACCACGTCCACGCAAGCCCACCAGTAGCCCAGCCACGAACCAACCCACCCACCGTTTGGGTTGCTTTAAGAATCGTGCGAGAGGAAAAACGTGACCGTCGTCTTCCCCGGCGTCGACAGCGAGCTTGAGCCAGTAGGCCACGATCCTCGTCGACGATAAGGACGTCCCGGACGCGTAGAAGCTTCCCTAATCGTTTCGCGTCCGAGCCTATCCACGGGCGAAAAGATCTTCGCCGAACTAAACCTTCCAGAGACCGCCACCTCTCCACCGTCGCCGTCGCCGTGTCGCAGCCACAGTGCTTCCCCCGACGTATAAAGCCTCGAGGAGAACCTCCGTGAAGCCTTTGATCATTCCAGACCGTCCTTATCCTTTCTCGTTCTCTCTTTCATCCACATTCCACAAGCTTCTGTCGCCGGCGACCATCATGCCGCCGTCGATTGAGGTCATCCCCGGATCAACCAAGCAACCCTGGCGACGCGTATCATCACCAGGAGCATCGTGGAGGAGTACAGCATCAAGGGGAGCAGGGTGGTGGGAGAATTTTGATATTCCCTTTCACCCGGGTTCGCCGGAAAATGCTCGATTGTCATCGTCTCCGACCACCCCGAGCATCGGCAAGTGGTTCATCAGCCTCAGGTCAATCGTGCGCATCTCCAGCACCTTCTATTTCTTCCTGAATCGACTTATATCGTTCGATTGCTTTATCGCCGGAGTTCACCGCCGCGGAGACACTCGCCGGAGCTAGCTCCGGTGACCTTTTCGTGGCGGCGTTCTCACTATCATACTCAGTATGGCGATGCGATTCGTTTGGTATACTCCGCGTGCTCGCGGGGTGGCCAGAACGCCGTCGCCGTGGTTCACCGGCGCGTCTCCGGCGAGACTGACGTGGCAGGTGGGACCTCAGGGTGTAGTTGACTGGTCTTCGCCCTCGTGGCATTGGACCTGGTCAATGGACCCACCTGTCGGTCGCAGTGACTAGAGTCCAAACCGGTACGCTTAGTATTTCTAGTTATTTCAAATTCCAGAATAATACTGAAACTTTGCAAAATTATAGAAAATTCATATTAACTCAGAAAAATATGAATAATATATCAAAATGCTCACAAAAATAAACTCTATTCAAATAAAATATAAAACAAAAATGTGTGTCAAAATAAAAATTCACTTATTTTTAACCTTATTAATTATGCCATTTCAATTATTTAAAATGCAAATTGAATTCAACAATTAGTGAAGTTTTAAAATTAAATTTTAACTATCCAGTAACTAAGTAAAATGTTTAGATTAATTTTATTTATCATATTTGCATTAACTTAATTATTAGTGGTAATTCATAAACCCTAATTTGCAAATTACTATTTTCTATTTTCTTTAAATAGTAATAACTCAAGAAAATATTATAAGTCAATATTATTTTGGTAAATCAAAACTTATTTACTTAAACATCTTTAGTTAACAAGTTAATTATTTTAAACCCTAATAACAATTATTAAACCCTGATTCTTAATTAAACCAAAATAGGAGTACTCTAATTATTAAATCTTGTGAAGATTAATAAAATATCAAACCATCACTAATTTTTATTCAAAGTAATTAGTAACCACAACTATATTACCAATTATCATTTTAGGAGTTGTATCATAGTTTAGAAACCCTAGTTTCAATTTGAGTAAGACCTGATCCCATTATTTCATGTGATCATTCCACCTTAGAAGCAACTCTAAAACCCTAGTGATATGCCACATGTGATCATGTGAGAATTACTTGACATATAGAACCCTAATAAGCAACAATTGAATGCATGTTCATGATCCACCAACATAAAACCAATTCACATGAATTTATCATTTCATGTCTCTATTTTTGATTAAAACCTATATGATCCAATAATGACACCCAAGTATAAACCCTAACTTGTGAATGGAATTAGTACCACTAACCACTATCCTATATACCATACCATTAAGGTCAACCTCAATCATCAAACCCTAGTAGCACCATAATGATAAACCCTAATACCAATCTTGTGTAGTTATGCACATCACATACTCCTATTCAACTAAACCTACTTAAGGAATCTTAAGCCACCTAGCTTAGAAACCCTTAGTGATTACTTAGTGAATCAAATAGGAAGATATAGTAAACCCTAACTCATAGCACCAACTTGACCATCATCCTTTGATATGATACCATAAACAATCATAGTAATAAACCTGCCCATACTTGTTTAGAACTAATCCAACTTAAGAAACCAACTAGTCTCTAGTTGAGAACTAAATGAATCCAATAATAAACTCTAGAATTCCACAGCTCCTATATATAGTAGTTATTGTTCTAATGGAATCTGTTCTTCAAAAGTTATTCTTTTGAAGTATAATATAAATAATCATCAACCATGTCCTGTAGAACTTAAAATTGACAACTATTCCTTATATGTTGTTCCACCACTATTCTTTATATGTATGATTGTTATGATGTCTTATATCACTTGATTATGATGCTAATATAATCAAACCTTAATAAGAACCTTGTTTGAGAACCATTCTAAAAGTGCAACAAACCCTAAAGAAAATCTTTACAACTCATACATCCTAAATCATCGAGGTTAGGTTACGCTCGGGACGATTGCATCTCATACTATGCATTATAGCATCTTTGCCAGTTCTTTAAACATTGTCCTTACCGGACAATGATGGTATTTCAGAATTTGGAGTTATCACGTATCGGAGCTTTTGCCTGCATAATCTTGCAGTCAAGAAAGGCAAGTTCATCGCTTGCTCATGTCATTTGATTATTTTTATCAAATTATATGCAAAGTACTATACTTATCACTCTTGCATGGAAAAGCAAATATTATTTTACAATTATGAATATGATTATGTGGTGGGCAATGGAACCATGGTATGTGATGATTGGTGGAGGTTCCATTGCACGGGTACTATTCACCTAGGACTAAGTACCAATGCCGTCCAGTGATTCTAGCGCCGTACATATCGCGTTGACCATAAGATCTATAATGGCTCTGGGGAAGCCAGCTTTTCCCTCCTGCACGCCAACGGACTTGATAGAGCCTGGCGGGGTGCTGGAGGCACTGCCGTAGGTTGGGATAGCCTTTAAAATCCCCATCCGGACGTTTGGATGAGAGGCTCTACCGTCTATGAAGGATTGTCCGACGTACACCGTGGGTAAAGCCGTATGATCGGGAGATGTCTACCGGGGGTGTACGGATGGACAAAAGGGTGGGTTTGCAGGGTCGCGGAGAAGGCGGTGTGGGCTTGGATCTTTATACCTGGCCTCACACCAAGGAAGTGTGAACGGGGGCAAGTCCCTGCGGTTGGCAAAAAGGGTGAGATCTCTTATGGGAAAAGTAACGCACCTCTGCAGAGGATCGACACTGTCACCCTGTTCCGGAAGGGAACTGCGAACGCGGCAGAAAGGAACTCCGTGAAGTTCTAGTCAACCTGTGAAGACCGACGGGCATAGTTTTCAGAATAAAATAAACCTTTTGAAGAAATGTTTACGAAAACTTGCATTGCCTATGACTTTCTGGTCTGTGGCTGTAGCTAGTGCATGATACACCTATTCCCTAATATGAACTTGCTGAGTACGCTCGTACTCATCCCACTCTTAAATCCCCTGCTTAGCTATGGAGGCACCGAAGGAGAATCTACCGTGGAACTCGAAGACAAAGGAGTCAACTGCAACAAGATGAAGAATCCAAGCAAAGAAGTCAATGAAGTCAACTGCTGCAGCAACTATAGTGGAAACTTAGACTAGTAATAGAAGGGAGCCTTTCCCTAATCCTAGCACCTAAGTAGCTAGATTTCTATAGAAAGCCTAGTAGCTCTTAAGCTTGAGTTAGCAATAAGTTAGACTACGAGTCGTTCTTCTGGAACTTTATTTGAAGTTTTACCTCACTGTAAAGTAGGAGGCTGTGTGATCTTCTGTAAACATGTTATGTATCCTTCTATAGACATACCTTGGACTCGCATATGTTTCTGTTGTACCACTCTGAGGGATGTAATATGAGTGGAACAGTGTTTCACTTGTGTTATGTCAACGACTTGTGTACTACACCATGCAGTGGTACGCTGGGTCACCACATAGCCGTACAATAATAATATCGTCACCTAGCCACCCCGTGGTGCGCTACGCCAACACAGGAGGCGCCGAAGTGCCATGAAGTCGATACGCTTCCACGCCGAGCCATACTCATTGAGAGAGCACCAAGAAAGCACATGTTGCCGCCAACGGCCGACGGGTGGTGAGGGGGAGGTAGAGGGATGGATGAAGAAGGTGACTCAAATGCTCTAAAAACGATGCCTAGCGAGCATAATGTAATATTGATGGAAATTTTTAAATAAAATTACAAAATGTACACATAAACAACTGTTGTGCTGGTATTGCAACGGTGAATTACATTTTTCCTACTCTCTCCCTTTGTATATTGATGACCCACAAGTATAGGGGATCGCAACAGTCTTCGAGGGAAGTAAAACCCAATCTATTGATTCGACACAGTGAGAGACAAAGAATACTTGTAAGCCTTAACAGCGGAGTTGTCAATTCAGCTGCACCTGGAAACAGACTTGCTCGCAAGAGTTTATCAGTAGCAACAATTTTATAGCAGTGGAGTAGTGAAATAACAGAGTGAAATAAAGACAGCAGTAGTGATTATAGTAAACAACATGATTAAAATACTGTAGGCACAGGGATGGATGAACGGGCGTTGCATGGATGAGAGAATTCATATAACAATCAAGGTAGGGCATTTGCAGATAATAATAAAATGGTATCCAAGTACTAAACAATCCATAGGCATGTGTTCCGTATATAGTCGTACGTGCTCGCAATGAGAAACTGTTGGAGATATGCCCAAGAGGTAATAATAAAATGGTTATTATAATATATCTTTGTGTTTATGATAATGTTTGCATACCATGCTATAATTGTATTAACCGAAACATTGATACATGTGTGTTATGTAAACAATAGGAGTCCCTAGTAAGCCTCTTGTATAACTAGCTTGTTGATTGATAGATGATCATGGTTTCGTGATCACGAACATTGGATGTTATTAATAACAAGGTTATGTCATTAGTTGAATGATATAATGGACACACACCCAAATGAGTGTAGCATAAGATCAAGTCATTAAGTTCAATTTGCTATAAGCTTTCGATACATAGTTGCCTTAGTCCTTCGACCATGAGATCATGTAAATCACTTACACCGAAGGGTACTTTGATTACATCAAACGCCATTGCGTAAATGGGTGGCAATAAAGATGGGATTAAGTATTTGGAAAGTGTGAGTTGAGGCATATGGATCAATAGTGGGATTTGTCCATCCCGATGACGGATAGATATACTCTGGGCCCTCTCGGTGGAATGTCATCTGATTAGCTTGCAAGCATATGAATAGTTCATAAGAGATCACATACCACTACGAGTAAAGAGTACTTGTCGGTAACGAGGTTGAACAAGGTATGGAGATACCGATGATCGAACCTCGGACAAGTAAAATATCGCGAGACAAAGGGAATCGGCATCATATGTAAATGGTTCAATCGATCACTAAGTCATCATTGAATATGTGGGAGCCATTATGGATCTCCAGATCCCGCTATTGGTTATTGCTCGGAGAGGAGTCTCGACCATGTCTGCATAGTTCACGAACCGTAGGGTGACGCGCTTAAGGTTCGATGTCGCATAAGTAGATTCGGAATATGAGATGGAGACCGAATGTTGTTCGGAGTCTCGGATAGGATCCAAGACATCACGAGGAGAGCCGGAATTGTTCTGGAAGAATTCTGCTGTTTTGTATTTCAAGAAAAGTTGTTCTGGAAACATTCTCGGAATTGGACGAAATAAAAACAGAGGTTATTATTTTTCTGTCGCGCAGACGGAGTCCAAAGGGGAGAAGGAGAAGAGCCAGGAGTGGGCCACACCACACGGCGGCGCGGGCCCCCCTTGGCCGCGCCAGGGTGTGGTGTGGGCCCACCAGGCGCCGCCACTAGATGGGTTTCGTGAAACCCTAACCCTAGTTCCCGACTATAAGTAGTGGGGTAGTTTGGCCGGCCATTGCTGCTCCGTACGAAACCCTAAAGTGCCACCTCTCCTCCCTCCCAGTTTCTCCTGCTCCGGCTTAAAGCCCTGCAGAATTCTTCTCCACCACCACCACCACGCCGTCGTGCTGCTGGGATTCCGTGGAGATCTACCACACCTCCGCTGCCCGCTGGAACGGGGAGAGGAAGGAGCTTCATCGACACCGTACACGCGACCGAGTACGGAAGTGCTGCCGGATTGCAGCACTGGGGATGATCGTCTACACCAACAACGAGATCTAATCTCGTAGGCTTTGGAAATCTTCGAGGGTTAGTCTTATATCAATCTCGTTGCTTCGATCTTGTAGATCAGATCTTGGGTGTTCCATAGATTAGATCTTGGATTTATTCGTCTTGCGGTAGGAAATTTTTGTTTTCTATGCTACGAACCCCATCAGTGGTATCAGAGCCACGTCTATGCATAGATCTGTTGCACGAGTAGAACACAATGGTTTGTGGGCGGTGATGCTTTTGTTGCTTTAGTTTGTGTACTTTGCTTCTTGCGGGATGGTGGGATGAAGCGGCCCGGGCTAACTTTACATGACCGCGTCTCATGAGACTTGCTCCACGCTTGACATGCAACTTGTATTGCATAAGTGGCTTTGCGGGTGTCTGTCTCTCCCACCATAGTGAAGATTGTAATTTGCACTTCTATTGTCAACACTAGTATCACCGTTGTGGTTCATGTTCGTAGGTAGATTGGATCTTACTCGAAAACCCTAAACCACGTAAAAGATGCAAACCAAATTAGAGGCGTCTAACTTGTTTTTGCAGGGTTTGGTGATGTGATATGGCCATGATGTGATGATGATTATATTTGATGTATGAGATATTCATTATTGTATTATGGCAACCGGCAGGAGCCTAATGGTTGTCTTTAATTTTTGTTAAGACCTGCGTGTCTATTCATCATGTAATAGCGTTATTTCAAGTAGTTGTTATAGTAGCTATAAGTGATGGACAACCATGAAGCGGTGCCATGGACCTTGGTGCAATGCTGGTGATGATGGAGATCATGCTTGTGTGCTTTGGAGATGGAGATCAAAAGTACAAGAAGAAAGGCCATATCATATCACATATTATGAATTGCATGTGATGTTAATCCTTTATGCATCTTATCTTGCTTAGATCGCGACGGTAGCATTATAAGATGATCCCTCACATTAATATCAAGATAATAAAGTGTTCTCCTCGTATGCACCGTTGCTACAGTTCGTCGTTTCGAAGCATCTCGTGATGATCGGATGTGATAGACTCTACGTTCACATACAACGGGTGTAAGCCATGTTTGCACACGCGGAATACTTGGGTTTGCTTGGCGAGCCTAGCATGTACAGACATGGCCTCGGGACACAGGAAACCGAAAGGTTGAACACGAGTCATATGGATGATATGATCAACATGTTGATGTTCACCATTGAAGCTACATCATCTCACGTGATGATCGGTTTTGGTGTAGTGGATGTGGATCGTGTGCCACTTAACAACTATGAGGGATGTTGTATTAAGTGGGAGTTCATTAGTAATTAGATTAAAACATGAACTAATTATCATGAACATAGTCTGAATAGTATTTTGAATTAAATTTGTAGAATTGGCATCCGTTATCTACCATGCACTAGTCTTGTAATTGAGATAGAAATACTGTTAAGTCTGACAAGTAACTTTACGGACTGGTACCGTATTGTTAAAGAATCAAGATATGATTAAGTCCTAATGCAAACTTTTAGTAAAACTCACATTGATGATTCAAAGAGCACTGGTTTCAATTAGTACCAAATCATCTTGTCTCCGTGAAACTTGATGTTCAAATCCGTTTGAAAAGTAAGGAGCTGAAAAGTTTGTTTTCGGAAATAAGCGTATGAGATATATGCGATATCTAAGACCTTACTGCAAGATGATAGAATATAATCTAGTGAGACTACATGAACTCATAAGTTTTATGGGAATGTACGAAGGTTGAAGACGCCCGGCGTCCCAATCCTCCAACTAGTTGGGCACTAACGATATTCGCATATCCATGAAGTGATCTTCCTTAGTATGCACCGTTGCTAAGACTCGTCGTTTCGAAGCATCACGTGATGATCGGATGTGATAGATTCTACGTGTGCATACAACGGGTGCAAGCCAGATTTGCACATGCGAATACTGAGGTTAAACTTTACGAGCCTAGCATGTACAGACATGGTCTCGGAAAGTCGTCATGTTATGATGGATAAAATTATGAGTGAAATTGTTCATCATATTACAATATTACTAATAGTGAAATCTGGAACACTTGTCATATGATGATCAACTTCAAAGTAAGAACCTCAAGGTTATTGGTATTTGACCAATGGACTTAGAAGTTATTGAAAGTGAAGTGTTTTCTAAGAATGAGGAAAACTAAAAGAGAAACTACAAAAGATATTTTGGCAGAAAGAAAGAAAAGACTAGAAAGTCTAGCTCAGGTGTATATAAATGATATACATGTTGTGGATGTATTCCTTGTTTGGTCACATAATGAAATTCTTGGGTATTTGTACCAGATTGGTTGGTATGAGATGTCATACAGTACGCAATACAAGAATACGATGGCCTTAGTGACTGATAAGGAATATGGTGATAATGCACGTCTGGAACATAATAAAGTGTTATTATGTTTGTCGTTGGCATTCTACCTAGCCCTTAGAATTTATAATAAAGAACTTAATAATTGTTATTTTGCTCTGGTCAAATGAAAACAATGAGTTGTTCAAATTATGACATAACTCCATGTACGATGGATAAGTTATTATAAATCTTAATGGTGAAACACACATACATAACACTGACGCTAAAATGCCATAAGGCAAATGATTTGAATTTCACTTATTTGTGGAACCGCCATTTAGGTCTTATTAGAGAGGAACGCATGAAGGAACTCCATGCAAATGGATTTTTGGAGTCATTTGATTTTGAATCATTTGGCGCTTGCAAATATTTTCTAAAAGGAATGACTGAAATACCGTTCATAGGCCAAGAGTTGAACGGGCAACTAACTTAGTGGAAACATACATGATGATATATGTGGTTCATTGGGCATAGTTGTGTGCGGGAGATTCTTCTACTTCATGAAAACTTCCAACAATGAATTGCGTATATATATGTGGATATATTCGATAAGGAAGAAGTTTGAAACATTTGAATGGATTCAAATAAATTTCAGCATGAAGTGGAAATCATCGTAATAGAAAAGTCAAATATCTATGATTAGATCATAGTGAAAATATTTGAATTACGAGTTTTAGCGAACATCTGAGAGAGTTGAGATTGTTCTACAACTCACGTTTCTTGGAGTATCATAGTGATGATGAAGTATCTGAAAGACGTATCCAAACCTTGTTGGATTAATGATGAGATAAAATGACGCCATTATATTTTTGTGGATTATGCTTTAGTGACTACCGCTTTTACACTGAATAGAGCATCATCATGATCCGTTGAAATGACACCATACAAGTTATGGCATGGGTATAAACCCTAATAGTCCTTTCTTTAAATTTTGGTCTAAGAGTTTACAAACCAAAATCGGATGAATGTCTTTGTTGGTTATCCCAAAGAATTGTTTGGGAATTCTTTCCACTATGGAGACAAAGACAAAAGTGTTTGTCGATGTTTCTTACTTATTTCCAAGAAATTGTTTCTAACGAAGTATTTGAGTGGGAGGACAATATAACTTGATAAGGTTTATGAACCTGAGCATATTGATCAGAGTAGCGCAACATCGGAATTGGTTCCGGAAGCGGTTACGAAGATCATGGCTCCCATGACTACAAAGTGTTTTAGCCATGGAGATCGAAGTACATATTGAACCTTGTAGGTATGGTTTACTTTGTGATCAAATAAATGATTTGTGGACAAAGGATTGATTTTGAACAATAATAAACCAACTACAAACAAAGAAGTTATGATGGGCCCTGACTCCGTTAAAATGGCTATACGCCATGAAATCCAAGATAGATGAATACTTTTGGAAAGTAAATGGATCTATGAAATTGATGGACTTGGATGTAATATCCTTGAAGAAGCTTGACTTGTCGAAAAGTTGTTTACGACAAAGTTCAAAGAGTTGACTGCGATAAGATTAGATCTTCCGTAGCAATGCTTAAAGTCTATGTGGATTATTCTAGTAATCGCTACGTATTTCTTTTATGAGATATGCTAGTAGGATGGCAAAGTACATTTCTTAACAGAAGTGTGTATTAAAGGTGTATACAAGATACGAACCAAGAGTTTTGCTAGTCCGTGGAATACTAGATAGGTATACGAACTTCAATTGGATGAAGTGAGTATCACGGAGTTGGAATCTTCACCAGATGAAATAGTCAAAGAGTTTTTGATTTCATCAGAAACGATGAAGATGCTTGCATTTGCAAGAAATTAAGTGGGAGCGTCGAGACATATTTATAATACTTTATGTAGATGACATATCGTTGATTATAAATAGTGTAATTATATAATTGATTTAAAAGGTTTCATTGAGAATTAACATCAATGAAAGGATATGAATTGAAACATATTTAGTGTCAAGATCTATGAAGATAGATAGAAACACATAATAAGTTTAAGTTTAAGTACATAGAATAGATATTGAAGTAGTTCAATATAGAAGTATTAAGAAGGTGTTCTTTTCATGTGAAGTTTTAACAAGACTTGAGTGTATTTGACACTCGATGAGTAAATACACATGAGTGATTTTAGATCACAAATAATATGTACAAAGTCAGATGTCCTGTGCTCTAAAGTGTTACGAGCATATACCAAATGATTCATGTAATGATCATTGGACAACAGTAAGAATATCCCTGAGTGCTTTAGAAGAACCAAGGATATATATATACATAGTTTTTATATGGGGTAGTGACAAACAAATCGCTGTAAGGTGTTGCACCGATCTTAGTTTGGTCACATATAAAAATAAAATTTCAATCTCAATTAGGCTAAGTGTTGTTTATAAGGTAGCACAATGAGCTAGAAGAAGTCTATGCTAGATTTAGATCAGTTCTAAATATTGTGACGGATTCTACAAACGAAGGCAGAGTATGTCATTGTTTTGACAATGACTAAGGATGTTGAGTCAAGGAGTTCTTTGAGAACTTGGTGTAGTTTCGACAGTGTCAGAACTTTGAAGCTATATTGTGTGTGACAATATTAGTGACATATTTCAGACCGCGGAATTAAGGTTCCACCAGAAGACCAAACATATTTAATGCCGACTCATTCGGAAAATGAGTGATGCGTGAGACGCAAATGAATTGCAAAATACATACGTTTCTGAGTGTGTCAGAACCGTTGACTAAAACCTCCCCGTGAGCAAAACATGATAAAGCACCAGAAGGCCAAGGTGTTATATCTTTACAAATGTAAACTAGATTATTGACTCTAGTGCAAGTGGGAGACTGTTGGAGATATGCCCAAGAGGTAATAATAAAATGGTTATTATAATATATCTTTGTGTTTATAATAATGTTTGCATACCATGCTATAATTGTATTAACCGAAACATTGATACATGTGTGTTATGTAAACAACAAGGAGTCCCTAGTAAGCCTCTTGTATAACTAGCTTGTTGATTAATAGATGATCATGGTTTCGTGATCATGAACATTGGATGTTATTAATAACAAGGTTATGTCATTAGTTGAATGATATAATGGACACACACCCAAATGAGCGTAGCATAAGATCAAGTCATTAAGTTCAATTTGCTATAAGCTTTCGATACATAGTTGCCTTAGTCCTTCGACCATGAGATCATGTAAATCACTTACACCGGAAGGGTACTTTGATTACATCAAACGCCATTGCGTAAATGGGTGGCAATAAAGATGGGATTAAGTATTTGGAAAGTGTGAGTTGAGGCATATGGATCAATAGTGGGATTTGTCCATCCTGATGACGGATAGATATACTCTGGCCCTCTCGGTGGAATGTCATCTGATTAGCTTGCAAGCATATGAATAGTTCATAAGAGATCACATACCACGGTACGAGTAAAGAGTACTTGTCGGTAACGAGGTTGAACAAGGTATGGAGATACCGATGATCGAACCTCGGACAAGTAAAATATCGCGAGACAAAGGGAATCGGCATCATATGTAAATGGTTCAATCGATCACTAAGTCATCGTTGAATATGTGGGAGCCATTATGGATCTCCGATCCCGCTATTGGTTATTGCTCGGAGAGGAGTCTCGACCATGTCTGCATAGTTCACGAACCGTAGGGTGACACGCTTAAGGTTCGATGTCGCATAAGTAGATTCGAATATGAGATGGAGACCGAATGTTGTTCGGAGTCTCGGATAGGATCCAAGACATCACGAGGAGAGCCGGAATTGTTCTGGAAGAATTCTGCTGTTTTGTATTTCAAGAAAAGTTGTTCTGGAAACATTCTCGGAATTGGACGAAATAAAAACAGAGGTTATTATTTTTCTGTCGCGCAAACGGAGTCCAAAGGGGAGAAGGAGAAGAGCCAGGAGTGGGCCACACCACACGGCGGCGCGGCCCCCCCTTGGCCGCGCCAGGGTGTGGTGTGGGCCCACCAGGCGCCGCCACTAGATGGGTTTCGTGAAACCCTAACCCTAGTTCCCGACTATAAGTAGTGGGGTAGTTTGGCCGGCCATTGCTGCTCCGTACGAAACCCTAAAGTGCCACCTCTCCCTCCCGTTTCCTGCTCCGGCTTAGGCGAAGCCCTGCAGGAATTCTTCTCCACCACCACCACGCCGTCGTGCTGCTGGGATTCCGTGGAGATCTACCACACCTCCGCTGCCCGCTGGAACGGGGAGAGGAAGGAGCTTCATCGACACCGTACGCACGACCGAGTACGGAAGTGCTGCCGGATTGCAGCACCGGGATGATCGTCTACACCAACAACGAGATCTAATCTCGTAGGCTTTGGAAATCTTCGAGGGTTAGTCTTATATCAATCTCGTTGCTTCGATCTTGTAGATCAGATCTTGGGTGTTCCATAGATTAGATCTTGGATTTATTCGTCTTGCGGTAGGAAAATTTTTGTTTTCTATGCTACGAACCCCATCGAAACTTGCACAACATCTTTTGTCCTACCAGCCGGTGGCAGCCGGGCCTCTAGGGAAACTACTGGAAATTAAGGTACTCCTTTTAATAGAGTACCGGAGCAAAGCATTAACACTCCGTGAACACATGTGATCCTCACATCACCGCCTTCCCCTCCGGTTGTCCCAATTTCTGTCACTTTGGGGCCTCGGGTTCCGGACAGCAACATGTGTATACAACTTGCAGGTAAGATCATAAAACAATGAATATCTTCATGAATCAATAACATGTTCAGATCTGAGATCATGGCACTCGGACCCTAGTGACAAACATTAAGCATAACAAGTCGCAACAATATCATAAAAGTACCATCTACGGATACTAGGCACCATGCCCTAACAATCTTATGACTATTACATGATCAATCTCATCCAATCCCTACCATCCCCTTCAGCCTACAGCGGGGAAATTACTCACACATGGATGGGGGAAGCATGGCTGGTTGATGGAGAGGCGTCGGTGATGATGGCGGCGATGATCCCTCCAATTCCCTCCCGGCGGTGTGCCAGAACGGAGTTTCTGGTCCCGAGGCGGAGTTTCGCGATGGCGGCGGCGCTGGATGGTTTGGCGACTACGACTTCCGTCTCGCGTTTTTAGATCGAAACCCTAAGTAGTCCGAGGGGGCGTCGAGGCTGGCCGAGGCGGACACACGCTAGGGCGGCGCGCCCCCTACAGGCCGCGCCAGCCTAGTGTCTGGGGGGCCTGGGCCTCCCTAGGCATGCCCTTCGGCTCCGTGATTCTTCTGAAAATAAGCCCTTCGACATAAATTCCGAGGATTTTCCTGAAAGTTGAATTTCTGCACAAAAACGAGACACCAGAGCGATTCTGCTGAAAACAGCGTTAGTCCATGTTAGTTGTATCCAAAATAAACAAATTAGAGGCAAAACAATAGCAAAAGTGTTCGGGAAAGTAGATACGTTTTGGACGTATCATATATATAAGCCCTCAAACTCACATTTAACATACCAAAAAACACAACGAACTAATGATTTTTTATAAGAACATTTTATTATTTAAAATGATTAAGCATTACATTCATCCTCTGCATAACTGAGATGCACACAACCTCTCAACGTCCATCGTCCAAACACATAAATGGCGAGATGGCCATCGATGTAGCCGGCTCGGGCTTGGAGCACGCACCAGTGAGGATGGAAACCGGGTGTGCCGACAGCAGGCCACACTTGGCGCCGACGAGGGGAGGCGGGGCGGAGGGAGGCGGGGCTAGAATGACCACCTTTGAGAGGAGGGGGCGCTTCACCAACAACCGACCACAAACTGCCAGGTCAGATTTGCGGGTGGCAAGGGCAGCCGCAGCAAGCGTGGTGGCGGTAGTAGGCGGAGGGTGGCGCGGCCAGTGTGGCCGCCGTCACGGGCATGTGGCCATCAGCCGGAGGCTCCTGGAGCAGTTGCACCGCGACTGTCATTAGGCCGAGCCACTACATGCCGCGAGGGGGAGATGACAGAGGGCGGTGAGGCGATGCCAGATCTTTTTTTTTGAAACGTTCACCGGAGGGAAAGACTCCCCACCTGAATATATTGCTTCAAAGGAGCGTTACAAGACCAAGCACTTGTCCGCCCAAGCGGGTGAACATCGGTTAGGATTGATAGTTGTTACAGCAGAAAAAGGTAGAGGAGGGCAAGAAAACACTTGAACAACCTCAAGTGTCGCCTATCTAGTTTCATCAGTAGACCAAGAAGGAGACATAAGAGAAACCATATGGCATCGCTGCAAGGACACCCGCCTCGCTGCCTGATACGTCTCCGACGTATCGATAATTTCTTATGTTCCATGCTACATTATTGATGATATCTACATGTTTTATGCACATTATATGTCGTATTTACGCATTTTCCGGCACTAACCTATTAACAAGATGCCGAAGAGCCATTGATGTTTTCTGCTTTTTTGGTTTCGAAATCCTAGTAAGGAAATATTCTCGGAATTGGACGAAATCAACGCCCGGGTCCTATTTTTGCACGAAGCTTCCAGAAGAGGGGAAGTGGGGCCACGAGGCGCCGCCACACTAGGGCGGCGCGGCTGGCCCGGGCCGCGCGGGTGTGGGGCCCTCGTGTGGCCCCCGCATTGCCCTTCCGCCTACTTAAAGTCTTCGTCGCGAAACCCTCTGTACCGAGAGCCACGATACGGAAACCTTCCAGAGACGCCGCCGCCGCCAATCCCATCTCGGGGGATTCAGGAGATCGCCTCCGGCACCCTGCCGGAGAGGGGAATCATCTCCCGAGGACTCTTCATCGCCATGATCGCCTCCGGAGTGATGAGTGAGTAGTTCACCCCTGGACTATGGGTCCATAGCAGTAGCTAGATGGTCGTCTTCTCCTTATGTGCTTCATTGTTGGATCTTGTGAGCTGCCTAACATGATCAAGATCATCTATCTGTAATACTATATGTTGTGTTTGTCGGGATCCGATGGATAGAGAATACTATGTTATGGTGATTATCAATCTATTGCCTATGTGTTGTTTATGATCTTGCATGCTCTCCGTTATTAGTAGAGGCTCTGGCCAAGTTTTTGCTCTTAACTCCAAGAGGGAGTATTTATGCTCGATAGTGGGTTCATGCCTCCATTAAATCTGGGACAGTGACAGAAAGTTCTAAGGTTGTGGATGTGCTGTTGCCACTAGGGATAAAACATTGATGCTATGTCTAAGGATGTAGTTGTTGATTACATTACGCACCATACTTAATGCAATTGTCTGCTTGCAACTTAATACTGGAAGGGGTTCGGATGATAACCTGAAGGTGGACTTTTTAGGCATAGATGCATGCTGGATGACGGTCTATGTGCTTTGTCGTAATGCCCAATTAAATCTCACTATATTTATCATATCATGTATGTGCATTGTTATGCCCTTTTCTATTTGTCAATTGCCCGACTGTAATTTGTTCACCCAACATGCTTTTATCTTATGGGAGAGACACCTATAGTGAACTGTGGACCCCGGTCCTATTCTTTACATCGCATACAATCTACTGCAATACTTGTTTTACTGTTTACTTTGCAAGCCCTGGCCGCGCCACCCTACCCCCTGGGCCCCTCGTGTGGCCCCCCGCGTTGACCTTCCGCCTACTTAAAGCCTCCGTCGCGAAACCCCCAGTACCGAGAGCCACGATACGGAAAACCTTCCAGAGACGCCGCCGCGAATCCCATCTCGGGATTCAGGAGATCGCCTCCGGCACCCAGCCGGAGAGGGGATTCATCTCCCGGAGGACTCTACACCGCCATGGTCGCCTCCGGAGTGATGAGTGAGTAGTTCACCCTGGACCATGGGTCCATAGCGTAGCGTTGTGAACAAATTACAGGGCAATTGACAAATAGAGAAAGGCATAATAATGCATATACATGACATGATAAATATAGTGAGATTTAATCCGGGCATTACGACAAAGAACATAGACCGCCATCCAACCGCATCTATGCCTAAAAAGTCCACCTTCAGGTTATCGTCCGAACCCCAGTATTAAGTTGCAAAGCAACAGACAATTGCATTAAG
Source organism: Lolium multiflorum (assembly GCA_030979885.1). NCBI lineage: Eukaryota > Viridiplantae > Streptophyta > Magnoliopsida > Poales > Poaceae > Lolium > Lolium multiflorum. The sequence continues at coordinate 116,824 of JAUUTY010000490.1, forward strand.
TATTGTGCGTAATGTAATCAATAACTACATCCTTAGACATAGCATCAATGTTTTATCCCTAGTGGCAACAGCACATCACAACCTTAGAACTTTCTGTCACTGTCCCAGGTATCAATGAAGGCATGAACCCACTATCGAGCATAATTACTCCCTCTTGGAGTTAAGAGTAAAAACTTGGCCAGAGCCTCTACTAATAACGGAGAGCATGCAAGATCATAAACAACACATGAACAATAGATTGATAATCACCATAATCATAGTACTCTCTATCCATCGGATCCCGACAAACACAACATATAGAATTACATATAGATGATCTTGATCATGTTAGGCAGCTCACAAGATCTAACAATGAAGCACAACAAGGAGAAGACGACCATCTAGCTACTGCTATGGACCCATGGTCCAGGGGTGAACTACTCACTCATCACTCCGAGGCGATCATGGCGATGAAGAGTCCTCCGGAGATGAATCCCCTCTCCGCAGGGTGCCGAGGCGATCTCCAGAATCCCCCGAGATGGGACGCGGCGGCGGCGTCTCCGTAAGGTTTTCCGTATCGTGGCTCTCGGTACGGGGGTTCGCGACGGGAGCTTTAAGTAGGCGGAAGGTCAACGCGAGGGCCACACGAGGGCCCAGGGGCAGGTCGGCGCGGCCGGGCCTGGCCGCGCCGGCCACCCTCTGGCTGCCTCGTGGCCCCACTTCGTTAGGTCTTCGGTCTTCCGGAAGCGTGCAAAAAATAGGACCCTGGGCGAAAGTTTCGTCCAATTCCGAGAATATTTCTTTACTAGGATTTCTGAAACCAAAAACAGCAGAAACAGCAACTGGCTTCGGCATCTTGTTAATAGGTTAGTTCCAGAAAATGCATAAATATGACATATAATGTGCATAAAACATGTAGGTATCATCAATAAAGTAGCATGGAACATAAGAAATTATCGATACGTTGGAGACGTATCAGTAGCTAGATGGTCGTCTTCTCCTTGTTGTGCTTCATTGTTGGATCTTGTGAGCTGCCTAACATGATCAAGATCATCTATCTGTAATACTATATGTTGTGTTTGTCGGGATCCGATGGATAGAGAGTACTATGATTATGGTGATTATCAATCTATTGTTTATGTGTTGTTTATGATCTTGCATGCTCTCCGTTATTAGTAGAGGCTCGGCCAAGTTTGTACTCTTAACTCCAAGAGGGAGTATTTATGCTCGATAGTGGGTTCATGCCTCCATTAAATCTGGGACAGTGACAGAAAGTTCTAAGGTTGTGGATGCTGTTGCCACTAGGGATAAAACATTGATGCTATGTCTAAGGATGTAGTTGTTGATTACATTACGCACCATACTTAATGCAATTGTCTGTTGCTTAGCAACTTAATACGAATGGGGTTCGGATGATAACTGAAGGTGGACTTTTTAGGCATAGATGCATGGATGGCGGTCTATGTACTTTGTCGTAATGCCCAATTAAATCTCACTATATTTATCATATCATGTATATGCATTGTTATGCCTTTCTCTATTTGTCAATTGCCCGACTGTAATTTGTTCACCCAACATGCTTTTATCTTATGGGAGAGACACCTCTAGTGAACTGTGGACCCTGGTCCTATTCTTTACATAGCATACAATCTACTTGTTTTACTGTTTTCTTTGCAAACATCTTCCACTCGATACGCTTAATCCTTTGTTACAGCAAGCCGGTGAGATTGACAACCTCACTGTTTCGTTGGGGCAAAGTACTTTGGTTTTGTTGTGCAGATTCCATGAGGCGGGAATCCCGCGCTGCATCACATTTCATTCGCGACCATCAACCTTCAACGTGCTTCTTGGCTCCTCTCGGTTCGATTAAACCTTGGTTTCTTCTCGAAAAACTACCGATCATACCTTCCTCTTGGGGTTCCCAATGAACGTGTGAGTTACACGCCATCAAGCTCTTTTCCTGGCGCCGTTGCCGGGGAGATCAAGACACGCTGCAAGGGGAGTCTCCACTTCCCAATCTCTTTACTTTGTTTTTGTCTTGCTTTATTTTATTTACTACTTTGTTTGCTACACCTAAACAAAACACAAAAAAATTAGTTGCTAGTTTTACTTTATTTACTGTCTTGCTCTCTATATCAAAAACACAAAAAAATTAGTTACTTGCATTTACTTTATCTAGTTTGCTTTATTTACTGTTGCTAAAATGAATACCCCTGAAAATACTAAGTTGTGTGACTTCACAAACACAAATAATAATGATTTCCTATGCACACCTATTGCTCCACCTGCTACTACAGCAGAATTCTTTGAAATTAAGTCTGCTTTACTGAACCTTGTTATGAGAGAGCAATTTTCTGGTGTTAGTTCTGATGATGCTGCTGCCCATCTTAATAATTTTGTTGAACTTTGTGAAATGCAAAAGTATAAGGATGTAGATGGTGATATTATTAAATTGAAATTGTTTCCTTCTCATTAAGAGGAAGAGCTAAAGATTGGTTGCTATCTTTTCCTAAGAATAGTATTGATTCATGGACTAAATGTAAGGATGCTTTTATTGGTAGATAATATCCTCCCGCTAAAATTATATCTTTGAGAAGTAGCATAATGAATTTTAAGCAATTAGATACTGAACATGTTGCTCAAGCATGGGAGAGAATGAAATCTTTGGTAAAGAATTGCCCAACCCATGGACTGACTACTTGGATGATCATCCAAACCTTCTATGCAGGACTAAATTTTTCTTCGCGAATTTATTGGATTCAGCTAAGGTACTTTTTATCACCATACGACTAAATTACTTGATGATATGATGATAAATTACTCTGAATGGCACACGGAAAGAGCTCCACAAGGTAAGAAGGTAAATTCTGTTGAAGAAACCTCTTCCTTGAGTGATAAGATTGATGTGATTATGTCTATGCTTGTGAATGGTAGATCTAATGTTGATCCAAATAATGTTCCTTTAGCTTCATTGGTTGCTCAAGAAGAAAATGTTGATGTGAATTTCATTAAAAATAATAATTTCAACAACAATGCTTATAGGAACAATTCTGGTAATAACTATAGGCCATATCCTTCTGCTAATGGTAATGGTTATGGTAATTCTTATGAGAATTCTTACAACAATAATAGGAGTGTACCCCCTGGTCTTGAAGCCATGCTTAAAGAATTTATTAGTACACAAACTGCTTTTAACAAATCTGTTGAGGAAAAGCTTGATAAAATTGATATTATTGCTTCTAGAGTTGATAGACTTGCCTCTGATGTTGATCTATTAAAATTGAAAGTTATGCCTAATAATGATATTGATAATAAGATTACTACTACAGCAAATGCCATCCAAGTTAGAATTAATGAGAATATAAGATTAATGGCTGAATTACGTGCTAGGTAGAGAAGAAAATGAAAAACTAGCTAAAGAGAATAATGTAGCTAAAGTTTGGACTATTACCACCATTAGTAATGATAATGATTCACATGTTGCTGCACCTCCTACTATCAATGGTAAAATAATTGGTGTTGGCAATGTTTCTACTCCAAGTGCAAAGCGTACAAAACTGCCTGAAATTGCTAAAACTGCTGAAACTACTTGTGATAAAACTGCTGAAATTTTTTCCAACCTTGGGGACAATGATCCCATTGCTGTAGCTCATAATGATTTAGATTTTGATGATTGCCACATCTCTGAAGTTATAAAGTTCTTACAAAAACTTGCTAAAAGTCCTAATGCTAGTGCTATAAATTTGGCCTTTACAAAACATATTACAAATGCTCTCATAAAAGCTAGAGAAGAGAAACTAAAACTTGAAACTTCTATTCCTAGAAAGTTAGAAGATGGTTGGGAGCCCATCATAAAAATGAAATTCAATGACTTTGAATGTAATGCTTTATGTGATCTTGGTGCAAGTATTTCTGTTATGCCTAAAAAGATTTATGATATGCTTGACTTGCCACCATTGAAGAATTGTTATTTGGATGTTAATCTTGCCGATAATGTTAAAAAGAAACCTTTGGGGAGGATTGATAATGTGCGCATTACGGTTAACAATAACCTTGTCCCCGTTGATTTTGTTGTCTTGGATATCGAATGCAATGCATCTTGTCCTATTGTGTTGGGAAGACCTTTTCTTCGAACCGTTGGTGCTGTTATTGATATGAAGGAAGGTAATATTAGATATCAATTTCCTCTCAAGAAAGGTATGGAACACTTCCTAGAAAGAGAATGAAGTTGCCTTTTGATTCTATTATTAGAACAAGTTATGATGTTGATGCTTCTACTCTTGATGTTACTTGATTTGCACTTTTTGGGCCTAGCTGAAAGGCGTTAAAGAAAAACACTTCTTGGGAGATAACCCAAGTGTTTATTTTACTACAGTATTTTGTTTTATATTTGAGTCTTGGAAGTTGTTTACTACTGTAGCAACCTCTCCTTATCATGTTTTTGTGCCAAGTAAAGTTTCTATGCTAAAGTTGATGTTATATTTGGGATCGCTGCGCAGAAACAGCATTGCTGTCTGTCACGAATTCTGGCATAAGTCTCTGTAAAAAATTCGAAAAAATCTGTAAAATTACGAGCGTGATCCTCAGATATGTACGCAACTTTCATTAGTTTTGAGTTTTTCCATTTGATCAAGTCTAGTGCCCCTTTCAGGTTCGTCTTTACGGACTGTTCTGTTTTTGACAGATTCTGCCTTTTATTTCGCATTGCCGTATTTGCTATGTTGGATGAATTCCTTTGATCCATTAATGTCCAGTAGCTTTGTGAAATGTCCAGAAGTGTTAAGAATGATTGTGTCACCTCTGAATATGTGAATTTTTAATTGTGCACTAACCCTCTAATAAGTTTGCTTGAAGTTTGGTGTGAAGGAAGTTTTCAAGGGTCAAGAGAGGAGTATGATATACTATGATCAAGAGGAGTGAAAGCTCTAAGCTTGGGGATGCCCCGTGGTTCATCCCTGCATATTTTAAGAATACTCAAGCGTCTAAGCTTGGGGATGCCCAAGGCATCCCCTTCTTCATCAACAACATCATCAGGTTCCTCCCCTGGAACTATATTTTTATTCAGTCACATCTTATGTACTTTGCTTGGAGCGTCGGTTTGTTTTGTTTTTGTTTTTGTTTGAATAAAATGGATCCTAGCATTCACCGTGTGGGAGAGAGACACGCTCCGCTGTTGCATATGGACAAATATGTCCTTAGGCTTTACTCATAATATTCAAGGCGAAGGTTGAAACTTCTTCGTTAAATTGTTATATGGTTGGAATCGGGAAATGCTACATGTAGTAATTCTAAAATGTCTTGGATAATGTGATACTAGGCAATTGTTGTGCTCATGTTTAAGCTCTTGCATCATATACTTTGCACCCATTAATGAAGAAATACATAGAGCTTGCTAAAATTTGGTTTGCATATTTGGTCTCTCAAAGGTCTAGATAATTTCTAGTATTGAGTTTTGAACAACAAGGAAGACGGTGTAGAGTCTTATAATGTTTACAATATGTCTTTTATGTGAGTTTTGCTGCACCGGTTCATCCTTGAGTTTGCTTCAAATAACCTTGCTAGCCTAAACCTTGTATCGAGAGGGAATACTTCTCATGCATCCAAAATCCTTGAGCCAACCACTATGCCATTTGTGTCCACCATACCTACCTACTACATGGTATTTCTCCGCCATTCCAAAGTAAATTGCTTGAGTGCTACCTTTAAAATTCCATCATTCACCTTTACAATATATAGCTCATGGGACAAAATAGCCTTAAAAACTATTGTGGTATTGAATATGTACTTATGCACTTTATCTCTTATTAAGTTGCTTGTTGTGCGATAACCATGCTTCTGGGGACGCCATCAACTATTCTTTGTTGAATATCATGTGAGTTGCTATGCATGTCCGTCTTGTCTGAAGTCGAGAGATCTACCACCTTAATGGTTGGAGCATGCATATTGTTAGAGAAGAACATTGGGCCGCTAACTAAAGCCATGAATCATGGTGAAAGTTTCAGTTTTATCCTCAATCTCATATGAGAATAATAATTGTTGCCACATGCTTATGCATTAAAGAGGAGTCCATTATCTGTTGTCCATGTTGTCCCGGTATGGATGTCTAAGTTGAGAATAATCAAAAGCGAGAAATCCAAAATGCGAGCTTTCTCCTTAGTCCTTTGTACAGGCGGCACCCCATTGTGACACTTGGTTGAAACATGTGTATTGCGATGATCCGGTAGTCCAAGCTGATTAGGACAAGGTGCGGGCACTATTAGTATACTATGCATGAGGCTTGCAACTTGTAAGATATAATTTACATAACTCATATGCTTTATTACTACCGTTGACAAAATTGTTTAATGTTTTCAAAATAAAAGCTCTAGCACAAATATAGCAATCGATGCTTTCCTCTTTGAAGGACCTTTTTTTACTTTTATTGTTGAGTCAGTTTACCTATCTCTCTCCACCTTAAGAAGCAAACACTTGTGTGAACGTGCATTGATTCCTACATACTTGCATATTGCACTTGTTATATTACTTTACATTGACAATATCCATGAGATATACATGTTACAAGTTGAAAGCAACCGCTGAAACTTAATCTTCCTTTGTGTTGCTTCAATACCTTTACTTTGATTTATTGCTTTATGAGTTAACTCTTATGCAAGACTTATTGATGCTTGTCTTGAAGTACTATTCATGAAAAGTCTTTGCTTTATGATTCATTTGTTTACTCATGTCATTACCATTGTTTTGATCGCTGCATTCATTACATATGTTTACAATAGTATGATCAAGGTTATGATGGCATGTCACTCCAGAAATTATCCTTGTTATCGTTTACCTGCTCGGGACGAGCAGAACTAAGCTTGGGGATGCTGATACGTCTCCGATCGATAATTTCTTATGTTCCATGCTACATTATTGATGATATCTACATGTTTTATGCACATTATATGTCGTATTTACGCATTTTCCGGCACTAACCTATTAACAAGATGCCGAAGAGCCAATTGCTGTTTTCTGCTGTTTTTTGGTTTCAGAAATCCTAGTAATGAAATATTCTTGGAATTGGACAAAATCAACGCCCAGGGTTCTATTTTTGCACGAAGCTTCCAGAAGACCGAGGGGGAAAGGAAGTGGGGCCACGAGGCGCCGCCACACTAGGGTGGCGCAGCCTGGCCGGGGCCCGCGCGGCCCTGGTGTGGGGCCCTCGTGTGGCCCCCGCGTTGCCCTTCCGCCTACTTAAAGTCTTCGTCGCGAAACCCTCCGTACCGAGAGCCACGATACGGAAAACCTTCCGAGACGCCGCCAATCCCATCTCGGGGAATTCAGAGATCGCCTCCGGCACCTGCCGGAGAGGGGAATCATCTCCCGGAGGACTCTTCATCGCCATGATCGCCTCCGGAGTGATGAGTGAGTAGTTCACCCTGGACTATGGGTCCATAGCAGTAGCTCGATGGTCGTCTTCTCCTTATGTGCTTCATTGTTGGATCTTGTGAGCTGCCTAACATGATCAAGATCATCTATCTGTAATACTATATGTTGTGTTTGTCGGGATCCGATGGATAGAGAATACTATGTTATGGTGATTATCAATCTATTACCTATGTGTTGTTTATGATCTTGCATGCTCTCCGTTATTAGTAGAGGCTCTGGCCAAGTTTTTGCTCTTAACTCCAAGAGGGAGTATTTATGCTCGATAGTGGGTTCATGCCTCCATTAAATCTGGGACAGTGACAGAAAGTTCTAAGGTTGTGGATGTCTGTTGCCACTAGGGATAAAACATTGATGCTATGTCTAAGGATGTAGTTGTTGATTACATTACACACCATACTTAATGCAATTGTCTGTTGCTTGCAACTTAATACTGGAAGGGGTTCGGATGATAACCTGAAGGTGGACTTTTAGGCATAGATGCATGTTGGATGGCGGTCTATGTACTTTGTCGTAATGCCCAATTAAATCTCACTATATTTATCATATCATGTATGTGCATTGTTATGCCCTTTTCTATTTGTCAATTGCCCGATGTAATTTGTTCACCCAACATGCTTTTATCTAATGGGAGAGACACCTCTAGTGAACTGTGGACCCGGTCCTATTCTTTACATCGCATACAATCTACTGCAATACTTGTTTTACTGTTTACTTCGCAAACAATCATCTTCCACACAATACGGTTAATCCTTTGTTACAGCAAGCCGGTGAGATTGACAACCTCACTGTTTCGTTGGGGCAAAGTACTTTGGTTGTGTTGTGCAGGTTCCACGTTGGCGCCGAATCCCTGGTGTTGCGCCGCATTACATTCCGCCGCCATCAACCTTCAACGTGCTTCTTGGCTCCTCCTGTTTCGATAAACCTTGGTTTCTTTCTGAGGGAAAACTTGCTGCTGTGCGCATCATACCTTCCTCTTGGGGTTCCCAACGAACGTGTGAGTTACACGCCATCACCGCCGATACCCATAACGATCAGCAGGGCAGAAGGAGATGAGGGTGTTGGTCGGGGTTGATCGATGTTGGAGATGTGGCAGCCGAGTGCAACACCGTGCCACCGAGCCGGGCGACAACAGGGGTCCCTTGCGACGCCTTCAAGAAGGGTGCGACGCCCACGGGCGCCGTCGTCGCTGAGCTTTCGCTTGGGCATCGCCTGTACAGGCACACAGGTCTATTCCGGAGTTTGGGAGCCTTGAAACCACGCCTCCAACGAGGTCAGCGACGCCAGGGGCGACACCGTGGTCTGCTTGAGCAGGCGGCAGGAGCAAGTCCTCACCGCATCAGCTTTAGTAGCAACAGCTTCGATAGACACACCTGAGCGCCACCGAGCGCCGATGCAAGGGCTCCAGCCAGTTGGTGCGTGACGTTGGCCCCCAGGAAGAGGGACTGAGTGTGCAGCATCCACAGCGAGCGACTTCGTGTCCGAGCGGCGCGTGCAGAGGTCCATGAAGTAGCCCAAAGCAGCCGTGCTCCCGACAGGCATCAGCAGATGCAGCGACCTGGGAGATGTGCAGCCGGCGGTGCCAAGTAGCCGGGCGCCGCCGTCGACACGGCCGTCAGCAAAGCGGTGGAGCCGCGCATGCCCGTCGTCGATGCACATACCGTCTTCGCGAAGGTGAGGAGGCCTAGCCAGCCATGCGTAGGTGCCGAGCAGCGGCCGGAGACGAGGCCGGAAGAGATGAGGCGAGCCTGTCCGGCCACCGCTTGGCAGCCTCCGAGGCAGAGCGCGGCCAGCTCCTGGGCGAGTGGCGGCCATCGGGTCGGGGGCAGGGTACCCGATGCCGCACCACCGCGCGGCGCTCGTGAGCAGGAGAGGGCGCACCAGCTTGTCCCCCTACTCTCGCGGCCTTGAGGCCGGGAGGCGCCAGGCGGCTGAGCAGCGCGTCGGCGGTGGGGCGCACCACCGGGGTCGAGGTAAGCACGCGTCGGCTGCGGCTCCAGCGCGGCTCCAGCGCGGCCGCGGCAGCACCGGAGGCAGCACAGCAGCGCCATGGACGCCCAGGTGTGCGGATGGGCACGCCGCGTGGCCAGGGTTGCAGATCCGGATCTTGGGGGGATTTCAGAGGTTAAGATGTTGGTGGAGGTTTGGATTTGGGGGAAGAGGAGGCCTCCCGCCATCGCCGTCCGCCGTGAGACGGCTTCCTCCGACGGCGGCGGGTGGAGAGAGCTCGGCGGGGGCTGGTTTTTGCGGCGGCGGCACGGTCGCCTCGGAGTCGCCTGGGAGGGACCCGGAGGCGGCTAGGGTTTCCGTTATAAAGGATTGTTGTTGATGGACGATCAGATCTGGTCACGGACGATCAGATAGGGCGCCGGCAGGAGAAGATCAAGCCGCCGCCTGCGGCAGTTTGCCCTGCACGCCATGGTCACGAGAGCTCGTCTGTTTTCTGGTTGTATATTGTTGATGAATAGATTTGTTGCATTCAGCCGAACAGTTTCAACTGCTTCAGACTTGAGCGTACCTTTGCGTATGGGAAGGCCATGCCGCCGTCAAAGCCATTGCAGCTGGCACTCCACCTGCCTGCTGGAAGAGGAGTGAAGTAGGTGTTTCTCCGGTGCATCATCAAGAAAGTAACGAAGTCCATCTATACATAAGCTCACTGTTCATTGTTCATGAACATTGATTCCCACGAGGTACTTGATTCTCGCACTGCATCTCTCGGAGGAAGTCCCCAACGCTGTTGCGCTGCCCTGGCTCCGTTCATCGTCAGAAGCGTCACCTCCGCCGCTAGCGACCTAACCATGGCAGTGTGAGTGGGAAGAAGGACCTCGCCTATTAGGGCATGTACAGTGGTAGAGAAGGCATGCCTTCCCTTATCCCGCCACATCAGCTAGAGAAGGCATTAGATATAAGTCATACAACGTATTATCTCTTACTGCCATCTCTAGCAATTAATATTAATAATTAAATTTTGGTAGGAAATTTGTTGCTAAGGGAAGACATATGTGATACAATGGAGAAAATAGTCTTCCCTTATTTCGTAAGAGATGATCCCTTAGCTAAGGGAAGACGGCCTTCTCTCTCTTCATTCTCTCTCATCCAACTAAGCAAAAATCTGATGTGGCATCTCTAAGAAAAGGCTGACATCATCCCATTGTACATGCCCTTAGAGAAGGAAACGTCCGAGGCTCATCTTGGAGCACGTACACGACAAGGCATCAAGACCTAGTCGGTTACATATGTCGAGATATTGTAATTGTATTTGTACATGTACTCTTGATATATAAATATACACCAGGATGAGGCGAGCAAGGCAAGCAGCCCGATCCTTTTGCAAATCTTTATTTTATCATAGCTCCAACCGATCCCTCTCCTCTAGCCAAATCTGTAACCCTAATCCCGCCGGCTCTCTTCCCCCACCACCATCGCCATGACACCCAATGAGCTTAAATACCTTGAAGAAGAGCTGAAGCAACGCGAGTCCCCCTCAACTCGCACACAGAAGAACTTGATCGACGTGCCGCTGAGATGGACAAAATGATCGATACCTCTCCACCTTCCCAAAACCCTAGCCCCACTCCTCCCTCCACCTATTTTTCCTCCATCAAAACCCACGTCCCCATCACCCTCGATCTGCAAAACTCCAACTACGCCAATTGGCGTGAGTTGTTCCTCGTCACCCTCGTTGATTACGGCCTCACCTCTCACGTGATCGGCGATGCCACCCCCTCCAACATTGCGGCCACCTACGATTGGGCTCGCGACGACTACACCATGCTCTCCTAGATCTACGCCTTGATCTCCACCGAGCTCTTCGGCATCATCATGGGCCCGGGCTCCACGGCGTGCCAGATTTGGGACTCCACCGACAACCTCTTCCACGACAACAAAATGATCCGCACCATCGCCCTCGACACAGAGTTCTGCAACACGCCTCAAGAAGACATGACCGCCTGTGACTAGTGCGTCAAGCTCAAGTCTCTCGGTGATGCCCTTGGTGACGTGGGCAAAATAGTTTCTGATGAGACGCTCGTTCTCACGGTGCTTCCCGGCCTCAACGAGTAGTTCTCTCACCTGCGCTCGTTCCTGCCCTTTCAGTCGTTGTTCCCCTCTTTTTTGCAGACTCGCTCGGCTCTTGTGCTCGAAGAAGCACATAAGAAGACCGATGCCAAACATGCCACTATCACGACGCTCTAGGCCAGCGAAAACAACATCCTTCCGCACGCTGGGGCCGAGCATGCTCCTCCCTCTGGCTGCGGCAACGACAACGGCGACATCAATAATGGTGATGCCCGCCCTCCTCAACCTGCCGTACCCTACTCCAACTATGGTCGCGGTGGTGGCACTGGCGGACGTCACGGTCGTGGCAGCGGTGGCGGCCGTGGGTGCGACAACCCCTAGATGTTCAATCCATAGAGAGGCCAGCCGACACGGGCCTCTTAGAAGCTGCAGCAGCCATCGACCGCTCCATGGCAGCGACACTGACGTGCTCCTAACACTAGCGTCCTTGGTCCCCGTCCCAGCTTTCAGCCCTCTCAAGTGTACACTACATACGGTCACCACCCCCCCTCCCAAGGGACTCATGAAGGATCCTCACTAGCCGCAGCAGAAACAACTCAACCCGGCCCTTTTCATGGCTCTCCAGAACATGCAACTCCCCGTTGACCAAGAGTGGTACATGGACTCCGGCGCATCCTCTCACATGTCATCCGGTCATGGTATACTCTTCTCCTCTACCCCTTCTTCATCTCATAAAATCATTGTTGGAAATGGTGTTTCTCTTCGTGACACACACATTGGTTCGGACACTCTCTCTCTCTCTCTCTCTCTCTCTCTCTCTCTCTCCCTACGTCCTTTATATATCTACGCAATATACTTATTGTTCCCCACATCATCAAAAAACTTATCTCTGTTCGGCAATTCACCCGTGATAATGTCTGTTCTATTGAGTTTGACCTCTTTGGCTTCTGTGTGAAGGATCCTATTACCAAGACCGTGATTCTTCAATGCAATAGCTCCAGTCCGCTCTACCTCATGTGTCGTCCACCAGCCGCCCAAGCTCTCCTCGTGACAACTACCTCCCACACTTGGCATCGTCAACTTGTACACCCCAACAACCACACCATGCAGCGCCTTCAACATCTCCAACCACTATTGCACAATAAACCACCGCTGTCCCTATGTCATGCTTGTCAATTAGGTCGCCATGTTCGGCTCCCATTTCATCATCAACTTTTAGTGTTCAACCTTCTAAATTGTTGTATTTTGATCTTTGGACATCTCCTATACACCTAGTACCTCTGGTTTTTGCTATTACCTCATTATCGTCGATGATTATACCCACTATTTTTGGATTATCCCTCTTTGCAAAAACATTTCGGATGTGTATGCCACTTTCATTGTCTTTCACGCCTACACTCGCACCCCAGATCGTGTTTGGGATCGATGCCCAACTTAGGGACAACGGGCGGCTGAGTTGTCGGGCGTGGTGTGTGGATGCTTCCGTGCGAAAGCTCAGCGCCTCGGCGCCAACGACGGTGGTGCCTGCGGGTGTCGTAACCCTCTTGGGGGCGTCGTTGTGGGTATCTGCCCCGCGGTACGGCTCCGGGTGAAAGCCCTAGACCTCTTGGTCTCGACGGCGGCGGCGCAATGCGTCGTTTTCCCTCTTGGGGGCGTCGTTGTGGAGCCCCGTTTTGACTCGGTCTCGTGTCAATGTCCTTGTGGCAACTTTGGGGTCTCTATGTTTTTTGTTTTTTATTTATAAAGCGGGGCGAAAGACTATTTCGAGGAAATTTAATGGCTGGGAGTCCAATCTTGGAGAGGATTCATAGATCTTCTAGCGTAGAATCGGACCTGAGCAGTCCTGCATCTTGCACGTAGAATCGGACCTGGCTACCTAGGTGCGTGTGTTCATCGTTGATCTTTGAATCAGAACAGGTTGCCCTCGTCTGCAAGATCGTTATGACCTACGAGGCCTATTGAATCAGCTGTCATCTGATACATCTCCCGTAGTCCCAATCTGGCGATCTCCGTACCTCTCATGGCAGGCGGCTTCGCTTCAGCCTGTCCGTTTTCAGCCATCCAGCGTCGCACTATCCTAGATCGTGACCGATCGAGCTGAGTTGTTCCCGCATGTATTGGCCGCGCCGCCTGGTAAAGTCGCGACTTTGTGTCTGCATAGGCGATCCAAATAGCGGCCGGGGCTCTTTCCGTTCTTGAGAGATACGTATGGGCAAAACATAGAGCGCCTGAGAGAGGGGAGGAGAATAGAGGCGGGCTGAGCAGAGTGGGGTGGTGAACCACACTAATTCGATATGGGAGATGGGGATCGAGGAGGTGCTGCAAGAAAATCAGGGAAGTTGCAGGATAGGGGCGTGTTTCTTTTTCGTCCTTTCTTTTTGCGTGCGAGGAAACGGAAACTATTCCGATATCCAATCCTCGATCAATCGATCGGAGTCGGAGTCGTAGTCCATAACTTTGAATTCCGATCCACCACAACACTTGCCCGTCTTTATTTAAACTTCACAAGGGCGATCACGTACGTCTGAGGTAAAAAAAGGGTTTACTACCTCTGGAGGCGCGAAGACTAGGAAAAATAAGCTCTGCAAGCGCGATCATGGACATGACTACATTGAATATTTTCGATGGCGGCAGGTACGAACGCAACTTCCAAATTGGTGATCTACTCTTTCTTTTCCTGACACAATCTATATTACTTTGACGTGTATTTTATTGGTAGTACCTGTAGGGAGCTAATTTTAGGATGTTCATGTCTCATGCACAGGATCAGACGCCACCGAAAGAACCCTAAAAGGGTGTTTTTCTTTCTTTTCAGAGAGAAGGCTCGATGTCTATTTTCCGGTGTACGCAAGGTTAGACCAAAGAAGATGTTTAGGCTATGTATCCGTGACGAGTTTGGCATGAGGGCTGTGGCTAAGCCTGCGGTTACACTTAAATCTACGACTCTACGGCGCGAAATAAAGCTTCGTACAACAAGGCGGAATATCCTATGGATTTGTAGCGACCACAAGGTTGAAACATGGACAGAGTACATGAAAAATAGTGAGACCATCGAAAGACTGCAGTGCGTGCTAGACAATGCAATTGAAAGGTACACAGACCGCCGCATACGAGCCGGATTGTTTTATTTGGCACTAGATTTTGATGATTTTACACACACAGTCCGCAGTCGCCTGTACGGTGAAAGTGACAGCAAGTTCTTGAGAGATCTATGGAGAAAGAAGAGACTTGAGCGCAAGATGGGAGAAACTGACCAGGGAGTATGCAATGGCTCTACCGGTAGTGCTCATGGGTCCAATCTTTTCGGCACAAAATTTTGCTCCATCGCCACCAGGACGTTGAATCTTATTGGAATTACACATGTTTTTTGCTTGTTACTTGTGATATTTTTAGCTTGGGCGATAGTATATCTATAAATAAATTTTAGTTTGAGTCGACTTGGTGCCCTGCTATGTGTTCTCCATATGACAAATAGTATATTTGTGAATCCGCTTTTTTCCTACGGAGTAATTGACTTTGTTGAGATAAATAGTTAGAATTGTTTGTGTTAACTAGATGATACCCCGCGCGTTGCTGCGTAAATATCTATTACAGAATGTTGTAAAATATACCCTAAAATAGTTTGTTGAGATGATACAGAGAAATTCAGAATTGTAGTTAAAATGTAAATATAAATGAAGCATGACACACAAAAATATTTAACTTATGAGGAGTTACACTTGATCTGAAATATCATATCAAGTTGTATTCAAAGATGAAGTTAGGTTGTTCGCGTAAAGAAGAATATGAAGATTGTACATGAGATGATGGGAATCAGAGTGGAATTCATATTCCGAATCCTTTCCAACAAATGTATGATTTATTAAAGCTTAGAGAACTGATCTCATATAAAGTGGGTTTTTAAATTTCATGAGACCATCATTAAGAATGAACAACATTTCGACATTCTGTTGAATGTACAGGGAGTAGATGGTTCATCATTAACACAACTTACCAGATTTCATATCACAAAGTACGATACATGCGTCAGTTTGTAAATAAAAAGTACAACCGCAATACCTACATACATTGAGTATGCACTGAACACTGACGATGGCTCCAGCTCTGCTTATATTGACGAAAGCATCAATGCTGAATTTGCTCTGCACTTCAGATATACCACTGTAGCTTGTGAAAAGCTACGTAAGACCATTGAGCGAAAGTCAATATTGGAAGCCTAATTAGAACAAATAGATGATGTGCCACATAAGGTTATCTGATCTGAACACCAAGGCATGAACCAATGCAGCGTTGATCATTATGATGCATTGATGCTTCGTTTGATGCTAGAAATTAAAAATAGATCTGCATACAAAGACTGCACAATTTGAGATCTTTCTCCTGAAGTTCACAACCTGTAGTCCAAATAAATATGAGGCTTACATACTAAGCGTGTGTTTGGTTCCAGACCACAACATGGATGGAATGGGATGGTCCCTGTTTTTGTTGTGTTTGGTTGCAAAGTTAGGTGGATGGAACCATCCCCACTAGGGAATATTCCCTGAAAATCCTGAACCAACTGATCCCTCAAAATCGGCCGAACCTTCCCATCCACTTTTTCCTAACAACGTGGATGCAGCCTAATATTTCTTCCTCGTCTCTAATCGCCCCTCCGCCGAGCTCACCCGATGATACTCTGAGCCCCAAGACCAGCCGGCAGCCGCCACCCATGGGTTGTGCGGAGCCATCTTGCGCACCGCCGGGAACCAGAGTGTTGGCGCCGGGAACCAGAGTGAGTGGGAACGAAGAGGCCCACGCGTGGTGCTGCTGGCGCTCCTTTTCGACTGGGCGGTGCCGGCGCGCGGCGCCGTGCTCCTGGCCATGTCCGTCACCCGTCCAAGACTAGCCACTAGCCCACTACCCAGACCGCCAACGAAGGTCCCTGACCCCTGTGGATGGTCGGCCCAGGAGATTGGGACCTGTCTTTATCTCTCTACTTTGGAGCTAATTGCTATTAACTACTCTAATAAAATTGTTGTTAACTATTCTAAGCTAATTGCAGCTCGTCCTAACCGCATCCAATCCCTTTAAACCAAACAAACACTAGAAAATGGACCATTCAAGATCCCATCCCATCCCTAAGGATCCATCCCATCCCATCCCTATGGATCCAGCAACCAAACACACGCTAAATCTCTGATGAATCTTGCCTATTAGAGAACAAAAAATTGGAAGTGTATACACCATATCTTGTGACTCTTTCCAAATAGTTGTTGGTTTCTTGCCTATTAGAGAACTAAAAATGGAAGTGTTTACACCACCATGTCATGCGACGCTTTCCGAATAGTTGTTGATTAAACCATGTAACCGATATAGTTGTTGAGATCACAATGAAGATACTCTCATGTAAACCTGCAGAATAGTAAACAATAGATCTTCCTGAGAGTGAATTCTACCCAAAATGAATAATCATTCGTACAAAAATAAGAATCCATAGAGAAGAGAGGCCAGGGAACCTGTAGGAGTGCCTATAAAACATACCGAAATGTCCTAATTATACATGGAAACGAATGGTTTGCGGAAAAAGTATAAATTGTGTAATCTTGGTATTCTAGCAGAAATTCGAGGCTTAGAAGAAACGTTAATCATCTTCCAAAATATGCTTTACTGCTGCACTACATGGTAAGAACGAAAGTGTTTGGTTAGACACAAAAAAAAATTCTATAACAACCATATATGTGCAAAAGAAAGTATCAGTTTCAAGGATAAAATACACTGGTTTAACAATAATTTAATCGAAACATAAACTGAATGAATATTCCAAGCATTTCTATAATTTGAGCGGGAATAAAAAGAAGCTAGTTAAATGATAGGCCAATCCTTACATTCTAGATCCAGGGAGCAAACAACAGAGACAAAATCTGGTAACAATTAAGTCTGCATCTTACCCGACTGATCATTCAACGCCCCTACAATGAGCCATACAGGGATACAGCCGAATAAAATCCTTGAAGAAGAAACCATGTATGCACTTTATCCCGTGGATCATCCAGCATACAAAAGAAAACAACCGCATAGCTGATCAAAGGTGCTTGCCTTGGTGACGACCTAGACGATGTCCCCCATGCACATGTGGGTGATTTGGTCATCCGCAGATCGCCGCCGCCGCGGTCATAGTGTCAGCACCCACATCGATAATTAAACTGCTTTTGGCCGAGTAGAATGGAAAGGTACCCAGGAGTTAAGGAACCCGACGGGCTGAATAGGCGAGGAAGATGAATCCAATTTCAGTTTTCCTGTGCGAGGAAGAGGAATAGCCCAAGACACTGGCCGTCTGGCCGATTTGTTGAGGAAGGGAGATGCCAACTTTATATGTGACCGGAAGTAGATGAGCAGTCACAATGCTGAGTGGAGTGCAAAGCGGCCAGATGAAGCGGCCTGTTCAACTCCATGTAGAGAGAAGATATAATGGAGGAAGGGAGAGAGTCATGTTGAAGTGCCTCATACGGAAATAATATATCAACATGATCTGCATCGATGCTAGATGGCTGATAAGGTGGGCCCGCTGAGGTGGCATAGCTGCATGTTTAGAGAAATAGCTTAGTGGGGATGAATTACTTAGTTATATAGGATTTAGTTAGTTTACATTTAATTGCTAGTCTCTCTTACATGGATGCCCTACATATTATGTTTTATTTTCTGCACGAACGTTATTTAAGAAAACAACTAAAACCATTGTATGGACAAGATGAAACCAAGAAAGAAACTAGAACGATTGTATGCATGGGATAAGATGATTGTATGGGCATATAAGATAATCAAAACATATCTATGTAAAAATTGAATCCGACTTAATTTATATTTTTGGATGGTGCTATAGGTGACATTATTTCCTCCTTGTTGTGGTAGATGCACGGTTCTTCGAGTAGACGCTCGGCGAAAAATTTCCTTCCAGGCATGTTCTCATCGTGGGGGCGTGGTCATCCCGACCCGACGACTGCGTTGGTGACTAGCCAAATGTCGGGGCCGTCGGCGTACGTCCGGTCCATGGCAGCAGCGGTATACCCTCGGCGTATGTATGCCCTCGGCGTAGAAAGAGGTACGCCGACGGCCACCCTCGGCGTACACAAGGCCGCCGGCGTAGCACCTGCATGTGCTCCGGTCCCGCTCCGGTCGGGACGGCTAGGTCACGGCGTCAGAGAGGCGCCGAGGGCCACCCTCGGCATAGGGCATCACCAACCTATGCCGACGGCCACCCTCGGCATACTTTTTTTTCTTTTTTTCTTCTCTCTCATTTATTTTATATTATGTTTGTTTTATTTATGTACTAGTACGAATTATGTAAAAATAGTTACTTTTTTAAAGGAAAAAATGGTAGATGGCTTATGTAGATCCCACGAGTGACGCTCTTCGTAGACGGGTCGACGGGAGCCAGTAGGCCCAACATCTGCTATCGATGTACATATGTCCTAAAAAAAAAAAAGTCCATTGCTAACCCTAACTCAAACCCTAACCCTAGGGGTAGATTTGCGGGGTCCCCGCCCTAGGGTTTCCCTAGATACAAACCAGCGGAGCGTCCGAATCGGTGGAAACTCCTGCTACGGCTCATCCGGGGCCTATTTCATTCCAAACCTATGGTTTCCATGTGCATATGTCCTAAACAAAGCAAAGGAAATAAAAAATCCATTGGTAAACCCTCGCACGGAAAAAGCTATAGGGGTAGATCTGCGGGGTCCCCGCCCTAGGGTTTCCCAAGATACAGATCACCGGAGCGTCGGAATCGCTGGAAAACTTGCATTTCTTCCTAACATATGTGTACAAGTGTGATGTAAGGGTTTTCTAACCTTGCATGTACCCGGCGTTGACGATTTCCGCATACATGGGCCCGCACTTGGTAAAATCCAGGATCTGTATGTGGAAACTCCTGCTACGGCTCATCCGGGGCCTATTTCATTCCAAACCTATGGTTTCCATGTGCATATGTCCTAAACAAAGCAAAGCAAATGAAAAAATCCATTGGTAAACCCTCGCACGGAGAAAGCTATAGGGGTAGATCTGCAGGGTCCCCGCCCTAGGGTTTCCCAAGATACAGATCACCGGAGCGTCGGAATCGCTGGAAAACTTGCATTTCTTCCTAACATATGTGTACAAGTGTGATGTAAGGGTTTTCTAACCTTGCATGTACCCGGCGTTGACGATTTCCGCATACATGGGCCCGTACTTGGTAAAATCCAGGATCTGTATGTGGAAACTCCTGCTACGGCTCATCCGGGGCCTATTTCATTCCAAACCTATGGTTTCCATGTGCATATGTCCTAAACAAAGCAAAGCAAATAAAAAAATCCATTGGTAAACCCTCGCACGAAAAAAGCTATAGGGGTAGATCTGCAGGGTCCCCGCCCTAGGGTTTCCCAAGATACAGATCACCGGAGCGTCGGAATCGCTGGAAAACTTGCATTTGTCCCTAACATATGTGTACAAGTGTGATGTAAGGTTTTTCTAACCTTGCATGTACCCGGCGTTGACGATTTCCGCATACATGGGCCCGCACTTGGTAAAATCCAGGATCTGTATGTGGAAACTCCTGCTACGGCTCATCCGGGGCCTATTTCATTCCAAACCTATGGTTTCCATGTGCATATGTCCTAAACAAAGCAAAGCAAATAAAAAAATCCATTGGTAAACCCTCGCACGGAGAAAGCTATAGGGGTAGATCTACGGGGTCCCCGCCCTAGGGTTTCCCAAGATACAGATCACCGGAGCGTCGGAATCGCTAGAAAACTTGCATTTCTTCCTAACATATGTGTACAAGTGTGATGTAAGGGTTTTCTAACCTTGCATGTACCCGGCGTTGACGATTTCCGCATACATGGGCCCGTACTTGGTAAAATCCAGGATCTGTATGTGGAAACTCCTGCTACGGCTCATCCGGGGCCTATTTCATTCCAAACCTATGGTTTCCATGTGCATATGTCCTAAACAAAGCAAAGCAAATAAAAAATCCATTGGTAAACCCTCGCACGGAGAAAGCTATAGGGGTAGATCTGCAGGGTCCCCGCCCTAGGGTTTCCCAAGATACAGATCATCGGAGCGTCGGAATCGCTGGAAAACTTGCATTTCTTCCTAACATATGTGTACAAGTGTGATGTAAGGGTTTTCTAACCTTGCATGTACCCGGCGTTGACGATTTCCGCATACATGGGCCCGCACTTGGTAAAATCCAGGATCTGTATGTGGAAACTCCTGCTACGGCTCATCCGGGGCCTATTTCATTCCAAACCTATGGTTTCCATGTGCATATGTCCTAAACAAAGCAAAGCAAATAAAAAAATCCATTGGTAAACCCTCGCACGGAGAAAGCTATAGGGGTAGATCTGCGGGTCCCCGCCCTAGGGTTTCCCAAGATACAGATCACCGGAGCGTCGGAATCGTGGAAAACTTGCATTTGTCCCTAACATATGTGTACAAGTGTGATGTAAGGTTTTCTAACCTTGCATGTACCCGGCGTTGACGATTCCCGCATACATGGGCCCGCACTTGGTAAAATCCAGGATCTGTATGTGGAAACTCCTGCTACGGCTCATCTGGGCCATATTTCATTCCAAACCTATGGTTTCCATGTGCATATGTCCTAAACAAAGCAAAGCAAATAAAAAATCCATTAGTAAACCCTCGCACGGAGAAAGCTATAGGGGTAGATCTACAGGGTCCCCGCCCTAGGGTTTCCCAAGATACAGATCACCGGAGCGTCGGAATCGTTGGAAAACTTGCATTTGTCCCTAACATATGTGTACAAGTGTGATGTAAGGTTTTTAACCTTGCATGTACCCGGCGTTGACGATTTCCGCATACATGGGCCCGCACTTGGTAAAATCCAGGACTGTATGTGGAAACTCCTGCTACGGCTCATCCGGGGCCTATTTCATTCCAAACCTATGGTTTCCATGTGCATATGTCCTAAACAAAGCAAAGCAAATAAAAAAATCCATTGGTAAACCCTCGCAAGGAGAAAGCTATAGGGGTAGATCTGCAGGGTCCCCGCCCTAGGGTTTCCCAAGATACAGATCACCGGAGCGTCGGAATCGCTGGAAAACTTGCATTTGTCCCTAACATATGTGTACAAGTGTGATGTAAGGTTTTTCTAACCTTGCATGTACCCGGCGTTGACGATTTCCGCATACATGGGCCCGCACTTGGTAAAATCCAGGATCTGTATGTGGAAACTCCTGCTACGGCTCATCCGGGGCCTATTTCATTCCAAACCTATGGTTTCCATGTGCATATGTCCTAAACAAAGCAAAGCAAATAAAAAATCCATTGGTAAACCCTCGCACGGAGAAAGCTATAGGGGTAGATCTGCGGGGTCCCCCCTAGGGTTTCCCAAGATACAGATCATCGGAGCGTCGGAATCGCTGGAAAACTTGCATTTCTTCCTAACATATGTGTACAAGTGTGATGTAAGGGTTTTCTAACCTTGCATGTACCCGGCGTTGACGATTTCCGCATACATGGGCCCGCACTTGGTAAAATCCAGGATCTGTATGTGGAAACTCCTGCTACGGCTCATCCGGGGCCTATTTCATTCCAAACCTATGGTTTCCATGTGCATATGTCCTAAACAAAGCAAAGCAAATAAAAAAATCCATTGGTAAACCCTCGCACGGAGAAAGCTATAGGGGTAGATCTGCGGGGTCCCCGCCCTAGGGTTTCCCAAGATACAGATCACCGGAGCGTCGGAATCGCTGGAAAACTTGCATTTGTCCCTAACATATGTGTACAAGTGTGATGTAAGGTTTTTCTAACCTTGCATGTACCCGGCGTTGACGATTTCCGCATACATGGGCCCGCACTTGGTAAAATCCAGGACCTGTATGTGGAAACTCCTGCTACGGCTCATCCGGGGCCTATTTCATTCCAAACCTATGGTTTCCATGTGCATATGTCCTAAACAAAGCAAAGCAAATAAAAAAATCCATTGGTAAACCCTCGCACGGAGAAAGCTATAGGGGTAGATCTGCAGGGTCCCCGCCCTAGGGTTTCCCAAGATACAGATCACCGGAGCGTCGGAATCGCTGGAAAACTTGCATTTGTCCCTAACATATGTGTACAAGTGTGATGTAAGGTTTTTCTAACCTTGCATGTACCCGGCGTTGACGATTTCCGCATACATGGGCCCGCACTTGGTAAAATCCAGGATCTGTATGTGGAAACTCCTGCTACGGCTCATCCGGGGCCTATTTCATTCCAAACCTATGGTTTCCATGTGCATATGTCCTAAACAAAGCAAAGCAAATAAAAAAATCCATTGGTAAACCCTCGCACGGAGAAAGCTATAGGGGTAGATCTGCAGGGTCCCCGCCCTAGGGTTTCCCAAGATACAGATCATCGGAGCGTCGGAATCGCTGGAAAACTTGCATTTCTTCCTAACATATGTGTACAAGTGTGATGTAAGGGTTTTCTAACCTTGCATGTACCCGGCGTTGACGATTTCCGCATACATGGGCCCGCACTTGGTAAAATCCAGGATCTGTATGTGGAAACTCCTGCTACGGCTCATCCGGGGCCTATTTCATTCCAAACCTATGGTTTCCATGTGCATATGTCCTAAACAAAGCAAAGCAAATAAAAAAATCCATTGGTAAACCCTCGCACGGAGAAAGCTATAGGGGTAGATCTGCGGGGTCCCCGCCCTAGGGTTTCCCAAGATACGGATCACCGGAGCGGAATCGCTTGAAAACTTGCATTTGTCCCTAACATATGTGTACAAGTGTGATGTAAGGTTTTTCTAACCTTGCATGTACCCGGCGTTGACGATTTCCGCATACATGGGCCCGCACTTGGTAAAATCCAGGACTGTATGTGGAAACTCCTGCTACGGCTCATCCGGGGCCTATTTCATTCCAAACCTATGGTTTCCATGTGCATATGTCCTAAACAAAGCAAAGCAAATAAAAAAATCCATTGGTAAACCCTCGCAAGGAGAAAGCTATAGGGGTAGATCTGCGGGGTCCCCGCCCTAGGGTTTCCCAAGATACAGATCACCGGAGCGTCGGAATCGCTGGAAAACTTGCATTTGTCCCTAACATATGTGTACAAGTGTGATGTAAGGTTTTTCTAACCTTGCATGTACCCGGCGTTGACGATTTCCGCATACATGGGCCCGCACTTGGTAAAATCCAGGATCTGTATGTGGAAACTCCTGCTACGGCTCATCCGGGGCCTATTTCATTCCAAACCTATGGTTTCCATGTGCATATGTCCTAAACAAAGCAAAGAAAATAAAAAAATCCATTGGTAAACCCTCGCACGGAGAAAGCTATAGGGGTAGATCTGCGGGGTCCCCGCCCTAGGGTTTCCCAAGATACAGATCATCGGAGCGTCGGAATCGCTGGAAAACTTGCATTTCTTCCTAACATATGTGTACAAGTGTGATGTAAGGGTTTTCTAACCTTGCATGTACCCGGCGTTGACGATTTCCGCATACATGGGCCGGCACTTGGTAAAATCCAGGATCTGTATGTGGAAACTCCTGCTACGGCTCATCCGGGGCCTATTTCATTCCAAACCTATGGTTTCCATGTGCATATGTCCTAAACAAAGCAAAGCAAATAAAAAATCCATTGGTAAACCCTCGCACGGAGAAAGCTATAGGGGTAGATCTGCAGGGTCCCCGCCCTAGGGTTTCCCAAGATACAGATCACCGGAGCGTCGGAATCGTTGGAAAACTTGCATTTGTCCCTAACATATGTGTACAAGTGTGATGTAAGGTTTTTCTAACCTTGCATGTACCCGGCGTTGACGATTTCCGCATACATGGGCCCGCACTTGGTAAAATCCAGGATCTGTATGTGGAAACTCCTGCTACGGCTCATCCGGGGCCTATTTCATTCCAAACCTATGGTTTCCATGTGCATATGTCCTAAACAAAGCAAAGCAAATAAAAAAATCCATTGGTAAACCCTCGCAAGGAGAAAGCTATAGGGGTAGATCAGGGGTCCCCGCCCTAGGGTTTCCCAAGATACAGATCACCGGAGCGTCGGAATAGCTGGAAAACTTGCATTTGTCCCTAACATATGTGTACAAGTGTGATGTAAGGTTTTTCTAACCTTGCATGTACCCGGCGTTGACGATTTCCGCATACATGGTCCCGCACTTGGTAAAATCCAGGATCTGTATGTGGAAACTCCTGCTACGGCCCATACCGCATGTCCCGGTGGCCCCGTTTTGCGCAGTTGGCAAAGCAAACGGAGCCAAAAAAGCGGAGCCGCGTGGCGTCATTTTATGCGTCCTAGTAACCACTGCAAAAGACGGAACTGGGATACGGCAATTATCTTGAAAAACCCTTCACGAATAGGGCTATCACGTCCGGAGTTCTATGGCTTTTAGGGGAAATGAGTAGGAAACGGCCCGTTTCACCACATAGTTTGTCGGAACGAGGCCATATTTGGCACGTGCATGGGCCTTAGGATGGGAAGCAAGGCCCCGGTCGCGGATTTCCAATCCGAACCACGGGCGACGGGTTTTCCATTTTCGGGGTGCCGGAAGGGCTTTTTTTGTGAAGGAGCTGCATGGTGCGCATTTTAGTATTGCGCGGGACCTCCGCGCGGCGGTAGGATACCTCGTACGCACCACCTATCACATGCCATATGCGCGCGGCAGCCATCTGGGAATCCCTCCCGCTTCTGCGGTGTCCCGCGAATCCGCTGAAACGAGGATTGAACTGGGCGACACTTTCCTTCTCAATAAATTGAGGGGAAAATGATTTTAGGTCTAGGACGCGTCATTTTATGTGCTAAATGTTTTCCGTTTCGCGCGTTGGCGGACGTGCACGCGCGCGGTACGGCCATACCGCATGTCCCGGCGGCCCCGTTTTGCGCAGTTGGCAAAGCAAACGGAGCCAAAAAATCGAGCGGAGCCGCGTGGTGTCATTTTATGCGTCCTAGTAACCACTGCAAAAGACGGAACTGGGATACGGCAATTATCTTGAAAAACCCTTCACGAATAGGGCTATCACGTCCGGAGTTCTATGGCTTTTAGGGGAAATGAGTAGGAAACGGCTCCTTCACCACATAGTTTGTCGGAACGAGGCCATATTTGGCACGTGCGTGGGCCTTAGGATGGGAAGCAAGGCCCGGTCGCGGATTTCCAATCCGAACCACGGGCGACGGTTTTTCCATTTTCGGGGTGTCGGAAGGGCTTTTTTTGTGAAGGAGCTGCATGGTGCGCATTTTAGTATTGCGCGGGACCTCCGCGCGGTAGGATACCTCGTACGCACCACCTATCACATGCCATATGCGCGCGGCAGCCATCTGGGAATCCCTCCCGCTTCCTGCAGTGTCCCATCCGCTGGAAACTGACGGATTTGAACTGGGACACTTTCCTTCGCTCAATAAATGGAGGGAAAATGTTTTTAGGTCTAGGACGCGTCATTTTATGTGCTAAATGTTTTCCGTTTCGCGTTGGCGGACGGGTGCACGCGCGCGCCGGTACGGCCATACCGCATGTCCGGTGGCCCCGTTTTGCGCGATTGGCAAAGCAAACGGAGCCAAAAAATCGAGCGGACCGCGTGGCGTCATTTTATGCGTCCTAGTAACCACTGCAAAAGACGGAACTGGGATACGGCAATTATCTTGAAAAACCCTTCACGAATAGGGCTATCACGTCGGAGTTCTATGGCTTTTAGGGAAATGAGTAGGAAACGGCCCGTTTCACCATATAGTTTGTCGGAACGAGGCCATATTTGGCACGTGCGTGGGCCTTAGGATGGGAAGCAAGCCCCGGTCGCGGATTTCCAATCCGAACCACGGGCGACGGGTTTTCCATTTTCGGGGTGCCGGAAGGGCTTTTTTTTTTGTGAAGGAGCTGCATGGTGCGCATTTTAGTATTTCGCGGGACCTCCGCGCAGCGGTAGGATACCTCGTACGCACCACCTATCACATGCCATATGCGCGCGGGCAGGGGAATCCCTCCCGCTTCTGCGGTGTCCCGCCGAATCCGCTGGAAACTGACCGGATTTTAACTGGGCGACACTTTCCTTCGCTCAATAAATGGGGGAAAATGTTTTTAGGTCTAGGACGCGTCATTTTATGTGCTAAATGTTTTCCGTTTCGCGCGTTGGCGGACGGGTGCACGCGCGCGCTCGGTACGGCCATACCGCATGTCCCGGTGGCCCCGTTTTGCGCAGTTGGCAAAGCAAACAGAGCCAAAAAATCGAGCGGAGCCGCGTGGCGTCATTTTATGCGTCCTAGTAACCACTGCAAAAGGCGGAACTGGGATACGGCAATTATCTTGAAAAACCCTTCACGAATAGGGCTATCACGTCCGGAGTTCTATGGCTTTTAGGGGAAATGAGTAGGGAACGGCCCGTTTCACCACATAGTTTGTCGGAACGAGGCCATATTTGGCACGTGCGTGGGCCTTAGGATGGGAAGCAAGGCCCCGGTCGCGGATTTCCAATCCGAACCACGGGCGACGGGTTTTCCATTTTCGGGGTGCCGGAAGGGCTTTTTTTGTGAAGGAGCTGCATGGTGCGCATTTTAGTACTGCGGGGACCTCCGCGCGGCGGTAGGATACCTCTTCGCACCACCTATCACATGCCATATGCGCGCGCAGCCATCTGGGAATCCCTCCCGCTTCCCGCGGTGTCCCAGAATCCGGAAGCGACCGGATTTGAACAGGGCCGACACTTTCCTTCGCTCAATAAATGGAGGGGAAAATGTTTTTAGGTCTAGGACGCGTCATTTTATGTGCTAAATGTTTTCCGTTTCGCGCGTTGGCGGACGGGTGCACGCGCGCCCGGTACGGCCATACCGCATGTCCCGGCGGCCCCGTTTTGCGCAGTTGGCAAAGTAAACGGAGCCAAAAATCGAGCGGAGCCGCGTGGCGTCATTTTATGTGTCCTAGTAACCACTGCAAAAGACGGAACTGGGATACGGCAATTATCTTGGAAAACTCTTCACGAATAGGGCTATCACGTCCGGAGTTCTATGGCTTTTAGGGGAAATGAGTAGGAAACGGCCCGTTTCACCACATAGTTTGTCGAACGAGGACATATTTGGCACGTGCGTGGGCCTTAGGATGGGAAGCAAGGCCCCGGTCGCGGATTTCCAATCCGAACCACGGGCGACGGTTTTTCCATTTCGGGGTGCCGGAAGGCTTTTTTTGTGAAGGAGCTGCATGGTGCGCATTTTAGTATTGCGCGGGACCTCCGCGCGGCGGTAGGATACCTCGTACGCACCACCTATCACATGCCATATGCGCGCGGAAGCCATTTGGGAATCCCTCCGCTTCTGCGGTGTCCCGCCGATCCGCTGGACCGGATTTGAACTGGGCGACACTTTCCTTCGCTCAATAAATGGAGGGAAAAATGTTTTTAGGTCTAGGACGCGTCATTTTATGTGCTAAATGTTTTCCGTTTCGCGCGTTGGCGGACGGGTGCACGCGCGCGCCCGGTACGGCCATACCGCATGTCCCGGCGGCCCCGTTTTGCGCAGTTGGCAAAGCAAACGAAGCCAAAAAATCGAGCGGAGCCGCGTGGCGTCATTCAAGTTAATGTCGACGTGTTAAAGTTAATGTCGAAGGAGCTGCATGGTGCGCACTCAAGTTAATGTCGACGTGTTAAAGTTAATGTCGAAGGAGCTGCATGGTGCGCACTCAAGTTAATGTCGACGTGTTAAAAAAGGTAATTTGGATGTAATATAATATATACTACTATATTATAGTTATTACAAGAAACAATGAAAGAAAAACAAAAAAAATTAAAAAAATGCTAAGCCGAGGGTGGCCCTCGGCATATGGGTGGCACTCGGCGTAGCTAGGGATCTGAGCCCCAAAAAAAACCCTGGTCGGCCTCCTGGTCGGCCAAAGCCCGCGCCCATTTCACCAAGTCCCGCGCCCCATTTTCCCCCAATCCCGCCGCCGCCTCCTGCCCGACGCCGCCGCCGCCTCCTGCCCGACGCCACTGCCGCCGCGCCGCCTGCCCCTCCGCCACCTGCCCCGCGCCGCCGCCTCCTGCCCGACGACGCTGCCGCCGCCGCCGCCTCCTGCCCCGCGCCGCCGCCCCCCTCTTCCTCACCGGAGCCCCGCGCCGCCGCCCCCCTCTGGTGAGAACCCCCTCCCTCCCTCCTCCCGCTTCCCCTCCCCCGTCCGCTGTATGTACCCGAGGGTAGCCCGCCGCGTGCGAGACGGGAGCGAGGCGGCGCCCGGCCATTGCCCGCGGGCTCGGCCATCTCCGTGTGGTCGCTGTCTGTGCCGCTGCCGCTCTCAGATGATGCGTGTGCTTGTGAGACACAAGTGTGTACTGCGTTCTTGTGAGAGAGAGAGAGAGGGAGAAACCAGAGAGAGTGAGAGAGAGAGGTAGAAGAAGAAGAAAGGGGCTGCGAGATGCAGCTCCTACAGATCTGTTGATAGGAAAATAAAATGATTTTTTAGTGTGTAAAAAATTAAGTAAAAACAACTGTACATGTACACATATTTCAAATGCAGATTTTTGTTTAGGACTTTTAAGTTGTCTACACTTTTTCAAACAAATGAATTAGGCACAGCAAATTAGCTCGTTACCACGATAAATACGCTTTTATTTTTCTAAATAAAATGTGTAGTTTAATCAGTTTTCACAAATGCAAATGTCGCTTTGACCGGCCGGCGAAGGAGGGCGCCATGGAACCACCGCGAAGCCGGCGCGCCCTACGCCAGCGCTGCGCCCTCGCCGACCGCGCCGCCGCCACCGCTCGAGAGGGAGAGAAGTCCCTAGGGCGGCGGCGAGGGGGAGGGGAGGGGCACTGGGGGCGAGAGGAGATGCTCCGTTGGTGGCTGTGGGGTGAATGGCCCGACGAGATGGAGATGGAGCAACTAGGAAATAGAATACTTGGAAAGCTCTCAAAAAGAAAGTTTTATCACCATCAATCTAGTTGAAATAGTAATAGAAATAGAATAGTGGACATTTGGAAAGAAATAGAAATGTGTAGTTGAAATTAAATGATATGTTTAATAATCGAAATAGAAATGCAAATGTGAATTTCTTCTAATAATATGTATTTGTAATAGGCCATGCCGTGACCGCCTCGTCTTGAGCACCCCGGCGTGACGATCCCGGATCTTGACGCGCTTCTCGACGGTCGCCGACATCGACACTCGGTTGTTCGACTACTTCCTCTACAGCCGAGGGTGAGCAAAATTTCCAACTTCTTCTCCGCATTTTATTTATGTCACTAGATTCATTTTCCAAGTCAAGTTGCGTAACCTAGGTGTCACTTCCCGTCCTCAAGCGTTATGCGGATAAATATGCATTAGTGGTCGGCATATTTTCAACCGTAACGCTTGCGGCATTTACGGGACAGTCGGCGGATCCGTAGTTGGGTACGTTCTCCATGCTCTGCTCCGGTCCGAGTCAGGATTTCGGCAGCGCCTCACCGTTGTTCTCCGGATGCACATCCTCTTGTCTTTTTGGCGAGACGTGTATCGGGAGAGCAGCGGGGAGGTGCTGCCGAAATTTTGACTCGGACCGGGGTAGAGCATGGAGAACGTACTCAATCTACGGATCCGGCGGCTGCTAGGAGCCCACCTAGTAGAGATGTAGGTTGATGCATTCGTTTTGCCTGGTAAAAAAATTAAAATATGATGCATTTATTTTCCTATTTGATATAAATGCTATGCTTGTGGTTTGGCTTCCAATAGAGCAGAGGATGGCTGATAATGGATGGATGTACACCGGCCGTGTTAGTGCGACTAATAAAACAGATGAGTGGATAAGGAAGACTTGGCATTTAGTGAAGGAGTTGGCGCGTGGTACAAAACAGAAGGTTCAACCACTTTGCCCGTGCAATCGTTGCTTGAAGCATCACCGTCGTGGAAAGGATGACATGTTTAAACACCTTCTGCAATATGGGTATATGCCTCGTTACGTCACGCAGATCGACTTTGATGAGCACGAACGTGACAGAGGTGAGGTGATGCGGCAGCGGCTCAATGGCAATGAGTATGATGGGGTTAGAGACTTTCTAGATGATCTTGTCGATGCCCACATGCCAGAGTCGCCACCTTCACGGGAGGAACCGCCAGAGCCGGAGGAACCTCCAGAACCGGAGGAACCAGAGCCAGCCGCGAAGGCCTTCTATGATATGATTCGCGCTGCTAAGACGCCTCTGTACGATGGCGCCGCGATTTCTCAGCTCGATGCCATCTCCCAATGTCTAGCCGACAAGACCCGGTACAACACCACCCGTGACGGATTCGAAGCAAGTCTGAGAACAACTGGTAACATGTTGCCCAAGGGGCATTGTCTGCCTAAAAGCCTGCACGAGACGAGGCAACTCATGTCGGCGCTCAACATGGATTATCAAAGGATAGACTGTTGTCCAAAAGGCTGCGTTCTCTTCTGGAAACAGTTTGCGGAGGACAAGTACTGTCCCATTTGTAAGGCCTCTAGGTATGAAGAGGTAACGGGAAAGGATGGTCAGGTGAGGCAGTCAAAAATCGCAAAGTCGATTCTTCGGTATCTCCCATTCATAAAAAGAATCCAGCGGCTTTACTTGACTGAGGAGACCGCCAAACAGATGACGTGGCACAAGATGGGGACTCGAATAAAGGACAATCAGAGGCGGACGAAGATGGGACATCCATCTGATGGCAATGCATGGAAGAACTTTGATAGAAAATACCCCCAAAGGGCAGCAGATGCTCGGAATGTCAGAATTGCAATAGCTACAGATGGCTTCAATCCATATGGTATGTCGACTGCCAATTACAGTTGCTGGCCCGTGTTTGTAATTCCGCTCAATCTCCCTCCCGGAGTCCTAATGACGAGGAAGACCATGTTTCTGTCGCTGATCATTCCAGGGCCCGATTACCCGGGGAAGAACTTGAGTGTCTACATGCAGCCGATTGTGGATGATTTGAACCACTCTTGGCACCACGGGACGTTGACGTACGACCGAGCATCGAAGACAAACTTCTACATGAAAGTTTGGTTGCAGTATACCATGCATGACATGCCCGGGTACGCCCTAACATGCGGTTGGTGTACAGCTGGTAAATGGCCATGCCCAGTGTGCAGGCATCGACTTGAGTTCCTTTGGCTAAATAAGGGTCGCAAGTATGTTGCGTTTGACACGAATCGGCAGTACCTCAAACGGAGGCATCCGTTCAGAGAAGACAAAAGAACTTCAAGAAAGGCAAAGTTGTGCATGAAGTAACAGAGGTGCCAAAGTTCGATGGTATAGCTGTTGATGCCGAGCTACGTGCTCTCGTGCCAGCGGCATCGGAAGTTGGCCATCAATTTGAGGGATATGGTGTAACGCACAACTGGACTCACGAGGCAGCCTTAACGAAGCTCGAGTATTACAAGGACCTCGAACTTCCCCATAACATCGATGTGATGCACACCGTAAAGAATGTCGCGGAGTCCTTATTTCACACGTGCCTAAACATTCCCGGGAAGTCAAAGGATAATGTCAAGGCTAGAGTCGATGTTGAGAAGCTCTGTGATAGGAAGAAATTACACATGCAGCGTCCTACTGGCCGTCGAAAGAATTGGTTCAAGCCGCACGCCGACTTCTGCCTTGATTCCATCCAAAAGAAGGAGGCATTCAGGTGGCTAAAATACGTCGTGATGTTCCCTGATGGTTATTGTTCGAATATGAGCAAGGGAGTCAATCTTTCGACGGGAAAAGTCACCGGGCTCAAGAGTCACGACTATCATATATGGATTGAGCGGCTGATGCCGGTGATGCTTCGAGGGTATCTCCCCGAGAAAATATGGCGAGTGCTCGCGGAGTTGAGCCATTTCTTCCGCACGCTCTGTGCTAAGCAGATATGTCCTATGGTTATTGAGAAGCTGCAAGTTCAAGTGCCGGAGTTGCTATGCAATTTGGAGATGATCTTTCCGCCAGGCTTCTTTACTCCGATGGCACATCTCATTGTGCACCTCGCAAACGAGGCACTCTTGGGTGGCCCAGTGCAGTTTCGGTGGCAGTTTTGTATTGAGAGAGAGTTCAAGTATATTCGGAAGATAACTGGAAACAAAGCCAAGATTGAAGCATGCATAGCTGAGGCAACGTGCCTTCGGGAGATGGCAGATGCCGCAACAACGTACTATCCTGATGAAGTTCCCACTCTGCATAACCCGGTCTCTCGTTACAATGTCGACGTGCCCATGAATGACCCCAAGCTTCAACTATTCCAATGTCCTGGTGGCAAGGCTGGTAAAGGACAAAAATATAGATTGGAGAGGGAAGAGAAGGATTGCATAATGCTCTATGTGCTTATGAACATGAAGGAAGTGGTGGGGGGGACGACGACGATGGCGGTCACGATTTTATTAGGTAACATGGTGTACAAATTACTTTGTACCTAGTTTCGATCTCCTACGTGGTCTCGGTCTAATGCTTATTGTATCCTTTCAGCGAATTCACGGATGAACAGTGGTGGCGAACGACAGATCCCACGGGTGCGGAGTTGGACACTCTACTGAAAGAGGGTGCTCCCGGAGTAAAAATAAACTTTGTGTCTTGGTTCATGAAAAAAGTAATGTCTAAGCTGTCCCTCTTACCTACCAATATGTGACTTGTCCCTGTTATTCCATGTAACTAATGCACACAACAAATTTGAACCGTGCTTGTAGGGAGCTGATGCAAACGTTGAGATGACAGATGAGTTGAGATGTGTATCCCAAGGTTGTAACCGTGACGTCATGAAGTATGAAAAGTATGACGTGAATGGGTTTCGCTTCCATACAGAGACACACCAGAAGGGCCGGGCGAATCCAAAAACGATAAATACTGGTGTCTTCACTAGAGGATCCGATACCTTTGATTACTACGGGAGGTTAGAGAATGTATACGAGCTAACCTTCAATCGTACAAACAAACAACTCAATCTCGTTGTGTTCAAGTGTCATTGGTTCGACCCAAGAGGTGGACAGAGAGTTACCAAGTCCATTGGGTTAGTAGAAGTTAAGCCTTCCACCACCTATACCGGAGCCGATGTCTATATTGTTGCTCACCAAGCCAAGCAAGTTTATTATTTGCCGTACCCATGCCAGAAAGCGGCACTCAACGGCTGGGAAGTCGTGTTCCAGGTATCGCCACATGGTAACCTACCGATTCCCTCCGAGGACGATTACAACAACATTGACCCTGTAACATATGAGGGAATTTTCTATCAAGAGGAAGAGGACTTCGGGCACTTTGAGTTAGAATGTGTTCTTGAAGAGGACCTCAGGAACGAGAACGATGCAGAACCTCGTGGTGAGTCAGTGGTGGATCTAAAGGACATAGATATGCTCGAGAAGTCAAGTGGAAGATGATAGCGATGATGAGCCTCCACCCATCTATCAGGCTCCAACTTACTACTCAAAAGATAGTGATAGTGATAGTGACAAGGAGAAAGAAAATGAGATTGTCAATGAGATTGATGACGGCTGGTGAGGGTCTTTTATGTGTTTATGCTTCTTATATATTTTTCAACATGCTTAATAATTGTTTAGTGTCTTTATGCTTAGTATTTATATATTTTTCAACATGCTTCTTAATTGCATAGTGTCTTTATGCTTAGTATTTATATATTTTTCAACATGCTTCTTAATTGCATAGTGTCTTTATGCTTAGTATTTATATATTTTTCAACATGCTTCTTAATTGTTTTCTCTTTCTCAATGCAGGTGATTGAACAATATGAGCGGCGGCAAGGAGGACTCGTCGAGCTTGCTTAAGAAGATGCAACAGCGCAAGAACAATGTTAGAAGGAGTGAGAGGGAACCGCGTCGCAATCCGCGTTACGAGGACGGCGCGGGAGGAGGAGGAGGACGAGGACGAGGACGGGGACGAGGTGGTGGAGCTGGAGGTCGAGCTGGAGGTGGAGGTGGCTTGGGAGGAGATGGAGGTGGAGGTGGAGGTGGAGGTGGAGGTGGAGGTGGCTGGGGAGGACCGGACTTTGAGCCACCACCCTCGGCTTCAGGCGACGTTGCTTCCGGGTTCTTTTTGGAGGGGCCGTCTACAGAGGAGGCGGAGACGGAGTCTAGAGCCGAGGAGGACTCTAGCCGCGGGTTTGAGACTCCGGAGGAGGATGGGCGGCCGAAGCCACTGAAGATTCGTGGGGAAGCGAGAGTCCCCGACGAGAGGAAGGAGCCTAAGACCCATGAGGAGAAGACCCTTATTATTCCTGCTGGCCCTGAGTAAGTGTACTAATTTGGCAATTTCGATTTTCATGTACTAATGTTTGATTTTCATGTGCTAATGTTTGATTTTCATGTGCAGCAATTGGACATTTCCTCCGGGGGTTAAGGGGCGCCAGCCTAGCAGCATGATTGGAGCTTTGCTTAGGAAGTTCTGGCCGGGCAAGTACTATCCCCTCGGCACTGTCCCAGCTGGCGAGAAGAAGCTAGCCACTACTTGGACGGACTATGAGAGTGCCCCTGGCGTAGGCTTCCCGACGGCTGCTGAGGCCGTGATGAGAAAGTTTTGGGTAAGACATATTTTCTCGAGCTTCGTTCATATTTGATGACCCCAATGTTCTAACTCATGACTCTCACAATTGTTTTTTGCATGATTGAAGTGTTTTTATCGTGTGGCGCCCGAGGTTGAGGAGACGGCCGCGAACAGGACTTTGCGGGCGACTTGTGAGAGGTTGACACCGCAGGTGTGGTACAACCAAAGGATCACGTCCGCGGGTCACTTCTGGGCACAGAGAGGCGAGAGGGTCCAGAAGCCGGACATTGTCGGTAAGAATGCTAAGGCCGAGTACGAGATGACGGTGGAGGACTACATGTCGGTGAGTAAAATGTCAATGAGATTCTACATTGCCACTAAGTTGCAATTGCATTAGATTGAGTTGAGTATTGCATTTTCAGGTTATCCCCGATTGGGCCGAGCCGCATGCCGAGGCATGGGAGGAGATGGTTAGGACGAGGTGGCTCAAGATGGACGAGGACTTTGCAGCCG
This sequence comes from Lolium multiflorum, assembly GCA_030979885.1. NCBI lineage: Eukaryota > Viridiplantae > Streptophyta > Magnoliopsida > Poales > Poaceae > Lolium > Lolium multiflorum. Next base: position 152,157 of record JAUUTY010000490.1, read on the forward strand.
TGGCGAGGCGGAACGCGGAGAACCGAGGCGACGGTGGCACACACTGTGGGGGAAACCTCAGCTACGAGCGCTACAAGGGGAAGACGGTATGTATACATTTTATTTTCCGTCAGGTTCAAAGTTGGTACTCACAACATTTCCTTTCGCGATGCAGAGGGCCGCGTTAGGACCCGAGGAGGAGATGTCTGACCTCGAGATATACAACAAGATGCGGCTTAAGAAGCCCGATCTCTCGCAGCCTCAGCCCTCGCTCCCTGAGTACTTCGGCACCTACGCCGAGGACGTCGAGAACTACTGCGCGATGGTGAGGCATCGTCACCCGGAGGTGGATGACCCCATGAGCGCGGAGGTCGACGAGGAGTCGTTGGTCCTGTCGTCCGGAGGGTTGCCGCATGGCCGTCTCGCCATGCTGAACAAGGCCGTCAAGCATACCCTCACCACGACCTTCACGCGTCTCAAGGCGGGCCTCACCAAGGACAGCCCCCCTCTCCCGCCTCGTCGCCGGGCTTTCGTTCATACATTGCTAAGTGCTAATGAGACATGAATTTGTGAAATTGTAGCCTGACTTCGAGGCGGCCTACGTGGCCGCTCATCAAGAATATCAGGTGGCCTTCAACCAGCAGCAGCAGTTCATGGAGTACATGGCATATATACATGTAAGTTCCAACCTTTGTTTTCGCAAATGATGACAAGTCCCACTTTCCCCTAGTTTGATGCTTCATTTCTGCAAAGACTGACATGTAAACTATCTTGCAGGCGTCGATGGTGGCCAATCAAACTGGACAGACAGTGGATTTAGGGATGATGCCTCCCTTTCGGGGCCGGCGCCAAACATGCCATCGAAGGAAAATTTCGCTGCGGAGTACTATGGGAGAACAGCGGTAAGTTCTTCGCCAAACCGAATACTACGGCTTTCCTTTGCCTCGCAAATTGCTAACATCTCGGGAACATGTGTGTAGGGAACGGGATGTTCCGGAAACCAGGGTGGTGGGAGGGAGATCACACCGGTTCATCATGGTGGTCCTTCTCCCGGTGCTACTCCCGGTACTTCTCCCGGTACTTCTCCCGGTCCTTCTCCCGGTGGTTCTTCCGCAGCTTCTACTGGAAGGAATCGGCCCGGGCCGGTGTTTAGCGGCGACGAGCTCCTCTAGTAGTCCCATGTATCTTATGCACACTATGGCACCATGCATGTATGCACACTATGGCTATGTATGCATCCTATGTCACTATGACACTATGTATGCAACCTATGGCACTATGACACTATGTATGCACTTGATGTTATATGTATTTGCACTTCATGCCTATGAATTTCATGTGAATTATATGTGCTTGTGTATCCTGCCAAATCTAGAAAATTTGCGAAACAGCAGGAAATCGAGCAATTGCACCAAATGGCACATGCTACGCCGACGGCTTCCCCCTCGGGGTAGCGTCGACATGGACCATATGGCACATGCTACGCCGACGGGGGGCCCCTCGGCGTACCGTGCGCTCGCCCAGGTCGCGCCACGCGTCGAAAATGGACCAAAAGGCACATCGCTATGCCGACGGTGAGCCCCTCGGCGTATCGCGCGCTCACCCAGGTCGCGCCACGTGTGGGCATACACCGACGGTTTGGCCCTCGGCGTACCAAGCGCCAGGGTCACCCAGGTCGCGCCACGCGTCCACGTACACCGACGGGCCGGCCCTCAGCGTATCGAGCGCCAGGGTCGCCCAGGTGGCGCCACGCGTCCACGAACGCCGACGGTGTGGCCCTCGGTGTAGCCGTAACGGCCGTCACCTTGACGGTGCCGGTTAGCGACCTGCGCCGACGGCCACTACGCCGACGGGTGTGGCCAGCCGTCGGCCCACTCCGTCTACGCCGACGGGCGGCGCTACGCCGAGGGCCACGTGGAATGTGCCGAGGCCCACCTTCCCCGAGGAGCTACGCCGAGGGGCCCCGTCGGCGTAGTGTACGCCGAGGGCCAGTAGGTGCTACGCCGAGGGCCGTAGGCCGTCGGCATATTGCCGGATTCCTGTAGTGCGTGGTCGTCCCGACCCGACAACTGCGTTGGTGACTAGCTCAGAGCCGCCGTCGCCATGGCGCTTGCCACCGCTGGAGCGATTGCCACTGGGACAGTAGTCGTCACACCGGCGACATTCCAGCTACTGCGCCTGCCGCCCAGCTCGTCGTCCGAGTCCTGGGTGGGGTCCTCCTCCGCATAGCGCATGGCGATGTCCATGAGGTCGGAAATGGTGAAACTATTATTGTAGCTCCTCCTGATCTTGGTGACCATTGATTCGTAGTGACATGTAGTCTTGAAACATAGAATCGCCGTGTCAGTGATGATGCCAGAGGCGTTCGTCCAAAGGTCCTGCCAACGTTGGATCAACCGTTGAGTTGACTCGCGGGGTCCTGAACGCAGCGCTCCAAGTCTTCGATGATGGTGGTGCGTGTGCAGGATCCATCAAAGTTATTGATGTTGTTTAGGGGGAGGGCGTTGAACTAGTGGCGAGTGGCTCCGTCCATCATCAGATGCAGGTACTGTGCGGCGAGTAGTTCGGAGTGGCTGGAGGTTCCCATTGCCATGGCATATGCACCGATCCAGACCACCGGGTCTAGGGAGGCCTCATACTTTTGGAGCTCACACGGTCCCATTAATCCCCCGGGATAGGGTTTGCCCCTAACCATGGGCAAAAGCATGTGGACCAAAGCACGTGAAGGAGTTTTCATGCGCCTGCTCTAGATTCGACCGACGGAGTTGGCGATTGGAGTGGTTGTTGTTGAGCGTGTGGCATATATAGGTTGCCGGCTTGGCGAGCTCGCCACACCTGCTCGTTGGTTATGTACATGCGCGCGTCGATCTGCTGGCTATTGGCGGCGGCCATGCAACGCTCCGGACGTGGCTCGTGTTGGAGATAGTGTCCGAGAGATAAATAGTAAAGAGTAATTATTATTATATCTCAATAGTTCATAATAAGTTTTATATCATGCTATAGCTATATTAATTGGAAATACTGATACATGTGTGGTATGTAAACAAACCAGGGCGAACACTCTCAGATGCCCACGGTCATGGCCAGTACAAGGTGCCATGTGCGATCGGAGCCGTTGGTGCCGGAGGAGGGGGTGTTGATGGCACCGATGCTGATTCTGTCGTGGGAGGACGTAGCTTGTGCGGGTGGCTGCGCACGTGGGTCACCGAAGGGGTAACTGGCATGCCCTGCACCAGCGCGGACTCGCGCAGCTAGACAGCGAGGCCATTCCAATAGCTAAGCTCCCCAAGCTAGCTCTGTACGATGGCCATCTCCAACTCTTCCTCCTCTATGAGGCCCAGCGACTGGATCTTCGGAGTTGACAAGCAGTGCATTGCCACCGCCATTGCCGTCGTTGGTGTCGTCCTTATCGTCGTTATTGTCATCGTCTCCCTCGTCGTCAAAGGGACCGCTGCTAAACTCGCGGGTGATGAAGCCGACATCGCCGAGGTATCAATCGTGCCAACGTGGATCGAACTCCCAGGACCCGATGGTGTCCTAGTTAGGCGAGTTCATCCCGTACATGGGATCATCCGCACATTCGGTGGGAGGAGGGACCACCGGCAGTGGATCTCACCATGCCACGCGCGCCCTTCGCGCCGGACAGGAGGGACCGACACCCTTGTCGAGTTGAGGAGCCAACCCAATGGCATGTTGACATCCGGCCACGGGACTGGGCGCCCAGCGTCGAACAACTCCCACGCGTAGTCCACCGACATGTTCCAACTATCACGCTGCTTCTTTTGGCCGTTTGAAAAACCCGCCTCGTGGTTGTTCTTTGAGCGCCGGAAGGTCCACCCTTTTCCCATGGCGGTTGCGGTGGCGCTGCGACGGGCAATGACGAGGGCTACGGCGTTGAAGCATGAGGAGAAGGGAAATGGCGTGGGGAAAAATTGGCCACGACCTGCGCCTTTTAAAAGGACGGACAAACTGCTCGCCTTCAATGCCCTCGCACTGAAGACGAGCGGCGGCCTCGCCGGCACTAGCGCGCGGAAGGTGAGGCGCTCCATTAACTCATCGCATAAAGCCGCAGCGTCGAGGCCCCACAAGTACTGGCCCGAGAAGGCGAATCGGGCACTGTCGCGGTCGCTAGCAGGTGAGCCCGAGGAAGAACGACACGGACGCGTGCGCTGACCGTGTTGTGACCACGACGACGTATTCTGGTCGCAAAGTTTGGACGCGAATGTGTCTTGACGGACGGATCAGTCACTTTGCGTCAGACCTATCCTGGGCCATACTTTTATTTTATCCACACGAACATAAACAATCACTTTTGGTCCATTTGCTTAGGGCTGCTCCACATGCCCTTGTAAGTGCGGATGGTTGCAAGGCGCGTCGCCGCGTTGCCTCGGCCGGCCTGGGATGGTCGGTTGCGCTAGGCCCGACCTGAATAATGGCGGCGGTCCTCGAGTCTCTCTTATGCAAAGATGAAGACCTACCTGAGGCATGTCCGTCTTGATCTGGTTGGAGTGATGAGTTGCAAAAAGCTGTGACGATGAATGGAATTGTGCATATTTTGCCTGGAGTTTGCTGGATCAGGTGGTATTCGGTCGTGCGCCCCCATGCTTTTGTTCGTACCGTTTGGTTATGGAGGGAGCAACGCGAAGCTCTGTTCTGTGTTGCCATCAGCTAACATTCTGGTACATGGTGAAATCAGAGGCGGGGAACATCTTGAAGTCCGGATTGGAGGACTAGTAATGGAGGTTCGAGTCTCTGTATTGTTGAGGGGCTTGCTTGGTGTTCTGAGTTTCGCAGCAGCAATATGTAAGTGAGGGCGGCACCACATGTGAAATTGAAAGTCTTACCTTTTAGGGTGAAAATTCAAGGTCTGGCCTTAACTGGTTGTGCCTGGCAATGGCCTTGTTGAAGGCATTGTTTTGAGAGCGGGGACTATCTTCATGGTGAAATCCTAAGATCTTCTGATCGGGCAACGACGACGCTTGTGCACTGTTTCCTTCTTGGAGGCGTCGCTTTTTGGAGAGTCTAGAGTTCAGGTGTTGTCATGGTGGTGGATGTATTGTTGCTGCTACGGCTGGAACACCGTAGCGAAACTTTTTTTGTTTCTTAGTTTTATTTTTTGATTGATTGAGGACCAAAACATCACATGGGATGAAAGTTCTAGGACTGCTATTTCACGTTTTGCAAGTAGTAGGACTAAACTATCACAAGATGCACAAGTTGTTGGACTACAAGTGTAATTAGCTCGTTGCATTTCATTATGAAGAATGCTGAGTTCCAGCTCATGATGACAAGTCTGCAAACATGAACTTTGATTAAAAAAAACCTTTTAGTTTCTTTATGAATGCGGCAGTCTTTGTAAAACAAATACTCTGTTTTGTATTCATTCAAAGAATGTCTTATGAATTGCTATATATATTTTAGTTATAAGTAATTATTTGAGTTGTCTGTTTGGGTCATTTGATAAATACTGTTGGAGCTTTGTGAACCACTAACCTATTTTGGGTACATTAATTTAGGTATCCTCGACAGTTCTGTCAACACTAGTAGAAAAATGAGGCTTTAATCTCGTTTTCCAACCAGGACCTTTAATCCCAGTTTGTAATACCAACCGAGACTAAAAGCCTCCACGTGTATTTTTTTCATTCATTTTTCTAATTTTTTTCCATTCAATTTTTTTCTTCAGAATTTCATTTATTTGACCAGTTTAGTCTCTAGCTACACTTAATCTCTAGTCAAATTACTTACTCGTGATCAAACTTCCCGATCGGTCATCGATCCTCAAACTATACCAACACTAGCACGCTTAATATTTGAGTTCCTTCCGTCCCGCTTCCAAGTAATTTGCGCACACGTTATTGATATTAGTACCATATCATTCGCATTAACCTCTTGGTACCGATGTCACACTTCTTTATTATTTGAATTCCAAATAATTATTTTAATAATAAAAACTAATGAAGTAATAATAATCTTGAATAAATAAATAACAATAATTTTTTGTTTTGCAAAACCTACCATCTGAAAATTTCATATTTCCCTTTGGCAGTTTGAGAATCTAAAAAATGGCAACCATGCATAGCCTGTGAAATCGGATGTAACTATTCGCGTAGATACATTTTCATATATTGAACATTTTTTTCGAGATCGTATGCAAAAGTTATTGCCATCTTACCGAAAATACATTTTTTTGCAAAATAATTCAAAGTTCATGTTTTTTATTTTCCATAATAAGTAGATCACCTAACCTACCTACATCTAAAAGTATTTTTAATTTTTAATTTTTAATTTTCTATCATTTTATTTTGTATTTTATAAAGCTAAAAAAGGCGATGCACGGGGGGTGGGGGTGGAGCAAAAAAAACCTAGAAAGTCTTTAGTCCTGGTTGATGTCTTCAACCAGGACTAAAGGACACTAGTCGGGACTAAAGAGGCCCACACCGGCCGCAGCATGCCGCAACCCTTTTATTTTCGGTTGGTATCTCCAATCGGGACTAAAGGTTCCGTTTGACCCAGGACTAAAACCGTGCAGCTTCCTAGCCGTCGGAACTGGGGCTAATGCTTACATTTGTTCCGGTTTCAAACATGGCCGAATACTCCGGGCAGCTCCGAACGGAACGCCCTTTTTCTACTAGTGCACGTGTCAAGACATCTACCGTAGGGGATGAACCCCGACAGGTTCCTGTCAAGTGTCATGCCACAGACTTTCATCCAAGTACTTGTGTAAGTTATTTTTTGTCGGAGGTTTCAAGTTCATTGAAACAGTCTTCCGCAATTGAATCTTGCCAGTTGTTGAGATGCACTTAACAGACTTCATCCCTGAAATGTGAAGTGTATGGCTTTGACTTTAAGACGGAAGAAGAGCAGCATGTACAATTTCCCAATGTTTACAAAATGGAAGTAATCTGTGAAGAAATAAACGTAATAGTGGCAGGGATTAAAGTACAGATGATTCTCATAACAGAATTTCAGAGATAAGATTTTTCATAACAGGATAACAAAGAACAGTGTTTGTCAAATGTGCACAAAAAATGTTGAAAGAAGATGTAAGTGAGAGGGCATAGGATTGACAGATAAAACCACAGATGCGGCAACTCATACATGGTGTTTTTATCCCACAGCACTAAGAGCAATAATAATGAGATGTTACTGGCCTCCATGAATGAGATCCGAGCACTGACAACAATCTTAGTAGTACATGTTAAGCAAACACAAGACTGGCAACAAAACAAATTAGGCAGCTGCTGTTTATAAGGTATGTGGAGGAAATAGGTCTTGATACTAAGGAATGGCACCATTCACTGCGTCAGATGCAAAACAAGCATCACCTATGCAATAAGGTGCAACTTCTGAGGCTTCTCGCGCAGATATTAAGTTGGTTTAGCAAATGAGGTTTCACATTTCAAAAACAAAGCTAAAAACAATATGTGTTACATTTGCTAATTTCTCAAGATATGTACTAACCAATGTACAGTGTGCAACACAATACTGATATACTTAGCCACTTCCAATACAGGATTTGCCTGAGCTCATTCTCCTGATGACTTTTTTTTCGAAGGTATGCCACAGGCGTACCAAATTTTATAGAAGGATAGAAAGCAAATTTACAAGACCCCACACAAAGCTGCGAACAGCCGAGGCGGCCAACTCCAGCTCACCCACCCTCTAGGCCTATTCTCGCGGTACTACTTGTCTCCCTCCAACTCTAGCTAACTCCCAAACCTTGTACTCCTCTTTAATCCTCTCGATCAACTAAGCTGTGTTTACCTGCTGCGCCGTGTTGCCAAAAGCCCTGACATTTCTTTGCTTCCACAGGGACCATCCTGTCAAAATCGTGAGGGTGTCAAAGCCGCGGCGATCCCTGGGATGCACCAGCTGTCTAGCTTGTCCACCAGTTTTCCCATTTGCTGTCCTGCCTTTGCTCAACGATATTTAAACCTGCAGCCAACAGACAACCGAACCATACTTGTCTTGCAAACGAGCATTGCATCAAGATATGATCAACCGTATCTTCCTCTTGAGTGCATGTGTTAGCAGGCATTGGTATGCTCCTCCAGTCCATGATGGTGTCGTCGATCCGAGGTCCAAAGCCTATATCTGAGGGCCAACCAACTGAAAATCTTGCATTTGAGAGGGGCTAAAGACTTCCAGAGTGGCCTGTGCATGCTAAATTCAGTGCCTCCTTGACATAGGATTTTGTATGTACCTTTCACGGAATAAGTCCCGGAGGCAGCACCAACCCAGCTGAATTTATCAGGCTCCAACTCAATTCGATGCACTGCATCGATCTCCTCCCAAAGCCGGATGCACTGCAAGCAACCATCAACTGTCAACGTCTCAGCAACATCAGCCAACCACTGGTTATCTATCAGCGTATCAGACACCAGTCTGCAGTTCCTTCGCCGCGTGGGAACAAGGGCTAAAACTCTGGCGCGATCTTCCCAGCCGTGTTTCCATTGATCCACCGATCACGCTAGAAGTAGACCTTTTTACCATCTCCAACCTGAATTTTTGCCAGGCTATGAAACACAGCTCTAGCCTCTTCGTCTGGCATCATTTTCAGCCCCTTCCATGGTCTCCTAGGATTAGTGCGCTGCAACCATTCCCAATGAGCACAAAGAGCAAACCCTTGCAGTCTCAGGTCCTTTCCTCCTAGGCCTCCAAATCGAACTGGCTTGCAGATGGAATCCCAGGCAACGAAACACTGCCCTCCGTTCACTTGTTTCTTGCCTGCCCAAAAGAAAGCTCGCATACACTTCGTCACTTCCTCCATAAACCACACTGGCGCCTCTACCACAATGATTTGATGAATTGGCCTAGCCGACATCACCGACTTGAACAAGGTCAACCTGCTGGCCCTGACGATCAACCACGTTGCCAAGGTGGCAAGAAATGCACCACCTTATCGAGCAATGGTTGCCACTCGGCTCTTGTCAAAGGCTTCGAGCTAGCTGTAGTTCCAGACATTTTATCAGAAACTTTGTGATTTGGCAGCCCAGGGAATCCCGCACTCGATCCTCCTCTGCGACATTTCCCCCGATCATGGTTGCCGTGGTCTTGTTGTAATTAACCTGCAGACCTGATGCCTATCCAAACACTTCTAGAATCCTCTTTATGGCAGATATCTCCTGCACCTCCGGCTTGAAGAATATCACAACATCATCTGTGTAAATGGAGATTCTCTGCACGGGAGATATGCCCGCGAGATCCAGCAAGATCTGATCACTCACGGCCCTCTTCACAATCGCCTTCAGTACTTCCATGCCAGCCACAAAAAGCAGCGGCGACGTGGGGTCGCCCTGCCTTAAGCCCCGCACATGCTGGATAGTAAACAGAACACTTGCCCTAACAAATGGGTGCCTAGCTGCTTGTCACACCACACCGTAAGACATCATAGAGTTGCATCAACTCATAGACTTCTATAGAATGGCTACCGCGGCCTTCATGAACTGAACAAAAAAAAATGCAATTTTGTTAAGGACAAACAAGAGTAAAATTAGATTTATTTTACACCAAACACTCAGAGCTGAAGTAGCAAGCAACTTCCACAATTCAAAGTTGCAGGACTATGTTTGCTGGATGGTTAGTTCTTATGCTACTCAAAGATGATGGTCTAACTCCCTTGATAAACTGAGGCATTCAGAAAACTTATCAGTAGAGAAATGGTTCGCTAATCTAGTATTTTCCTAATGCATGCAGTGGCAGCTAATAAAGGTGTTGAAATCAAGCAAGATAGCCAGAATGTTAGTAGCGGACACCACATGATTTGATACTTGCTGTTCTTTTGGATATGATGCTTCAGTATAAAACTATAAGTAAAGTAATGCCGTTACGTTAATAAATTGGGGAAACGGTCATGCTTGGTAAGAAAAGCATATGAGCATAGTAAAGATTGAATTTTAATGTTTCCAAGTATAAGGCAAAACAAAGGAAGGTAATTACATAAACAGAAGGGTTGAACCAATATAAAGGCAAGACCTGCATGTCGATACGATATTTTCCATGGGAATACACAGTTATGCCGCTGCCTGCTACTGATACTGGAACCTAACATTTAACAAACACATACTGTCGAACATATAGTATGCACATAATGGAGACAATGAGAACTAAAGTCTGGAATTCCCATTGCCAAAATGCAGTTGTGTACTCACCACTGCTCTCCTCTCATGCATGAGTCCTCACAATGAGTCATACATCACACTAACTCATCCCGATAACACATAAAAGTTATAAAAAAATATAGAATGCCTCCACCTTGTAGAACTCAAAGAATGCCTCCGCCTTGTTCACCGACAAATGATAACTCACATACTTGCAGCGGCAGTGATAACGCTGAGGGAGAGGGTGGTGGTGCATCATCTACCTCTTTGAGTGATTAATATATAGGCAGGCAAAGGAACTAAAGCCATACATCCTTCTTGTCCCGTGGCAACAGGCAGGGATCTCAGTCAGTCTCCAGCAAAAAATGGTCAATGCAACATAAACTGCACCCATTATAAGAATATTCCCCAACTCTGATTCAACTGGAGCATGAAAAGGTTAAGTTACAGACATATTTACAAGTTTCAGTGCTAGTATGTTTCTGTAGTGTTTGCAGGAAAGAGAAAAATACATTCCTGTATTAGTAAGGGTCTTATTTCTCCAGTCATTTTCATGAATTGCACTACATTTTGGACCTAAATATTTAGCAAGTGGTCAGAGACAAAAGTGGGAATCATTAAACCATACCATTTGCTACCTACTAGAATCAAGAGGTTATGTTCAATGCAGGTTCACTGGCATTCTAAAACGAAGTCTGTTCATTGTAAAGAAAAACATCATTTCTTCTCAATTGACCACTGAAGAAGCAATGAGAGCACGTCTTGAATAAATAAAAGTTAAGAAGAAAAGGGGGAAAATATAGGAGCAATCAAAATAGAATCCTATAGGTCTGCTAAAAGCAGGCCTTTGGAATCAATGTAAGCTAATTTCTTCAAGTTAGGATCTCATTTGACCAATCTGTAAGCCATAGTTAGGGCATGCCATAATGGGCTCATATGTTCAAATACCACCAAAAAATGAATTGACAAAGCGAAAACCAATTTTAATCGAATATAAGTATCACTGGAAATGGGTCGGCAAAAAAAATGATTTTCAGTTAAAATAACACCATTTCAAATACCACCAAAAAATTGATTGTCAGTTTAAAAAATTAGCTGATATTGAAGTTAGGTCAAAGTTCATGACTATCACCGAAGTGCTGCATATGGAATATGGGACAAAACAAAAAAAGAAGCATCTACCTGATGTCACAGAAGCCATTGAAATTGTCAAGGGGAGTACCTGCGAAGTCTTTTTTAGAGCATATTATGTTATTTCTTTTGATTTTCACTTAGTCCATCGTGAAGATAATTTCATTTAATTCAATACTTGCCTCTGCTATGTTTGTGGCATGGACCAAGTTCATATCATTAAGATTTTCTTCTAAAATATTAGCCTCCATGTCCTCCCTAATGTTCACCCTAATGACGCTGATTACAGGAAGCAAGGCACCCTACAACAACCCTCTTCTCTATATTTTTCTTCTGCAAGGAAGTCTGGTTGTCCTCCAAAACAAAGATAAGACGAAATGCGGAAAACTGCAGAAGGAATAGTCCGAAGAAATAGGGAAAAGGAAAAACAATACTAACACGTGATAGGGATGCTAGGAACAAAAGATAATACACTAGCAGAGCACAGGATAGTCAGAAACATCAACCTAGCTGACTGTAGATTTACCATTCAGCTCTCAAAGTTTTGTTATCAAAATTACTATAAAAAAGCCTTAAGCATTGCTGTTTGTCACCTAAAATTCACTCCAGAAGAACTACTAAGTTAACCCTGCTAAACAACGAAAAGATGCGCCAATAACTGAACATATACCAAAAGATCTGTTAGTAAATTAAAGAAATAAAAATAATCTGCGCACGATAGAACTTAATCAATAGATAAAATATTGATCTTATATAGTATATATGAGATTAAGAAGGTAGAATTATGAACCTTCACACTACTAGGAGTGCTTCCCTTGTGTTAACACATACACGTTCTGTTCAATCATTTTATGAAAGAAAATTACAACATTTAAAATGCCGAAAGCAAAACCACACTCAGAGAAAACCATAGTTTGACAGCAATATGTATAGAACCATCACTGCTATACAAACTCATTTGTATAGGCAACACTTCAGTAATAAATCTCCAACTCTTTTCATAGTTGCCCAGCAATGAAGCGAATTTGTGAGTTTGTAATAAAAAGAACAGCAGCGGTACAGTAAAGCTCTAGACTGATACACCATAAATCATATAAGTCGACAACAATCAACTTTACCTTCCGAAAGGTCATTGATGCAAAAAAAACATGAAAGCAATAGCACAGCCATCTTATTCACTACTTGAAAGACTGCTAAGAGCATCTCCAACAGACGCGCTAAAATCCTCGCGCGGCAAAAAAACCGCCGTTTTGCCGCGCGCGGTCGTTGCCGCGCTGCTCCAGCGGACGCGGGCTGCGCGCGCGCTAAAAATTTTACCGCCCGCGCGCTTTCGCGCTATCCCGCGCGGGAAATCTGCCGCGTGCGTTACGCGCGCCATAAAGAGGACACGCGCGAAGCGGCCAACTGCCACTCCTCCCACGTCTTCCTCCCGCGCCTCTCTCTCCCGCCGCTCTCCCTCCCGCGCCGCTCCGCCTCCGGCCGTTCCTCCTCGACGCGAAGATGCCGCCGCGCCGCGCTCATCCTCCGGCTACCGCGGCGTCCGCGCGCGGCGAGCGGCGGTCGACGCCGAGATTCGCTCCGGCGAGGAGCGGATCGGCTCGGCACCTACGACACGGCGCATGAGGCGGCGCGAGCCTACGACGCCGTCGCGTGGCGCCTCGGCCGCCCCGCGCCGGATGAACTTCGACGACGTGTGGACGCGCGAGCGCGGAGATGCTCGCGCCGCCATCGCCGCTCATCACGAACGAGCAGCGGCGCCGCGCCGCGACCTCGCAGCGCTGCGCGTGGCGGAGCAGGACGAGCGCAACCGCCTTGCGTGGGCGCGCGCGTTCCCGGAGGACGTCGCCGCCACGGCGGCCTTCTACGCGGAGAAGGAGGGGAGAAGGCGCGCGCGGCGATGAAGGCGAGTCGCGAGAAGCGCCGCGCCGATTCCGCGAGGAAGAAGGCGAGGGCCGACGCGGCGGCGAGGAGGAAGGAGGAACGGCAGAAGGCCGCAGGGCCGTCGACCGTCGTCCTTTCGTCCTCCTCCGAGTTCCAGTACACGACGACGTCGACGCCGGTGTCGGACACGACACTGAGCAGCTCCGACTTCGACTGGGAGTCCGACGACGGCGAGGAGTAGTTTAGTTATTAGTATTTTCATTAAAATGTCGTATTGTATCGCGCACTTTTAAAATATATTCGTATTTTCGATCAAATTTCAGTTTGTTTGATGAATTTTCAAAAACAAACGGTCCGATTTAGCAGTTTGTGACGCGCGCGCGCTGCAAAATAGCGCCTCTAGCGGAGGTGCGTTTTTCAACGCCGCAAAATACATCTCGCGGGGGCAAATTCGCTATGCCGCGCGCGAGCGGTATACAGCGCGCCCAATCGCCGGTATAGCGCGCGAGATTTTACAGCGCCTGTTGGAGATGCTCTAAGGATCCCTAACTTGGCCTAATCAAGTCCAAAAATAATTCCATCGCTGCAAGAGAATTGGTTAGAAGATCATACACAACAAAAAGTAGCCGTGCCCAGCCCGTCAGCCTGCCCGGCTTCCTCCCCGATGTGCTTCTTGTGCGCGGTCAGGTTGCTGATCTCCCTCCTCGCCGCCGAGGGCAGCTCGTTGAGCGTCCGCGCACGCGATGGAGAAGCAGATCAACCACTGGACCGCCCTCCCTTCCTGCCTTGGCACGAAAGCCCACACATGGCCTGGTCTCTGATGGCGGCCGACAAAGGGGAAGGAGAACGGCGTGGGGGAGGAACCTCCATCAGCAATCCAGCCGAAACGAGTGGAAGAGGCCGGATTTTTTCCTTTGTGGGAGGCCGAGAGGAGTCCCGGCCGCCGGCGTCGATCACCGGCGACGGTGGTGGGATTTGCGAAGCCGAGGTGAAAGGGAAAGTGACTTAACAGACGCTTGGAGTCGGGAGGACCACTTGACAGCAGTGTAGATTGATACTACTACCTCCTAGTAGTACAATGCGACGCTCTACTCTCTGCCATGTACACTACAAACTGACAGCCTTCCCGTGATCCGAATATTATCCTCTATATCAATCAGAAATTCAGAATCCCCGAATCCATCTTATTAGCCAAAACGGAAAAGAAAAAGAGCAAGGAACTTGACAAATAAAAGGAGGATCGAGTCCTGACATTGAAGAACATTTCGGATAACAGGCAAAATAACACAAAAGATATTTCCATGTAGCACTTGTGTTTTACATAAAACACCTCACTGATACTAGTAGACTAATTGGATAAATTACTTCTCAGACTGACTCATAGCTAGCGAAGATCTGGCATAACTTAGAAGTTTAAGCTAGGCATAAGCCGCATAACTGGTATTAGTAGCATTAGGAGCTGCCGCTCACGCCTCAGAGAATGGTGCACGGCCACGGGCAGATAGGGACGTCGTCGTCGTCGGCCTTGGCCTTCTGGAGCTGGGCCTCAGCCTTGGGATTGCTCTCGGGCTTATCGGCTTTGGGGTTGTTGGACTTGGTCTCGCCGATGGCAACGCAAGCCTCGCCGTCGTCCGGGTACTTCTTGTTCTTGGCCGCGTCGGTCACCAGGTCTGCCTTGCCGGTGGCGAACTGCTCGTGCGTGCGGGAAAGCGACTCATAGAACGGATTGTCGTCCATCCTCCTGTTGCCGCATGCGTGGCCGACGGCGCCAGGCACGTCCTTCATCTTGCCGTCCTTCCCGCTCGACCCAGACATCTATCCAAGAACCAAAATACTAACGAATTAGTAGTTAGAAACCAGAATAAAACCAGCAAATTGAATCCCAGATTTAAAACGCAGCATGAAAGGACTTGTCGCTAGTCAAACAAAACCAGGCAGCAACCGAATCGCACAGGATGAAAGATTTTGGTTCTGAAGAAACCACGATGCATCAAGGCGCTTATACAGCGTGCTTTCCTCCTTCAAATCTCTGATGTCACGCCAAGAAATAGAAGAAGTCGCGACCCACCCATCCGGGCAAGAACAAGAAGAAAGGGGAAACACAAGCTATCGCCAAACGAAGGAAGCAGAGGTCGTTGCTCTGCTCGGTCGTTTCTCCTATAGTCCTATAGAGATCATGAACTCATGGGTGTTGATCCCGTCCTCGTCCAAAGGAATTACAAGCAGAACAAAAATATATAACCACCACCAAAGGAAAGCAAGATCCGTCCTCGTCCAAAATTACAATCACAAGACAATAATATCAGCACGAACACCAAAAACGAAGCAAGATCCTTGGCAGCAGAGATATATAGTGCGGAGCTGGCCAGAAACATAGCAAGATCTTTTTTTTTTTTCGAGCTCCAATGAACACTCTTATAACACGAGTGTTATCGGGATACAAAAACCATCCGGGGGTTCTAACAGCCAAACATGGCGCCCCTCCTCCAAGAGAACACTATACATAGCAAGATCTAAGGGGTTGGACCAGAGAAACAGGCCGTGGTTGGGCCAGAAATACTCTTGATGGCTTCTCCCGTAGACATCATGGATCCTAGATCCAATCCTCGTTAGGGCGAGAACGTAAGCAGAAAACGCAAGATCGAAACGCATAAAAAAAAATAGAGCGGCCTTGGGCTATGTTTGGGCCAGAATCGTCACTCAAAGCGACCAAGAACTCGAGACAAAATCGAACAGATGCAGCAAAGGTGCAGGCTATCATGGGTATGATTAGCTAGAGGCCGATCTTTGGAAAGGTCTGAACGGTCCCGAGCAACGCTCCGCGAGCTACGCGTGGCGCTACACCCGAGCGCGTGGACGCGTGGGCATGTAGCGAACGAAGTGCGCGCGAGTACGAAACACGAACAAGCACGAATACAAGGCCGCGTGATGGCGCGTGGGTAGGTACGAGCATGGATCGATCGGTAGCTTGCATGCGTGCGTGTGCTGTGCCCATCGCGAGTACTCTCATCCAAAGCCAAAGCTTTGACCAGTTAAGTACAGAGTCACGTATAAGTCACGTACAACACTGTGCATTTGTTTTTTATGGCGCGTTCCACAGTTAACTCGAGTACAGATAGATACACGACACGAGTACAGTTACGTACGACACCTAAGTACAGTTATGTAGAAAGCGCGAGTACAGTTACATACACGAGCGGATACAGTTACGTATGACACACGAGTACAGTTCCGTATAACGTAGGAGTACAGTTGCGCATAACACACGAGTACAGTTAAACACACGGGCGAGTACAAGTACAGTCACGCACACGCAGACGAGCAGGTACAGTCGCGCAAGATACCACGCAATAACACACGAAACGGTTATGTACAAGACAAATACATTATATACAAAGCGAATACAGTTACACGTACAAAGCACAAGTACAGTTGCGTACAAGTACGCTGATACGAGCGGTACAAGTACAATTACATACACAAAGTACAGTAGCGAGTAAAGGGAAAAATTACCAAATACACTAAAAACAAAATACTTATCAGTTGAAACACGAGTAGTTAGATACACACCACATAAATATATAATATTTCAAGTAAGTATCTCCAAACCTATCATGGGATCTAGTTTTGAAGATCTCGACGCGAGGATCTCAAAAGTGAAAACGATTCGCAATTTGGACTTACGGTTCTCAAGATATTTCATTTTGAAAAAATGAATCTAGAAGAAAAAGGGAAACCAGTCTTCTCTCTCCTCCCCATCCCCACCTTGCTTTCCCTTGCGACACGTGGCGACCAGGGAGACCACTTCCCAGAGATTTTCTGTCACCACAGCGCGCCACTTGTCGCGTGCGGAGCGAGTTGCTTCCCTTCGCGAAGGTCGGCCTTTTTTAACGATTTCTGGCTATCATCGATCTTTTTTTCGTGAAAAACGATCTAAGCAAGTTGATCATGTGCCGCATGGCTCCTCCCGAATCGATTCAAGCAGCACGTCAAGGGGTTACGAAATAGATTAGAAAGAAGATTGTGCTCGTTCGCTTGGAACAAAAACGAGACAGAAATCAACAAAAAAACACATGAAAACCCTCGCATGTTTCAGTTTCTACTTGCAACCCACGGAAAAAACAGGTTGGGGACCGTGTAACCAACCTTCTCCCTCGGTCCCTCCCTCGAAAATGCCTTCTCTCTCTTTGGTTTGGAAAAGGGAAAAAGCAGAGTGGTTGTTGCTATCCCTCGTGCTCACTCGCTGGGTTTTATATTGACGGGAGCGGAGACAGGTTCCCGCTGAACAAGGGTCCATCTGACCGTCCGATCATGATCAGCCTGATCAAGCAGTCCAGGCACAAGCCTTCTAGTGGCTTCCGATCCCGTAAACTTCTGCTCCTCTTTTTTCTCTCTCCTATGTACTGTTCCGTTCGCTTGCTGCTCAGTGTTGTGTGTCCATCTCAAAAAAAAATATTGTCGAGTCTGTTATAAACGCGACAAGCAAATAACGAAGAACGATAAAAAAAATATCTCAACGAAGACACGAAATTTAACGTGAAAAACCCCTCCCAACACAGAAAGGGAAAAAACCACGGGCGTCAGCCAGCAAAACTTCACTATATCGGGGAGTGTTTACAAAAACGCCGCGGGTTATCTTATAATCTGATAACCTAGCCGACGGCTTACAAGATGTATATATAGGCGGTGGCAACGATCCGTACGGGCGCGCCCACGCACCCCCCCGGGGCGTCCTGCGGGCGCGACGTATGGACTAACTTCAGACTCCGCTACGCTTCGGCCCAAGCTTACCGGCGACGGACCTCGCTCTGCTCGTCAGAAGTTAGTCTCCCTTTAGTATATGAATTTGGATCACAATATAACACTTAGACCATCTTCAACGGGGCAACCCAAACGGACGTTGACGATCGTTTGCGTTCGCGCGGTCGAAAAATGCGTCTGAGACCAGGTCCAGCGGCCTGACGAATAGTGACCAGACTATTCATGGAAACGCAAACGCGGCCCAAATATGTGCTTCGAATGCGTCTTCGCGGACGCTGCGCGGATGCGCCAACTGACTGCTTGTGTCTAAGCGGACGTTTCGTCGGGCCTGCCTGGCAGCGACCCTGGCTAGATGCGTCTTCTCAGCCGCGCCAGTATTTGCGACGAGGCGTCGCTTCGGCAGTCTGCGGCACGTTAATGGCAATGCCTCGCCTGCCGAGCGGCCGCCGCCACGATTGCCAACGTTAATGGAATGCCACGCGTGTCACGCCCTAAAGAGGGGTGCACGCATCTCTTCTCCTCCCACACAAACCCAAGCCGCCGCACAACCTCCACCGTAGCGCCTCCACCACACAGCCCTCCGCCTTTGCCATGAGTAGCGTCGGGCACGGCCAGGCTACTGTGCCTCCACCTGTGACTCCACCTCCCCCGGTCGAGAGCTCCGACGAGGAGAAGGACGAAAGCACGGACAACGTCATCGACGCGGCCATGGATGCAAAGTTCATGGATGACGCGGAGCAGGAAGCAGAGGAGGAGCGGGCTGCCCACGCGGCGTTCAACGCGGAGCAGGAACGCTGCAGGGAGGCAGCGGCCGCAGAGGACGCCTCCGACAACTCCTCCAAATTCGAGTGGGACTCTAACGGACCTGACCCGGAGGAGAAGGCGGCGGAGCAGAGGGCTTTAGTAGAGTCCTTCGAGATGCTCAAGAAGGCCGAGGATGCCGCCAACGAGACGCTGATGCAGCGGCTGCTAGAGGACGCATCGGCCCACCGAGTTCTAGCGGCCGCACGGCAGACGGAACGGCGGGCGGCAAAGAAGCTGATGAGGAGGGAGGGAGGCAACGACGGGGTCGAGCCATCGGGCGGCAAGTAGCCTAGGGCTTGTTTCTCCTTTATTTCGTAATATATTATGCTTTTCAGTGGAATACAAAATATTGTTGGAAAAACAATGCGGGTCACCCCGCCGGTAGCACACCCAGACGCAAACGGACATATGGTAAATAACGATAATTTTCATGTCCACGGAGCGACGCAAAGTGCCACCACTTTTCGACGTCTGATATGTGTTGCCCCGTTGGAGATGTCCTTAAGGTATATATAAACTCTACTGTTAACAAATACAGGCACGATATATATTCCATTTTTTCTAACTTTCAAATTGAGCATCTTGTTGAATCTGAGTTCCCATGGTACCGACCTCTTCGAAGCAGTACACACTATTTTTTGTAACAAATAAATTAAAAATGAAATATACATCTTGCGGTATCGTGGGAACGAAATAAGATATACTAGGAAAACAAAAATATTTTTACAAAGAATACAACAACATTATTAATGAAATACAAATAAATTATTAGCAGCGTTTATCTTATAAGTATTCCTGTGGGTGGCAAGAAAATTTTCCGATGGTTCATAAATGATCTCGTGTACATAATATATATCACACTTACCAATTATGCGGACAACAATGTTCTCCTTGATTTTAAACAATATCCATTTATGCATGCCAAAATGTTTTAATACTTTTCTCCGCATCATCCCCCGGATGGCTTGGGAGGAAACAAAAAAAAAAACCTCTGCTGCCTCCACCCCACATCCACCTTCCACCTCGTCACCGCTAGCTCACGTACGTCGGTGGGAGTTGTTTTTTATCCAGCTTTGGCACTTGGCTCGGGCGCACAAGCTTGACGCATTTGCCTCTTAATCTTTTTTCTTTTTGAATTTTTCTGAGAGAAATAGATTTTGAAAGAAGTTGTTACAGTGGCTAATGTTTTAATAGATGTTTGACTTATGATAGAGCTGAACCAAAGTGGATTTGTTATTTTGATTGCATTAATATTGCTAATGAAATTTGTGTGAAGTTTTGTATGAAGGAAGTTTTCAAGTGTATGGAGAGAAGAATGATGTGATGAGATGAAGGATGGACACAAGCTCAAGCTTGGGGATGCCCATGTCACACCAAAAAATATCCAAGAGGTACAAACGTCAAAGCTTGGGATACCCAAGGCATTCCCTTCTTTATTAACAAAAATATCAGGTCATCTTTCAAGACACTATATTTTTATTACTTCATATGCTATGTGTTGTTTTTGGAGCATCTTTATTTTTGTTTTTAGTTTTCTATTCTTTTGTTTTTTTGTAGTATATGGTTAGATCCTAGCATACTTTTTTTTGGAGAATGACACACTCCGTTTTTATTGCATAGAACGCTCTAGTTTTCACTCGTATTGTTCTGCGAGTGTTTTCTTTTGCTAGTACTGCGTTTAGATCTTGTTTTCCACTCGTATTTTATTCAGATCTTGTTAGTTTTCTTTAGTTAGGTATGATTAGCTCTCTGGTCTTTATTGATTACTATCTATTAGAGTTGTTTCAAATAAATTAATTGGTGTTGGAGACGAGTAAAATATTTCATGTTTATAGTGGTACAAAAGAAAGCTTGTTTAGAGTGTGGCTTAGACTTTAGCATGTAATGTTAGATATTATTTTAATTATATGCTTAGTAGTTATTGTTGTAGCATGTCTTCTCTCAAATAGCTGAGAGTGATTAATGTGTCATTGAAAGAATCATGTGTTGTTTCCATCATACAAAAGCATAATATTGTGGTATTCTCCTTTGATGCTTTATTTGGGTTGGCTTGGCACATGCTTACACCATGTTATGACTACAAATCAGTCACCTCAAGCCTCTATGATCATTTAGTTTTTGACTTATAAGATCATTTTATGTTTTGATTAATAATATTTTGTCGCTATACATGATTACGGCCATTATTGCTCTCTTAGTTGGTCGCTCTCAGTCTTTAGCTAGGCTTCACCTGTACTGAGTATGAGCTCTACTCATGCATCCAACTCCCAAAAACCAAAGTTTGCCAATTATGTCCACCATACCTACCTATATGTGGTATTTCACCGCCACTCCAAAGTAAATTGCTTGTGTGCTACCTTTAAAACCTTCAAAAGCCATTACCTGTTTTATGTTCCTGTTTTAGCTCACGAGGAAGTATTGAATGCTTTATTGTCTTTTCATGAATTCACACCTTGACTAGCATGAATAATGTGATAGTCCTTAATATTGCAAAAAAGAGCAAGTCAACTGGGTGCCGAGCCCACAAAAAAAATAAAATAAACAAATAAAGCTCCGCACACCATGTATTGGAGAGATCCTAAATAATGGTGTGCAAAAGGAGAACTATATGAAAGCCGCTCTTGAAGCCACTATATGAATAGATGGTAAACCATTTGATACCAGTCGTTAACATAGACATACATACCTCTCAAAATATTGATCCTGCCATCACAATATGACTTGCACCATAAGCATGATGACTATGTACGCATGGTCCATATGGTATTTCAGAAACAGGAAGATCTTTGAAGGACAAGTACCTTCGATTGTTGCTTGGAAAACAGTATTCAAACAAGAGCTACATTTGCTTTCCTTCAGAATGAAAAAGAAATGGGCTGATCAATTCAAAGTCTGGGTTCAACTTTTCGGATGATGAGAATGGCTTAGATAGCTTAGATTAGATTAGATTTCTTTTCTTTTATTTTCTTTCTCTTTTTCCTTCTTCCTTTTCTTTTTCTTTATTTTCTTTTGTTTCTTTGTACAACTTGTACATTTGTAACATCTTTTATATATTAATAAAAATTGCAGTGGGGATTTTCCCCACTGTTTCATCTTCAAAAAAAACTATGTACGCACAATGCATAAGAAAGCGAAAAAGAGCAGAGCAACTAGCGGTGAAAGTGGGAGCGAATCAATGAAAAGTGCAAGCGAGAAAAGAATAGACGTTCCCCAGCTCGGACAACATGCCAAACAATCGATCCCACCCCTCAAGGTGTTATCCGGACAAGTTCCCCCCTGGTGCACCAGCAAAGTATGGAAGAAGCAAAGAAGTGGGCGACTGAATGGGGTATGAGTGTTGACGAAATTATGGCTTCCCAACACGAGTTGTTTCCCAAGGCTGTTAGTCCCTAAGCCTAAATTTTTCATGGGGAAAGCTCTTATCAGCAAAGCGAGGTTGCAAGAACTGCCAACACATATGCGTCACTTGCATGCATGGTACCTGACTGCCGTAAAGAATGGGAGAATAATGATCATGCTGACTGTCCCACAGGAGTACTACTGTCGACCTGAAGAGATCCATGTCGAGCTTGACGAACTCTTCCAGATATACAATTGCGAAGCCCTCGACAAATCTCTCATGAGTTGCTATTGTATGTAAGTTGTTCAATTAGTTGTCTACATATAAGTTGTTTGATGTCTACGCACGCTTCTATTCTTGTAGACAGTGTTGGGCCTCCAAGTGCAGAGGTTTGTAAAACAGCAGCAAGTTTTCCTTAAGTGGATCACCCAAGGTTTATCAAACTCAGGGAGGTAGAGGTCAAAGATATCCCTCTCAAGCAACCCTGCAATTAATTACGATACAAGAAGTCTCTTGTATCCCCAACACACCCAATACACTTGTCAGGTGTATAGGTGCACTAGTTCGGCGAAGAGATAGTAGAATGCAAGTGATATGGATGAATATGAGTGGTAATAACAATCTGAAATAAATATGACATCAAGTAAACATGCAGTAAAACAGTAAATAAGCGGTGATTCGATGTTTGGAAACAATGCCTAGGGATCATACTTTCACAAGTGGTCACTCTCAACAATGATATCATAAAGGAATATAAATATAAGCACTTTACTATGCTACTCTGAACTAATTTCCGGTTGGATAACAAACACTAATTCACCGCGTAGGGCTGCAAAAGTAAACCTTAAATATGTATTCCCAAGTACTAATGAACACCCCACGCTGTACTTGGAGCATTCACAGGAGGTACTGATGACCCACAAGTATAGGGGGTGTATCGTAGTACTTTCGATAAATAAGAGTGTCGAACCCAACGAGGAGCAGAAGGTGTTGACAAGCGGTTTCGATGAAGGATTCACTGTAAATGCTCACAGACAAGTATTCAGGGGGTTTTGATATTGCAGATAAATAAAGTACAAGTAAATAAAATGCGAGAGAAATAATTGCAGCGAGTGGCCCAATCCTTTTTAGCACAAAGGACAAGCCGGTTTGTTTACTTATAATGACCAAACGTTCTTGAGGACACACGGGATTTTAGTCTAGTGCTTTCGCTACATACAGCTGATTAATCTTCATTGTTTTGATAAGTGTTGTGTGGGTGAACCTATGCTAATGCACCGCCCTTCCTAGGACTAATACATACTTGTGATTATACCCCTTGCAAGCATCCGCAACTACAAGAAAGTAATTAAGATAAATCT
This sequence comes from Lolium multiflorum, assembly GCA_030979885.1. NCBI lineage: Eukaryota > Viridiplantae > Streptophyta > Magnoliopsida > Poales > Poaceae > Lolium > Lolium multiflorum. The sequence goes on from JAUUTY010000490.1 coordinate 175,514, forward strand.
AACCACAGCCTTAAACTCTGAGATCCTGCGATCCCTCCTGCATCGATATACTAACGGGGCTTAGGTTTCTCACTCCGGCAACCCCGCAATTAGCAACCGAATACAAGATGCACTCCCCTAGGCCCATAAATGGTGAAGTGTCGTGTAGTCGACGTTCACACGACACCACTAGAAGAATGACACCACAACTTAAATATCATAACATTGAATATTACTCAACCATAATTCGCTACTAGCATTTAGACTTCACCCATGTCCTCAAGAACTAAACGAACTACTCACGAGACATCATATGGAATACAATCAGAGGTGATATGATGATGAATAACAATCTGAACATGAACCTTGGTTCAATGGTTTCACTCAATAGCATCTACAACAAGTATAGAATAACACCGGAGAGTTTCCCCTATCAAACAATCAAGATCAAACCCAAATCGTTACAGCGGTGACGAGGTGCTGCGGTGGTGATGGCGGTGTAGATGGTGGAGACGATGATGATGATGATGGAGATGATGTCCAGCTCGATGACGATGGCGATGGCGTCGATTTCCCCCTCCGGGAGGGAATTTCCGGCGGATTCCTGCCCGCCGGAGAGCTCTTTTCTCTCTGGTGCTCTCCGCCCCGCAGAGGCGGTGTAACCCTTCGTGAGGATCCCTCTGTGGCTTAGGTTTTCGGACGAAGAAGTACGCGAAGAAAAGGAGGCGAAAGGGTCGTGGGCCCCCGAGCATAGGGTGGCGCGGCCGGGCCTGGGCCGCGCCGCCCTATGGTCTGGGCCCACAGTGGCCCTCTCTTCTTCCCCTTCGGCTACCTCCGTCATTTGGAAAAATAGGAATTTACGTGAAATTCCCTTCCACAGTTGATCTTCGAAATATTGTGTTACGACGGTGCTTTTTCCAGCAGAATCCTGGCTCCGGTGCTTGATCCTCCAATGATGATGAAACATGTAAAATAGATGAAATAACATAAGTATTGTGTCCCAATATGAAATATATCAATGAATAACACAAATTATGATACAAAATAGTGATGCAAATTGGACGTATCAACTCCCCCAAGCTTAGACCTCGCTTGTCCCCAAGCGAAACTGAGCTCGATAAACAGGACCACATGTTTATGGAGTGAAGAGTCGATAAATAAAATACGGACAAGAAGCATCATATTCATTCACACAAGACATTCTAATAAACAACTTCCTCATATAACTCATCTTGAAATAAGTAAAGAGAAATCACAAGTAAAGGTGCATAAGAAATCATAATTGGTGATGGCAAACTTTGTTCTTGGTGAGAGAACTACTAACGGATTGTACTTCTAAGCAAAGCTTTCATATTAGATTTTATAGCTGAACTTTCATATTCAAGCATGACAATCTCTTCATAATCATTGATAACTTCAAAGTCATATTCATTCAGATAAAATTGGTACTAAACAAGAAAGTATAAAAGACATGATCAACTGAATCATAGCATAAATGATTGGTTCACAACAACTCAATTGCTTGCTTAAGATAGAGGGAAATAGGTATACTGACTCAACATAAAAGTAAAAGACGGCCCTTCAGAGGAAGCAGGGATTAAATCATGTGCTAGAGCTTTTCAAGTTTTGAAATCATATAAAGAGAATAAAAGTAAAATTTTGAGAGGTGTTTGTTGTTGTCAATGAATGGTAGCGGGCACTCTAACCCCCTTGCCAAACGAACCTTCCAAGAGCGGCTCCCATGAGGGACGGCATCTCTACCAGCAAGGTAGATCATCCCCCTTCTCTTTTGTTTACACATGTATTTTAGTTTTATTTAGGATGACACTCCCCCCAACCTTGGCTTTCTCAATCCATGGCTAACCGAATTCTCGGGTGCCTTCAACATTCATACCATGGAGGAGTGTCTAATGCAAAATTAAGTTGCTTGAATCAGAGCAAAACATGTGAAGAGAATTATTAATGAAAGTTATTAATTGAGGCTGGGAACCTCATTGCCGGCTCTTGCAAAGTTATTGGGTAGCGGATGTGCCGCTAGTCCATTAGGAAAAGTTCGCCCAACAAGATTGAAAGATAAAACACCACATACTTCCTCATGAGCTATAAAACATTGACACAAATAAGAAGTAGTATAGTTTGAATAATTTAAAGGTAGCACATGAAGTATTTACTTGAAATGGCAGAAAATACCATGTAGTAGGTAGGTATGGTGGACACAAATGGCATAGGTTTGGTCTAAGGTTATGGATGTATGAGAAGCATTCCCTCTCGATACAGGTCTTTGGCTAGCAAGGTTTGATAGCAAGCATAAAGGTTGAGGGAAACAAACAAATATACATATGATAGAAACAATCATGCATCTTTCTCATAAGCACAAGCAATTTTAACTTAAGAATACTAAGCATAGAGATAATGGAGTAATGTATCTAAGTGTATTCCTCTCTTCTATTAAACATCAAGATGTTATTGCTATTGACCAATGCTAAGTTTGCCAAAACCAAATAGATTTACTTAATGTTCCCAAAGTGATATCAATACTCATGTCAAGAATAATCATATAATGGAGATTGCAAACTAAAATAAGGTGTGCAAAAAGTAAATGATAAGACTTCTCATTAATATTCCTTAACGATAAATCACACCAACGGATACATCGATAACTAACTAAGAGAGATATTTCCACATTGCATACTATTCTATATGATAACTTCCCTACTCATGATATGACACTACTTGATAGTAAAAGATAAAGGTGGTGGTGATGTGATACCGCGGCACTCCCCAAGCTTGGAACAAACCAAGGGATGCCAATACCGATGAATTACTCCTTCGGTGATGATGGCGATGGATTCCTCTCGCGCTTCATAAGGATCTCCTTCAGCTTCAGCTTCTCAATTTTGCAATTCTGCACCAAAACCTGAAAAGACTCATTGTATCCGAGTGTGGCGGTGACGGCCTTGTGCTGGGATTTGAGTAATATTCCAGCATTCTGCGAAGTCGCTGGTTCTCCTCTGAAGTATCTCCACTTCCCTCCTTAGAGCACGATATTGATCACAAAACTCATCAGCAACCCGTATTGCTTCCTCCACACAAGGGAAAGACTCGAGGTCCAGAGCAGGCGGAAGAGCTCCCTGCAAGTTATGAGAAAAAGAACGCCCAGTGTTAACCGATCCCACCAAGATTGGCTTACTCCTCGTAGTTTCCCACTCTCCTTTTGCTGATGCTATCTTCTCCTTATCCTTATTGATCCTTTCATCTATCTCTTCCCTCCAAGGCCCCTTGTCTTTATTGTTGGAGACCATGGTGCTTCTAGATCAAAACAAATCTGGCAGAAAACAGCTCGAAACAAACACGACGAGAAAACGATATTACGGACCTCCGGGGGTCGGGGGATTATATAGCAAATATTTTACGACGAAAGGAAGGTTCCAGGCCGAGAACGAGTGGAAACGGGACGCCGAGGTGCCGTCACCATAGGTCGGCGCGGCCAGGTGGGGCCGCGCCGGCCTGTGGTGGCGGGCCCTCGCGCGTCTTTTCCACTCCGTTTCGATTCCGTAATTTTTCATATTTTCCAAAACAGCAAAAATAATGTTCGGAAAGGTAAACGCGGACTTTTCATTACCGATCTGTTACCTATTCAAAGTCGAGTTCTGGCGGACTGTCAATTTGTCCTTTGATGAAAGCCTCCGGTGTTTCCACTTGAATAATATCAACATCAACATTATAAGAATCACAGAGATATAATGCTTGAGTCTTTGTCCATTCACCACTTGTGTGGCATTGCCTTGGAGAGAGCTAATTTTAATTGCTCCTGAACGATACACCTCCTCAACAACATATGGTCCTTCCCACTTCGAGAGTAATTTCCCTGCAAAGAATCTGAGACGAGACCGATACAATAGAACTTGATCTCCAACATTAAATTCTCTTTTAATGATCCTTCTATCATGCCACTTCTTAACTTTTTCTTTAAAGAGTTTAGCATTTTCATAAGCTTCACTTCTCCATTCATCTAGAGAACTTAATTGCAACAACCTCTTATTACCGGCTAATTTAGGATCTTTATTTAGTTCTCTAACAGCCCAATAAGCTTTGTGCTCTAGTTCTAAAGGTAAATGACAAGCTTTTCCATAAACCATTTTATAAGGCGACATTCCCATAGGATTTTTATAAGCAGTTCTATAAGCCCATAGTGCTTCTTTCAACTTACTAGCCCAATTCCTTCTAGATTTATTAACAGTCTTTCCTAAGATAGCTTTAATCTCTCTATTTGATAATTCTACTTGACCACTAGTTTGAGGGTGATAAGCAGAAAGCAATTCTATGATTAATACCATACTTGGCAAGAGTTTTTCTAAAACCTCCATGAATGAAATGAGAACCTCCATCAGTCATAATATATCTAGGTACTCCAAATCTAGGAAATATAATATCTACAAGCATTTTTATAGAGGTCTCACCATCAGCACTTTTTGTAGGTATAGCTTCTACCCATTTAGTAACATAATCAACGACAAGTATATGAGTGTTACCTTCTGAAGGGGAAAGGACCCATGAAGTCGAATCCCCAACAATCGAATGGTTCAATAACAAGAGTGTAATTCATAGGCATTTCATTGCGTCTAGAGATATTACCAACTCTTTGACATTCATCACAAGATAAAATAAATTTCCTTGCATCTTTGAAGAGTGTTGGCCAATAAAAACCTGATTGTAGAACCTTTTGCGCGGTTCTATCTCCAGTGATGTCCTCCATAAACACTTCCATGACATTTATTCAATATCTCCTGTTGTTCATATTCAGGAACACATCTTCGCATAATACCATCCACTCCTTCTTTATATAAGTGTGGGTCATCCCAAAAATAATGCCTCAAGTCATAAAAGAATTTCCTCCTTTGCTGAGCTGAAAAGGTTGGAGGCAAATACTTGAAACAATAAAGTTAGCATAATCTGCATACCAAGGGCTCTCTCGCGAGCTCACCTTTATTACAGCCAATTGTTCATTTGGAAAACTATCATTAACAGGAACAGGATCATAAGCAATATTTTCCAATCTAGACAAATTATCAGCAACAGGATTATCAGCACCTTTCCTATCTATAATATGTAAATCAAATTCTTGCAAAGTACCCATCTAATAAGCCTTGGCTTAGCATCTTTCTTTGTCATAAGGTATCTAATTGCAGCATGATCAGTATGAATTGTAACTTTTGAATCAACAATATAGGGTCTAAACTTATCACAAGCAAAGACTACAGCTAACAATTCCTTTTCAGTTGTAGCATAATTTCTTTGAGCAGCATCAAGAGTCTTACTAGCATAATGAATAACATTTAATTTTTTATCTACTCGCTGTCCAAGAACAGCGCCTACAGCAAAATCACTAGCATCACACATAATTTCAAAAGGCAAATTCCAATCGGAGGTTCAACTACAGGAGCAGTTGTTAAGGCTTTCTTTAAAGTTTCAAAAGCTTCCTTACAATCATCATCAAAAACAAAAGGTACATCTTTTTGAAGAAGATTAGTAAGAGGTTTTGAAATTTTAGAGAAATCTTTAATAAATCTCCTATAAAACCCAGCATGACCAAGAACACTACGAATACCTTTAACATCCCTCGGATAGGGCATCTTCTCAATCGCTTCAACTTTAGCTCTATCAACTTCAATACCTTTCTCGGAAATTTTATGTCCCAATACAATTCCTTCATTAACCATAAAGTGGCATTTCTCCCAATTAAGAACAAGGTTAGTTTCTTCACATCTCTGCAAAACTTTATCGAGGTTTCGCAGGCAATTATCAAAAGAATTCCCATAGACAGAAAAATCATCCATGAACACCTCTACAATACTTTCGCAAAAACCATGAAAAATAGCAGACATGCATCTTTGAAAAGTAGCGGGAGCATTACATAAACCAAAAGGCATACGCCTGTAAGCATAAGTTCCATAAGGACAAGTAAAAGTGGTTTTCTCTTGATCTTTAGCTTTAACAGCAATTTGTGAAAACCGAATAACCATCAAGAAAACAAAAATGAGTATTTTTAGACAATCTTTCTAGCATTTGATCAATAAAGGGTAAAGGGTAATGATCTTTCTTAGTAACTTTATTAACTTTTCGAAAATCAATGCACATTCTATACCCTACAACTATTCTTTGAGGAATAAGCTCATCATTATCATTAGGCACAACAGTCATTCCTCCTTTCTTAGGAACACAATGCACAGGACTAACCCATCTACTATCAGCAATAGGATATATAATACCAGCTTCAAGGAGTTTTAATACCTCGTTCCTTACCACTTCCTTCATCTTCGGAATTAGACGACGTTGATGTTCAACAACAGGCTTTGCATCTTCTTCCATATTAATAGCATGTTGGCAAATAGAAGGAGAAATCCCTTTCAAATCATCAAGAGTATAGCCAATAGCTCCTCGGTGTTTCTTCAATATTTCCAATAACCTTTCTTCCTCAATCTCTGAAAGCTTAGAACTAATAATAACAGGATATATTTTCTTATCATCAATATGAGCATATTTAAGATTATCAGGTAAAGGCTTTAGATCAAAAACAGGATCTTCCTTCGGTGGTGGTGTTGTACCCAGATCTTCCACCGGTAAATCATGCTTGAGAATAGGTTGGCGACGAAAAATTTCCTCAAGCTCATCTCTTTCTTTCCTAAAAGCTTCACTTTCACTATTCTCCAAATGTTGCTGCAAAGGGTTATTAGGAACAAGAACAATAGATGCACACTGCTCCATTTTAAAATCATTACTAGGCAAGTCAACTTTATAAGGAGTTTTGGTAAATTTAGAAAAGTTAAATTCATAAGGTTCACCAGCAAATCTAGTCAAAATTTTCTCTTTCTTACAATCTATAATAGCTCCACAAGTATTTAGAAAAGGTCTACCAAAAATGATAGGACAATAATCACTAGCAGCAGAACCAAGTACCAAAAAGTCAGCAGGATATTTAATCTTACCACATAGAACTTCCACATCTCGAACAATACCAATTGGAGAAATAGTTTCTCTATTAGCCAGATGAATAACCACATCAATATCTTCAAGTTCACAAGAACCAATTTCGTGCATAATCTCCGTGTAAAGTTCATAAGGTATAGCACTAACACTTGCACCAATATCACATAAACCATAATAGCAATGATCACCAATTCTAACAGATAGCATAGGAACACTAACTTGTTTGGGTTTATTAGGATGTGAAACAATATTAGAAGCATCTTCACGGAAAATAATATGACCATCCTCCACATTCTCAGTCACAAGATCTTTAACTATTGCAACAGCAGGTTCAATTTTAATTTGTTCTTCAGGTTCTTTAGGTTTCTTTTCACTTTTATTAACGCACTAGATATGACAGAGTACTCCTTCATTTTAGCAGGGAAAGGAGTTTTTTCAATATAAGCTTCAGGAATAACATTATCAACAGTTTCAATCACTACACATTTGTTTACAGATGAATCAATTTTATCTTTATACGGTTCATGATACTTATCAAAATTCTTCTTAGGCAGTTCATAATGAGAGGCAAAAGCTTTATAAAGATTTGCAACAACTTGGGAATCAAGACCATATGTAGCACTCATATTACGAAATTTATCAGTATCCATAAAAGCTTCAATGCATTTATAATCATAAATTATACCTGATTCTCTATCTTTGTCGTTCTCCCATCCTTCATTTTCTTGGATCCGATCAAGAAGGTCCCTTTTAAACTCTTCATTCTTGCGTGTAAATGATCCAGAACAAGAAGTATCCAGCAAGGTCTTGTCTTGAAAAGAAAGTCTTGCATAGAAATTATCAATAATAACATTACCAGGAAGCTCATGAATGGGGCATTTGAGCATTAAAGACTTCAATCTCCCCCAAGCTTGGGCAATACTTTCTCCATCATGAGGCCAGAAATTATATATGCGGTTCCGATCTTTGTGAATTTCACTTGGAGGATAAAATTTGGAATAGAATAAAGGCACAATGTCCTCCCAATCAATAGAATCACCATTCTTCAGCAATTTATACCAATGCGCCGCTTTACCAGACAGCGATATAGTGAATAGTTTCTTCCTAACTTCATTCATGGAAATACCTGCACATTTGAATAACCCGCATAATTCATGCAAAAATAGTAAATGATCACCGGGATGGACAGTTCCATCCCCTTCATAGCGGTTATCCATAACACGTTCAATAATTTTCGTAGGTATTTTATATGGTACTACTTCCTCACCTGGCGCTTCATCCACTACCGTTAGTAGTAGTAGATTTCCCAAATAGAAATTGAAGAGAAGATCTCTCCATAATGATTATAGCAGCAGGCAGAAATAAAATCAGCACAAACAGTAAAGGTTTTCCTTACCAATTCCACTTACCAATAGCGCTTCACTCCCCGGCAACGGCGCCGGAAAATAGTCTTGATGACCCACAAGTATAGGGGGTGTATCGTAGTACTTTCGATAAATAAGAGTGTCGAACCCAACGAGGAGCGAAGGTGTTGACAAGCGGTTTCGATGAAGGATTCACTGTAAATGCTCACAGACAAGTATTCGGGGGGTTTGATATTGCAGATAAATAAAGTACAAGTAAATAAAATGCGAGAGAAATAATTGCAGCGAGTGGCCCAATCCTTTTTAGCACAAAGGACAAGCCGGTTTGTTTACTTATAATGACCAAACGTTCTTGAGGACACACGGGGATTTTAGTCTAGTGCTTTCGCTACATACAGCTGATTAATCTTCATTGTTTTGATAAGTGTTGTGTGGGTGAACCTATGCTAATGCACCGCCCTTCCTAGGACTAATACATACTTGTGATTATACCCCTTGCAAGCATCCGCAACTACAAGAAAGTAATTAAGATAAATCTAACCACAGCCTTAAACTCTGAGATCCTGCGATCCCTCCTGCATCGATATACTAACGGGGCTTAGGTTTCTGTCACTCCGGCAACCCCGCAATTAGCAACCGAATACAAGATGCACTCCCCTAGGCCCATAAATGGTGAAGTGTCGTGTAGTCGACGTTCACACGACACCACTAGAAGAATGACACCACAACTTAAATATCATAACATTGAATATTACTCAACCATAATTCACTACTAGCATTTAGACTTCACCCATGTCCTCAAGAACTAAACGAACTACTCACGAGACATCATATGGAATACAATCAGAGGTGATATGATGATGAATAACAATCTGAACATGAACCTTGGTTCAATGGTTTCACTCAATAGCATCTACAACAAGTATAGAATAACACCGGGAGAGTTTCCCCTATCAAACAATCAAGATCAAACCCAAATCGTTACAGCGGTGACGAGGTGCTGCGGTGGTGATGGCGGTGTAGATGGTGGAGACGATGATGATGATGATGGAGATGATGTCCAGCTCGATGACGATGGCGATGGCGTCGATTTCCCCCTCCGGAGGGAATTTCCCCGCGGATTCCTGCCCGCCGGAGAGCTCTTTTCTCTCTGGTGCTCTCCGCCCCGTAGAGGCGGCTGTAACCCTTCGTGAGGATCCCTCGTGGCTTAGGTTTTCGGGACGAAGGTACGCGAAGAAAATGAGGCGAAAAGGGTCGTGGGCCCCCCGAGCATAGGGTGGCGCGGCCAGGGGGCCGGGCCGCTATGGTCTGGGCCCACAGTGGCCCCTCTCTTCTTCCCCTTCTGGCTACCTCCGTCATTTGGAAAAATAGGAATTTACGTGAAATTCCCTTCCACAGTTGATCTTCCGAAATATTGTGTTCTGACGGTGCTTTTTCCAGCAGAATCCTGGCTCCGGTGCTTGATCCTCCAATGATGATGAAACATGTAAAATAGATGAAATAACATAAGTATTGTGTCCCAATATGAAATATATCAATGAATAACAGCAAATTATGATACAAAATAGTGATGCAAATTGGACGTATCAGGTACTAACACACCACAATTTCATAGAGATATTCAACTCAAATCATAATTCAGTGAACAAGTATTATGTCCAATATAGTCTAAGAGACCCACACGATGCACACACTCCACCTTTACACACGTGGGACAAGGAGTATCCGGAGATCACATAAGTAAAATCCACTTGAATAGCATAACGACATCTAGATTACAAAGCTCATGGTCACATAAAGATCACACCATGTGAGAGAGATAGACCACATAGCTACTGGTAGAGCCCCCGGCCTCGGGGATAACTACTCCCTCCTCATCATAGGAGTCAGCAACGGCGATGGAGATGGCGGTGGAGTCGATGGAGATGGCTCCGGGTTCAATTCCCCGTCCCGGAGTGCCATAAAGACTTCTCTCCACCGAATCTTGTCTGCGACGGCGGCGGAGCTACGAAACTTTTCGTGGATGGAGGCCGATGTATTTAGGGTTTTTGCGTCGAAGGCTTTATATAGGCGGAAGGGCGAGGTCGGTGGGCGCCCAAGGGCCCCACACCATGCATAGGCGCGGGCCAAGGCCAGCCCGCGTCTAGGGGTGGTTTGGCCGCTTCGGCGCCCTCCGTCTCTGCTTTGGACTACGTCTTCGCTTTGGTAAAATAGCAACTTTAGCTTTTGTTTCATCCAATTCCGAGAATATTTCTGTACAACTTTTCTGAAATACAAAAACAGCAGAAAAGGCGGAACTGCGGCATCTTGTCAATAGGTTAGTTCCGAAAAATGCATAAAAGTGCCACGGAGTGTAAACAAAACATATAAAAATTGGTGTAAAACAAGCATGGAGCATCAAAAATTATAGATACGTTTGAGACGTATCAAGCATCCCTAAGCTTAACTCCTGCTCGTCCTCGAGTAGGTAAGTGATAACAAAATAATTTTTGAGGTGACATGAATCCAACACAATCTTGATCAAGCATGTAAAGCATTGTAAGCTGGGATCAAAGTACTTTAAACATAGGCATGATAGATATAATTGTAACAATAGAACTTAGCAACTATGTTATAACATGAAGAGTAAGTCAAACAAATGATCATGGATAATAGTGCATTGGAAGCAAATGTTTGTTTATGAGCACATAGTAAACATAACAAAGTGGTACTCAACATGTTCTTTATGAAGTTGTTACCCTCCAAAACCCACCGACGGGCAATGGCTAAGCAACACGAAGAGCCGGGAAGCTCCCAGGGCCGCTTAGTGGACCCTGGCACCTCGCGTCGTCCCGCAAATCTTCCAGCCACGTCCTGGCGGTTGCTAGGGCGTGCCACCTGACCTAGACCCGATCAGGAAGGTGTTAGAGTGCTTCGATTGTTCCTGCATGGTAGACACGTAAACATTAAATACGAGCCATATCGGCTCTCAGGTTTCCTGTGGATCGGCTCAAAGAGCCGATCGCCCCATGTTTCACGTTGGATTTACAATGGCATGGGGATCCTGCTTGATCAAAACAAAGCTAAAGCGATCCACGACAGTTTAGGGTTTTCACCGCATAACCGGAACGTCCTACGTGTGATCGGGCCTAGCAGCTACGGAAGATGATGCAAACTACCCCTACGAGAGGCCTAAAAACCAACATAACGTTGATTCCCGGAACATCCCTTGCAGGGACGGTGAACAACACCTAACGCACTACCGGATCGTCCGACCCCAGCATAAGGCCTAACTATGCAGATATTAAACTAATCCTGCGAGCAAGGAGCAACTATAACGGATCGGATCTACTAAGTAACGAACAAGCAAGATGCTGCCCTTACACCTGGATCGGTGTAAGGGCAGCTAGGTGTCGAGGGACGGCATTGCCACGCAGATATGCACGCGAAAGCATCAATGCAAGCCCCTAGACACCTAAGGATAAATAGTACTGCCCGCCATCAACAAGGCTTCAGCACGACGTACAAGGTAACGAATAAACGTATACACCCTAGATCGCTAGGGCATGGTGCTTACCCGGGAGAAACCCTCGAAGAAAGGGGTGGCGATGCGCCTGATTTGTGTTGGTTGAACGATGATTGTCCTCCTTTTCCGATAACCCTAGATACATATTTATAGTCCAAGGGACTTTCTAATTGAGGCGTGCACCTAACCGTGCACGGGCCAGACTCTATCTGTTAATTCTAAGCACGATACGATCTAATAGATTACAGATACATGGGCAGCTAAGCCCAAACTTTTAGCGCAAGGCCGCTCCGAAGACGCTCCACGTGTACGTCCTTCAAGCCCATCTTCACTTACGGCCCATCTCCTGATTTGGCCAAAATCTGGTGATAACACATGCCCCCCTGGTTTTGGTAATGATAATATCAAAACCATCTGTTTTTCCTTCGAGGGGTCGTGTCGTGGCAGAGCAGAACCGTCGCAGTATTCTTCATCATGACTCTTGCCTTCTCAACTTCTCTGCACGATTGGATGTCTTTGGCATCATGTCCTCGAGAACCGTCATAGCATTAAATCTTCACTGCATCCCCTTTATTTATCTGTGCCCGACGGTTCGCCACTTCATCCCCTTGCTCTGCTCTGCCCACCAGCACCAAAAAAACCCTCTTCCACTGCAGCAATGTCTTCTTCTTCCTCTACCTCCTCAGGTCTCTCCCTCCGAGCTTCGCCGAAGAATGAAGACGACCCCACTCGGGGCGAACCCCATCTCCTCCAACAAGAAGGAAGAACAAGTGAAGAAGGAAGAGGCCCCCTCCTCCGCCAGGCACCCGCCGACGAAGCGCTCCCGCATGTGGGCGGACAGCGAGGACGATGATGATGACGAGGAAGGAGAAGAAGAGGAGGAAGATGATTCCTCCTCTTCCGCGGATATCCGCCGACGAAGCGCTTCCGCACTTGGGCGGACAGTGAGAATGATGATGATGACGAGGAAGAAGAGGCTCCAGCTGAAGACCTGGGTAGCAGCGACGAGGAAGCCTCCGGAAGCAGCGTCGACGGCTCCGGCGCGACGATGAGGCCAGCGACGATTAGCTCTGTAGGATTAGTAGTCCCTGAGCAATCGGCTCTTCTTTTGTTCTTCCTTTCTTGAGCAATCGGCTCTTCATTGTAAAGATCCTCTCTTATTAATGAAGAAAATTTCTCTCAATCACCTTTGCTTTCTTGTCAATTTGGCCGATTGTTCAATGAAGTCATCGCTCAAAAAGCCGATGGCAAAGCATCGGCCAGTATTCCAAACGCGATTCCAGGCAAGACGGCTGCCTTTCTACGGTCAAACAGATACAAACCACGTTCAGATGTTCAGAATATCCTTCAGCCTCTAGAGTCGATGACCGTGCATCGGCTATATTTTCTCATTATATATTTTGTTTGTTTTTTTTTTCTTTTTACCGGCCGATTTCATACAATCGGCCCCCATTTAATTTTTTTTTGTTTTTTACTGGCCGATTTGTGTATCGGCCTCCATATCTTTACTGTCCATCATCCCACATACTTGGGAAATACTTCTTGAGATGCTGGCCGTTGACGGCTACTGGGAACTTCACGCCATCCAACATCTCGAGCATGTACGCATTCCCCTTCAGAACTTGGACAACTTTATACGGGCCATGCCAATTCGGAGACCATTTACCATACTCTTTATCCCTCGTCCCCAACGGCAATACAGCTTCCCATACCAAATCATCAACTTGGAATTCTTTTGGCTTCACCTTCTTATTATATGCCCGAGCTACCTTGGCTTTGTTCTCCTTGATCTTTTCGAGTGACCATAGCCTAAGCTCCGTCGCATCCTCAATGCTGTCACTTATCAGGGCTGCATATTCTTCAGCAGTTAGATCATTCTGAAACATGACCCGTCTTGACCCTTGATACGTCTCCAACGTATCGATAATTTCTTATGTTCCATGCTACTTTATTGATGATACCTACATGTTTTATGCACATTATATGTCATATTTATGCATTTTCTGGAACTAACCTATTAACAAGATGCCGAAGAGCTGTTTTCTGCTGTTTTTGGTTTCAGAAATCCTAGTAAAGAAATATTCTCGGAATTGGACGAAACTTTACGCGGGGTCCTATTTTGCAGAAGCTTCCCGGAAGACCGAAGACCTAACAGTGGGGCCACGAGGCAGCCGGGGGTGGCCGGCGCGGCCTAGGTCTTGGCCGCGCGGCCCTGCCCCCTGGGCCCCTCGTGTGGCCCCTCGCGTTGACCTTCCGCCTACTTAAAGCCTCCGTCAAAGCCCCGCACCGAGAGCCACGATACGGAAAACCTTACGGAGACGCCGCCGCCGCGAATCCCATCTCGGGGGATTCGGGAGATCGCCTCCGGCACCCTGCCGGAGAGTCATCTCCGGAGGACTCTTCATCGCCATGATCGCCTCCGGAGTGATGAGTGAGTAGTTCACCCTGGACCATGGGTCCATAGCAGTAGCTAGATGGTCGTCTTCTCCTTGTTGTGCTTCATTGTTAGATCTTGTGAGCTGCCTAACATGATCAAGATCATCTATATGTAATTCTATATGTTGTGTTTGTCGGGATCCGATGGATAGAGAGTACTATGATTATGGTGATTATCAATCTATTGTTCATGTGTTGTTTATGATCTTGCATGCTCTCCGTTATTAGTAGAGGCTCTGGCCAAGTTTTTACTCTTAACTCCAAGAGGGAGTAATTATGCTCGATAGTGGGTTCATGCCTTCATTGATACCTGGGACAGTGACAGAAAGTTCTAAGGTTGTGATGTGCTGTTGCCACTAGGGATAAAACATTGATGCTATGTCTAAGGATGTAGTTATTGATTACATTACGCACAATACTTAATGCAATTGTCTGTTGCTTTGCAACTTAATACTGGAGGGTTCGGACGATAACCTGAAGGTGGACTTTTTAGGCATAGATGCAGTTGGATGGCGGTCTATGTTCTTTGTCGTAATGCCCAATTAAATCTCACTATATTTACCATGTCATGTATATGCATTGTTATGCCTTTCTCTATTTTGTCAATTGCCCGACTGTAATTTGTTCACCCAACATGCTTTTATCTTATGGGAGAGACACCTCTAGTGAACTGTGGACCCCGGTCCTATTCTTTACATAGCATACATTCTACTTGTTTTACTGTTTTCTTTGCAAACATCTTCCACTCGATACGTTTAATCCTTTGTTACAGCAAGCCGGTGAGATTGACAACCTCACTGTTTCGTTGGGGCAAAGTACTTTGGTTGTGTTGTGCAGGTTCCTAGTTGGCGCCGGAATCCCTGGTGTTGCGCCGCATCACATTTCGCGACCATCAACCTTCAACGTGCTTCTTGGCTCCTACTGGTTCGATTAAACCTTGGTTTCATACTGAGGGAAAACTTGCTTTGTGCGCATCATACCTTCCTCTTGGGGTTCCCAACGGACGTGTACATCTACGCGCATCAAGCACTTTTCTAGCGCCGTTGCCGGGGAGATCAAGACACGCTGCAAGGGAGTCTCCACTTCTCAATCTCTTTACTTTGTTTTTGTCTTGCTTTATTTTATTTACTACTTTGTTTGCTGCACTAAATCAAAATACAAAAAAATTAGTTGCTAGTTTTACTTTATTTGCTATCTTGTTTGCTATATCAAAAACACAAAAAAAAATTAGTTACTCGCATTTACTTTATCTAGTTTGCTTTATTTACCGTTGCTAAAATGGCCAACCCTGAAAATACTAAGTTGTGTGACTTCACAAATGCAAATAATAATGATTTCCTATGCACACCTATTGCTCCACCTGCTACTACAGCAGAATTCTTTTTAAACCTGCTTTACTAAATCTAGTCATGAGAGAACAATTTTCTGGTGCTAGTTCTGATGATGCTGCTGCCCATCTCAATAATTTTGTTGAACTTTGTGAAATGCAAAAGTATAAAGATGTAGATGGTGATATTATTAAACTGAAAGTGTTTCCTTTCTCATTAAGAGGAAGAGCTAAAGATTGGTTGCTATCTTTGCCTAAGAATAGTATTGATTCATGGACTAAATGCAAGGATGCTTTTATTGGTAGATATTATCCTCCCGCTAAAATTATTTCTTTGAGAAGTAGCATAATGAATTTTAAACAATTAGATACTGAACATGTTGCTCAAGCTTGGGAGAGAATGAAAACTTTGGTAAAGAATTGCCCAACCCATGGACTGACTACTTGGATGATCATCCAAACCTTCTATGCAGGACTAAATTTTTCTTCGGGAATTTATTGGATTCAGCTGCTGGAGGTACTTTTATGTCCATCACATTGGGGGCGGCTACAAAACTTCTTGATGATATGATGATAAATTACTCTGAATGGCACACGGAAAGAGCTCCACAAGGTAAGAAGGTAAATTCTGTTGAAGAAACCTCTTCCTTGAGTGATAAGATTGATGTGATTATGTCTATGCTTGTGAATGGTAGATCTAATGTTGATCCAAATAATGTTCCTTTAGCTTCATTGGTTGCTCAAGAAGAAAATGTTGATGTGAATTTCATTAAAAATAATAATTTCAACAACAATGCTTATAGGAACAACTCTGGTAATAACTATAGGCCATATCCTGCTAGTGGTAATGATTATGGTAGATATGAGGAAAGGATGCTAGAAATTGAAAGATCCACTAAAAACTTTATGCAATCACAATATGAGCAAAATCAATTGTTTACTAGAACTATGAATGAACAATCTACCTTGTTGAAGAATATAGGAAATCAACTTGAAAACTTGAATAGGGAGATTTCTGGTCTGCAAACTAAAATTTCAAATGCTGAAACCCGAATCTCATACATGTCTGCATCACAATCTTCTTTAATTAATAAAATGGCTGCTAAACCTGATGATCTTGATAATAAGATTACTACTACAGCAAATGCCATCCAAGTTAGAATTAATGAGAATATAAGATTAATGGCTGAGTTGCGTGCTAGGTGGGATAGAGAAGAAAATGAAAAACTAGCTAAAGAGAATAATGTAGCTAAAGTTTGGACTATTACCACCACTAGTAATGCTAATTCTTCACATGTTGCTACACCTCCTACTATCAATGGTAATATAATTGGTGTTGGCAATGTTTCTACTTCTAGTGCAAAGCGAACAAAACTGCCTGAAATTGCTAAAACTGCTGAAACTGCTTGTGATAAAACTGCTGAAATTTTTTCCAACCTTGGGAACAATGATCCCATTGCTGTAGCTCATAATGATTTAGATTTTGATGATTGCCACATCTCTGAAGTTATAAAGTTCTTGCAAAAACTTGCTAAAAGTCCTAATGCTAGTGCTATAAATTTAGCCTTTACAAAACATATTACAAATGCTCTCATAAAAGCTAGAGAAGAGAAACTAAAACTTGAAACTTCTATTCCTAGAAAGTTAGAAGATGGTTGGGAGCCCATCATTAAAATGAAATTCAATGACTTTGAATGTAATGCCTTATGTGATCTTGGTGCAAGTATTTCTGTTATGCCTAAAAAGATTTATGATATGCTTGACTTGCCACCATTAAAGAATTGTTATTTGGATGTTAATCTCGCCGATAATGTTAAAAAGAAACCTTTGGGGAGGATTGATAATGTGCATATTACGGTTAACAATAACCTTGTCCCCGTTGATTTTGTTGTCTTGGATATCGAATGCAATGCATCTTGTCCAATTGTGTTGGGAAGACCTTTTCTTCGAACTGTTGGTGCTGTTATTGATATGAGGGAAGGTAATATTAAATATCAATTTCCTCTCAAGAAAGGTATGGAACACTTCCCTAGAAAGAGAATGAAGTTGCCTTTTGATTCTATTATTAGAACAAGCTATGATGTTGATGCTTCTACTCTCGATGTTACTTGATTTGCACTTTCTGCGCCTAGCTGAAAGGCGTTAAAGAAAAGCGCTTATGGGAGACAACCCATGTTTTTACCTACAGCAATTTTTTGTTTTATTGAGTCTTGGAAGTTGTTTACTACTGTAGCAACCTCTCCTTATCATGTTTTTGTGCCAAGTAAAGTTTCTATGTCAAAGTTGATGTTATATTTGGGATCGCTGCGCAGAAACAGCATTGCTGTCTGTCACGAATTCTGGGCATAATTCTCTGTAGAAAATTCGAAAAAATCTGCCAATTTACGAGCGTGATCCTCAGATATGTACGCAACTTTCATTAGTTTTGAGTTTTTCCATTTGAGCAAGTCTGGTGCCATTTATAAATTCGTCTTTACGGACTGTTCTGTTTTTGACAGATTCTGCCTTTTATTTCGCATTGCCTCTTTTGCTATGTTGGATTTATTTCTTTGATCCATTAATGTCCAGTAGCATTATGCAATGTCCAGAAGTGAAAATAATGATTGTGTCACCTCTGAATGAGTGAATTATTAATGATGCACTAACCCTCTAATGAGTTTGCTTGAAGTTTGGTGTGAAGGAAGTTTTCAAGGGTCAAGAGAGGAGAATGATATACTAAGATCAAGAGGAGTGAAAGCTCTAAGCTTGGGGATGCCCCCGTGGTTCATCCCTGCATATTTTAAGAAGACTCAAGCGTCGCTTGGGGATGCCCAAGGCATCCCCTTCTTCATCGACAACATCATCAGGTTCCTCCCCTGAAACTATATTTTTATTCAGTCACATCCTGTGTTCTTTACTTGGAGCGTCGGTTTGTTTTCGTTTTTGTTTTTGTTTGAATAAGATGGATCCTAGCATTCACTTTGTGGGAGAGACACGCTCCGCTGTTGCATATGGACACATGTGTCCTTAGGCTTTACTCATAATGTTCAAGGCGAAGTTTCTTCTTCGTTAATTTGTTATATGGTTGGAATTGGAAAATGCTACATGTAGTAATTCTAAAAATGTCTTGGATAATGTGATACTTGGCAATTGTTGTGCTCATGTTTAAGCTCTTGCATCATATGCTTTGCACCCATTAATGAAGAAATACATAGAGCTTGCTAAAATTTGATTTGCATATTTGGTTTCTCTAAGGTCTAGATAATATCTAGTATTGAGTTTTGAACAACAAGGAAGACAGTGTAGAGTCTTATAATGTTTACAATATGTCTTTTATGTGAGTTTTGCTGCACTTGTTCATCCTTGAGTTTGCTTCAAATAACCTTGCTAGCCTAAACCTTGTATCGAGAGGGAATACTTCTCATGCATCCAAAATCCTTGAGCCAACCACTATGCCATTTGTGTCCACCATACCTACCTACTACATGGTATTTACCCGCCATTCCAAAGTAAATTGCTTGAGTGCTACCTTTAAAATTCCATCATTCACCTTTGCAATATATAGCTCATGGGACAAAATAGCCTTAAAAACTATCGTAGTATTGAATATGTACTTATGCACTTTATATTTTATTAAGTTGCCTGTTGTGCGATAACCATGTTTCTGGGGAACGCCATCAACTATTGTTGAATATCATGTGAGTTGCTATGCATGTCCGTCTTGTCTGAAGGTCTATCATTTTAGTGGTTGGAGCATGCAAAATTGTTAGAGAAGAACATTGGGCCGCTAACTAAAGCCATGAACCATGGTGGAAGTTTCAGTTTTGGACATATATCCTCAATCTCATATGAGAATAATAACTTTGCTACATGCTTATGCATTAAAGAGGAGTCCATTATCTGTTGTCCATGTTGTCCCGGTATGGATGTCTAAGTTGAGAATAATCAAAAGCGAGAAATCCAAAATGCGAGCATTCTCCTTGGACCTTTGTACAGGCGGCATGGAGGTACCCCTTTGTGACACTTGGTTGAAACATGGCATGCAAAGATCCGGTAGTCCAAGTTAAGTAGGACGAGGTGCGGGCACTATTAGTATACTATGCGTGAGGCTTGCAACTTGTAAGATATAATTTTCATAACTCATATGCTTTATTACTACCGTTGACAAAATTGTTTCATGTTTTCAAAATAAAAGCTCTAGCACAAATACAGCAATCGATGCTTTCCTCTGCGAAGGACCATTCTTTTACTTTTATTGTTGAGTCAGTTTACCTATCTCCTTCCACCTTAAGAAGCAAACACTTGTGTGAACTGTGCATTGATTCCTACATACTTGCATATTGCACTTGTTATATTACTTTATGTTGACAATATCCATGAGATATACATGTTACAAGTTGAAAGCAACCGCTGAAACTTAATCTTCCTATGTGTTGCTTCAACACCTTTACTTTGATTTATTGCTTTACGAGTTAACTCTTATGCAAGACTTATTGATGCTTGTCTTGAAGTACTATTCATGAAAAGTCTTTGCTATATGATTCAGTTGTTTACTCATGTCATTACCTTTGCTTTGATCGCTGCATTCATTACATATGTTTACAAATAGTATGATCAAGATTATGATGGCATGTCACTTCAGAAATTATCTTTGTTATCGTTTTACCTGCTCGGGACGAGCAGAACTAAGCTTGGGGATGCTGATACGTCTCAACGTATCGATAATTTCTTATGTTCCATGCTACTTTATTGATGATACCTACATGTTTTATGCACATTATATGTCATATTTATGCATTTTCGGGACTAACCTATTAACGAATGCCGAAGAGCCAGTTCTTGTTTTTGCTGTTTTGGTTTCAGAAATCCTAGTAAAGAAATATTCTCGGAATTGGACGAAACTTTCGCCCAGGGTCCTATTTTTGCACGAAGCTTCCAGAAGACCGAAGAGATAACGAAGTGGGGCCACGAGGCAGCCAGGGGGGTGGCCGGCGCGGCCTAGGTCTTGGCCGCGCGGCCTGCCCCCTGGGCCCCTCGTGTGGCCCCTCGCGTTGACCTTCCGCCTACTTAAAGCCTCCGTCGAAACCCCCAACCGAGAGCCACGATACGGAAAACCTTACGGAGACGCCGCCGCGCGAATCCCATCTCGGGATTCGGAGATGCCCTCCGCACCTGGGAGGGGGATTCATCTCCCGGAGGACTCTTCATCGCCATGATCGCCTCAGGAGTGATGAGTGAGTAGTTCACCCCTGGACCATGGGTCCATAGCAGTAGCTAGATGGTCGTCTTCTCCTTGTTGTGCTTCATTGTTAGATCTTGTGAGCTGCCTAACATGATCAAGATCATCTATATGTAATTCTATATGTTGTGTTTGTCGGGATCCGATGGATAGAGAGTACTATGATTATGGTGATTATCAATCTATTGTTCATGTGTTGTTTATGATCTGCATGCTCTCCGTTATTAGTAGAGGCTCGGCAAGTTTTTACTCTTAACTCCAAGAGGAGTAATTATGCTCGATAGTGGGTTCATGCCTTCATTGATACCTGGGACAGTGACAGAAAGTTCTAAGGTTGTGATGTGCTTGTTGCCACTAGGGATAAAACATTGATGCTATGTCTAAGGATGTAGTTATTGATTACATTACGCACAATACTTAATGCAATTGTCTGTTGCTTTGCAACTTAATACCGGAGGGGGTTCGGACGATAACCTGAAGGTGGACTTTTTAGGCATAGATGCAGTTGGATGGCGGTCTATGTTCTTTGTCGTAATGCCCAATTAAATCTCACTATATTTACCATGTCATGTATATGCATTGTTATGCCTTTCTCTATTTTGTCAATTGCCCGACTGTAATTTGTTCACCCAACATGCTTTTATCTTATGGGAGAGACACCTCTAGTGAACTGTGGACCCCGGTCCTATTCTTTACATAGCATACATTCTACTTGTTTTACTGTTTTCTTTGCAAACATCTTCCACTCGATACGTTTAATCCTTTGTTACAGCAAGCCGGTGAGATTGACAACCTCACTGTTTCGTTGGGGCAAAGTACTTTGTTGTGTTGTGCAGGTTCCTAGTTGGCCCGGAATCACAGTGTTGCGCCGCATCACATTTCGCGACCATCAACCTTCAACGTGCTTCTTGGCTCCTACTGGTTCGATTAAACCTTGGTTTCATGCGGGGAAAACTTGCCACTGTGCGCATCATACCTTCCTCTTGGGGTTCCCAACGGACGTGTACATCTACGCGCATCAACCCTGCCTTGACTTCCCAGGGTAACACAGCTTCTTGTCCATAGACCAGCTAGTACGGGGTGGTTTTGATTGCTCCATGACACGACATACGGTAAGCCCACAACGCCTCTGACAACACCTCATGCCATCGTTTAGGGTGCTCGTCGATTTTCCTCTTGATCAGCTTGATCAAGCTTTTGTTGGATGCTTCGGCCTGCCCGTTTGCCTAAGCATAATATGGAGACGATCGGATCAACTTGATCCCCATTTCAACTCTTTCGAAACGAAGACCGAACCTCCATCGGTCGTAATAGTTTGGGGGATCCCGAACCTATGAATGACATGTTCCAATACGAACTTGATAACGTCTTCCGACGCTACTTTCTTCATAGGGACCGCTTCCACCCATTTCGTGAAGTAATCTGTAATGGCCAGAACCCATCTATGGCCCTTGCTCGACGAAGGATGAATTTCTCCGATCATATCCATACCCCATCCTCGGAATGGCCAAGGCTTGATGATAGGATTCATTGCTGATGCAGGCACCATCTGGATGCTCCCAAACTTCTGACATGCTTGACAACCTTTATAATACTGGAAGCAATCTTCAAGCATGGTAGGCCAATAAAATCCGGAACGCCTAATCAGCCATTTCATCTTATGGGCCGATTGGTGGGTTCCACAAGCACCCTCGTGCACCTCGTGCAAGAGCCGATTGGACTCGGCTGGTCCCAGGCATTTGAGAAGTAATCCTTCCAAAGTTCTATAAAACATGTCATCGCCAATCAGTACGTACTTCATGGCTCTGTATCTTGTACGCTTAGGTGCCCCCCGAGCCGGATCCTTCAAGTAATTGAAGATATCGGCTCTCCAATCATCTGGTTCCAGGAATTGCACCTGAAAATCGGCTTCTCCTGCTACATCCTTGTACCCTGACGCCGTTTGTGCGAGGTCGTTTGCCTCAGTATTTTGCAACCTTGGGATCCAATTTAAGCTTATATACCTGAATTGTGCCATTAGCTCACGGCATTGTACCCAAAATGGGAAGAGTGACTCGCTTTCGCACTTGTATTCTTCTGTGAGCTGAGAGATCACCAATTTGGAATCTCCAAAGATCTCGACTGCTTCAGCCCCAGCTTCCAGGAGTAACTTCATTCCCTTGCAGATCGCTTCATACTCAGCCACGTTGTTGGTGCAGGGGTCAGCCAACTTGATAGAGAAGGAGTATGTTGCCCCCCGAGGCGACACGAGTAGCACGCCGATGCCGCAACCATCCTCACAAACCGATCCATCGAAGAACATGGCCCATGCACGCACCGATAGTGCTGCTACGTCCGTGTTTATTCGTTCAGCAATCAGATCTGCTAGCGCCTGTCCCTTGACTGCCTTTGCCGGTTGATACCGGATCTCAAACTCCGATAATGCAAACATCCATTTGCCGAGTCGGCCTTTTAATACAGGAGCCGACAACATGTGTTTGATGACGTCCGATTTGCATATAACGATGATATCGGCTGACACTAGGATGTGCTGGATCTTGGTGCAGGTGAAGAACAGACAGAGGCACAACTTCTCAATTTCAGGGTACCTTGTTTCTGCATCCAACATCCTTCTGCTGAGGTAAAAAACCACCTTTTCCAGGCCATCATAAACCTGCACCACCACTGATGCGATGGAGGTGTCAGCCACTGACAAGTAGATGTAGAACGGCCTGTCCTGCCGCGGCGGAACTAACACGGGTGGCTTGGTCAAGTATTCCTTAATATCGTCAAAGGCTTGTTGTTGCTCTTCCCCCCAGCGGAACTCTTCATCGGGCTTGATTTTGACCAGGCCCATAAACGGCTCAATTCGCCCAGACAGGTTGGAGATAAACCTTCTGACGAAATTAATTTTGCCGATGAGACATTGGAGCTCCTTCTTTGTGGTGGGCGGCTTCATCGTTCGCACTGCCTCTTGACTTTTTAGGCCGATCTCAATCCCACGCTCGTGGACCAAGAATCCTAGGAACACCGGCCGTCACACCGAAGGCGCACTTCTTTGGATTCATTCTCAGTCCGAACTTCCGAGTTCGGTCCAGGACTTGTCGCAAATCCTCTAAGTGTCCGTCCGTCGCGACAGACTTTACCACCACGTCGTCGATGTAAATCTCCACCAACTTGCCAATTAGATCATGGAAGATGTAGTTCATGGCTCTTTGGTATGTTGCGCCGGCGTTCTTCAGTCCAAACGTCATGACCACATATTCAAACAAGCCCACCTGAGCCTGGCACTCTGAATGCAGTCTTGTGTATATCCTCCGGAGCCATGAAAATTTGGTTGTAGCCCGCATTGCCATCCATGAAACTCAATATTTTATGACCAGCAGCTGCATTGATCAGTCTCTGCTACTGGCATCGGATACTCGTCCTTCGGAGTGGCGCTGTTAAGGTTCCGAAAATCTATGGCTACGCGCCATCGGCCGTCCTTTTTCTCCACAGGTACAACATTAGAAATCCATTCAGCGTACCTGCATGGCCGATGAATCCGGCGTCCAACATCTTCTTGATCTCCTTCTTGACTTCTTCCAAGACTTCGGCCTTCATCTGTCGTGCTGCTGGAACGGTCGAAATCCTTTCTTCAGAGGGAGCTGTGCTCAATGATGCTCCTGTCTAACCCAGGCATCTCTGTATAATCCCAGGCAAAACAATGGGTACTCTTTTAATATCATCAGGCCCCTCAGATGCGGTCTAATTTTTTGATAAATGTTGGTCGTGGCTTGTCCCCATGACCAATATCAATCTCTTCTAGCTCGTCCGCTGATGTAAACCCATAACCCAGCTTTCCATCGCTTGCCAGGTCAATGTTGAACACCGGCACAGCGTATGTTGAGGATAATGATGGCCGATTGCTAAAATCGACCTCCTTTTCCATTATGATGCTTGATGAGGGTTTACAACTTCTCGGTCTCTTATTATGGTGACGTGACTCGACGGAGGCATGTTTACCACGTCTTGGGTCATAAATCTCTGACGAGATCATGAACACTGTGGTACCAGCCGACGTCTCGTCGGCGCCAGCCGATGCCTGTGCATCGGCTTTTGCCTGCTTTGGGCGCCATACTTTCTTTGGCGGGCGCCTCGTCTCCAATGTTTGCACAATTTTCACGAAGATCGGGCGTGCTCTTCTCAACGTGTATAGGTACCGTGCCTCGCTTCTTCCGTGCTTTCGCAGCCGCTGCACTCTACGCTTCGAGAGTGGTGAGTCCATCGTGGCACCACCTTGGTCGGTGATACCTATCTTCTTCTCCATCGGACTCCTCAAAGTCCCTCTTGAGATGACTCAGCTCGCTTGTTAATAGGTGGGAGAGGCGCTCGAACACTGAATCTACACTTGTCCTCTTCCTTTGCTGTTTGCACTCTCGGGCAGTTCTCGATTGTTGGCAATCGGCTCATTCCCGAGTCCCAGCAATGTTTGAAGAAGGGACAGTTCAAGTGCTTATCCACGTTGTCTTGCTCCCTTGACCTCCCTCTAGCGTAGCGTTTACCCATCGTTGTTTCTATCATGACGGTACCTCCTCGCATCGAGACGACGATATCTTTCGTCGTCTTCGTCGTAGCGCCGACATCGGTCATACTGCTGCTCATATTTGTTGAGGAGATGTGCGGAGAGTGGGCGTTGATACCGCGTGCTTCTCACCTCCTTCTCGGTTAGGTACCGTCTATCATCATCTTGGGGCCGGTCGCGTGGAACGGCCTCCTCTTTATCTTGTCCATGAGAGTGGCTGCTCTCTGCTTTGTCCGTGCTATGGCAGTTCACCAGCCTGGCCATGTTGACACTAAAGGAGAACCCTGGCTCCCTTATGGAGTGGCTGAGATCTACTGTGTTGACGCCATGCGACAGACACGTGTTTCCTTTGAGCTTGATGTTGTGAGAACGGGTTGTCTCAAAGGAGCCGATGAGCTCGGCTTCACAGATGGCCTTCAGCTCATCGTATTTCTTCTTGCGCTCCGCAGGGAGATCCTTGTATGTGATCTGTTCCTCTGCCATCTCGGATGTCGGTGTTGACGTGGATGTTGCGTAAGATTGTCCCACCGGGCGTGCCAGAATGTGTTACCCTCCAAAACCCACCGACGGGCAATGGCTAAGCAACACGAAGAGTCGGAAGCTCCCAGGGCCGCTTGTGGACCCGGCACCTCGCGCGTCGTCCCGCAAATCTTCCAGCCACGTCCGGCGGTTGCTAGGGCGTGCCACCTGACCTAGACCCGATCAGAAGGTGTTAGAGTGCTTCGATTGTTCTGCATGGTAGACACGTAAACATTAAATACGAGCCCTATCGGCTCTCAGGTTTGTGGATCGGCTCAAAGAGCCGATCGCCCCATGTTTCACGTTGGATTTACAATGGAATGGGGATCCTGCTTGATCAAAACAAAGCTAAAGCGATCCACGACAGTTAGGGTTTTCACCGCATAACCGGAACGTCCTACGTGTGATCGGGCCTAGCAGCTACGGAAGATGATGCAAACTACCCCTACGAGAGGCCTAAAAACCAACATAACGTTGATTCCCGGAACATCCCTTGCAGGGACGGTGAACAACACCTAACGCACTACCGGATCGTCCGACCCCAGCATAAGGCCTAACTATGCAGATATTAAACTAATCCTGCGGAGCAAGGAGCAACTATAACGGATCGGATCTACTAAGTAACGAACAAGCAAGATGCTGCCCTTACACCCGGATCGGTGTAAGGGCAGCTAGTCGAGGGACGGCATTGCCACGCAGATATGCACGCGAAAGCATCAATGCAAGCCCCTAGACACCTAAGGATAAATAGTACTGCTCGCCATCAACAAGGCTTCAGCACGAGCAGTACAAGGTAACGAATAAACGTATACTGCCTAGATCGCTAGGCAGCATGGTGCTTACCCGGGAGAAACCCTCGAAGAAAGGGGTGGCGATGCGCCTGATTTGTGTTGGTTGAACGATGATTGTCCTCCTTTTCCGATAACCCTAGATACATATTTATAGTCCAAGGGACTTTCTAATTGAGGCGTGCACCTAACACACGGCCAGACTCTATCTGTTAATTCTAAGCACGATACGATCTAATAGATTACAGATACATGGGCAGCTAAGCCCAAACTTTTAGCGCAAGGCCGCTCCGAAGACGCTCCACGTGTACGTCCTTCAAGCCCATCTTCACTTACGGCCCATCTCCTGATTTGGCCAAAATCTGGTGATAACAGAAGTAGCAAAACATAAATGCTAGGACACCTTCAAAGTTCAGAGGGTGACTAGATACAAGTATTTAAGAACAAACAATAGCACAATCATGAATCAATCAATAATAATTTTGGGAGTATGCACATTTCACTAAGAATGACAACTATGCTCTCTTAATTGGTGCATAAAATAGAAGATGAAGACTCAACATAAAAGTAAAAGAGATACTCTTTGCAGAGTAAGCAAGATAAACAAGTTTTATAAACCTTCCATAAAGTATGGTACTCATTAGCTTTGAGCTCCCATTGCCTATCATACAAATCTTGAATGGTTAAAGTTAATGTGAATCAAATATGAGCTATATGCTTGGAAATCACAAGTTGAAAATCTCAACGCCCCTTGAAATAAGTTCTTGTCATTGTAAGTATACATGTATCATTGAGAACCGCCAACGGGGTACCTCTTGCCGATGATATGGAGGTACTCTTGTAGGAGCAATCCCATGCCAAAATGACAAGACAAACAAACAATGAGCATCTCAGCAATTTTTTTATTTACTATGGGTATAGCTTTTTATTGAAAATGCTTCATAGAATGCTCGCTGATGACCCACAAGTATAGGGGATCGCAACAGTCTTCGAGGGAAGTATTACCCAATTTATTGATTCGACACAAGGGGAGACAAAGAATACTTGTAAGCCTTAACGGAGTTGTCAATTCAGCTGCACCTGAAACAGACTTGCTCGCAAGAGTTTATCAGTAGCAACAGTTTTATAGCAGTAGGAATAGTGAAATAACAACAGCGGTGAAATAAAGACAGCAGTAGTGATTATAGTAAACAGCAGGATTAAAATACTGTAGGCACAGGGACGGATTAACGGGCGTTGCATGGATGAGAGAAACTCATATAACAATCAAAGCAGGGGCATTTGCAGATAATAATAAAACGTTATCCAAGTACTAATCAATCAATAGGCATGTGTTCCATATATAGTCGTACGTGCTCGCAATGAGAAACTTGCACAACATCTTTTGTCCTACCAGCCGGTGGCAGCGGGCCTCTAGGGAAACTACTGGAAATTAAGGTACTCCTTTAATAGAGTACCGGAGCAAAGCATTAACACTCCGTGAACACATGTGATCCTCACATCACTACCATTCCCTCCGGTTGTCCCGATTTCTGTCACTTCGGGGCCATTGGTTCCGGACAGCGACATGTATACAACTTGCAGGTAAGATCATAAACAATGAATATCTTCATGAATCAATAACATGTTCAGATCTGAGATCATGGCACTCGGGCCCTAGTGACAAGCATTAAGCATAACAAGTTGCAACAATATCATAAAAGTGACATCTACGGATACTAGGCACTATGCCCTAACAATCTTATGACTATTACATGACCAATCTCATCCAATCCCTACCATCCCCTTCAGCCTACAGCGGGGGAATTACTCACACATGGATGGGGGAGACATGGCTGGTCGATGGAGAGGCGTTGGCGGTGATCTCCTCCAATTCCCCATCCCGGCGGAGTGCCAAAACGGAGACTTCTGGCTCCCGAGACGGAGTTTCGCGATGTGGCGGCTCTGGAGGGTTTCTGGCGACTTCGACTTCTCCCCGTGTGTTTTTAGGTCGAGGGCGATAAGTAGTCCGAAGGAGGGCGTCGGGGGCCAGCCGAGGGGGCCACACACTAGGGCCGCGCGGCCCCCCCTGGGGTTTCTGTATAAATTCTGAGGTTTTTCCTGAAAGTTGGATTTCTGCACAAAAACGAGACACCAGAGCAATTCTGCTGACAACAGCGTTAGTCCGTGTTAGTTGTATACAAAATGCACAAATTAGAGGCAAAACAATAGCAAAAGTGTTCGGGAAAGTAGATACGTTTTGGACGTATCACTCGCTATGGTTCTCTGTAATTTTCCACCATAAATGATGAATGGCTTAGATTAGCGGCCCAGGCATTTCCCTAACTCATATACAAACTTCATGGACTTACAAGTTTCCATGTTATTTCGCACCGCTAGGAATCCATAAACAAAAGAACACGACATGTACTAAATATAGGTGCAATGTCGAAAGTGTTCCCCATGAAAGCATGGTTATACTAACTCCCAACTTGCAATTTGCAAACATATGAACTTCATAAGATAGGCACAATGATAAAATTTATTAAGTGCAACAAAGTAAATATGTCATCAAGTTCGTGAGAGCTTTACTGACTAATTTTCTAATGCCAAAATTTAATTTTGAAGATAAATAAAAACATGATGAATTACTTGGAATAGGAATAATGCTACTAGGTAGATATGGTGGACACAATAGGAAAACTTTGGTTATTGGTGGTTGGATGCAGGAGTAGAGTTCATACTCAGTACAGGCGAAGGCTAGCAAAAGACTGGGAGCGACCAACTAAGAGAGCAATAATGGCCATAATCATGCATAGCGACAAAACATTATCAATCAAAGTATAAAGTGATATTACAAGTCAAAAACTAAATGATCATAGATGCTTTACTTGACTGGTTATAGTCATAACATGGTATAAGCATGCCAAGTCAACCCAATAAAGCATCAAAGGAGAATACCACAATATTATGCTTTTATGATAGAAACAACACATGATTCTTTCAATGACACATTATGCACTCTCAGCCATTTGAAACAAATCATGCTACAACAATAAATACTGAGCATATGAAAAGAATAACATCCAACATGACATACCAAAGTCTATGCCACAGTCTAGACAAGCTTCCATTTGCATCACTATAGTCATGAAATATTTTACTCATATCCAGCACCAATCAACTTATTTGAAATAACTCTCATAGATGAAATACATTATGGACCAGAGCGCTAATCATACACAAATAAAGAATACTAACGAGCCCTGAACAAAACTCAAGTGAAAGAACAAGAACTAAACCTAGTACCAGAAAACTCGAACACTCGCAGAACAATAAAAGCGAAAATTAGAGCGTTCTATGCAATTAAAAGGAGCGGGTCTTTCTCCAAAACAAACGTGCCGGGATCCGACATATGCTACAGAAAACAAAACAAAGCAAAAAAACAAAAATAAAAACGCTCCAAGAACAACACATGGCGTATGAAGCACTAAAAATATAGCGTATAGAGAGATGACATGTTGCTTTATTGATGAAGAGGGGATGCCTTGGGCATCCCCAAGCTTTGACGCTTTTACTTATTGAATATTTTTTGGGGTGCAGGGGTATCCCCAAGCTTGATCTTTTATCCATTCTTTATCTCAACACATCATTCGTCTCTTCCTATACTTGAAAACTTCCTTCATATAAAAACTTCGCACAATTCTTCATTAGCAGCATTAGTACAATCAAAATAAAAAATCCACTTGTGTTCAGTAATAACATATATCAAACATTTTTTAAAGCATAAGCTACTGCAGCAATATTTTAAATAGTTCTCTGATTAAAAGAACTCAAAAAGAAAGAGATTTAAGAGGCGAATGCAAATAGTGCAGAAATCTGTTAAAACAGAACATCAGGTAAAAATTGAAATTTCTGAAAATGCTCTGTTGCTTATATCGAAATGTGGTCAACTGACAAAAGTTAGATAATAACCTGGGACGTATGCATAAAAAATGACAGCTCAAAATTATGCTCTGGCTAGTTTTACAAATTTTTATGGTGACAACACAAAATCTGTTTTCAGGACATCAACTTCCCTAAATCTTACTTTCTTCCTATTAGAGACTATTCTTGGAGCAAAAACGAAATAAAAATGATAAGAAGAGTTTATTACAGAGGTAAAAACTTCCAAGACTCAACATAAATTAAAAATTACAGAAATAAAACAATGTGTTGTCTCCCATAAGCGGTTTTCTTTAACGCCTTTCAGCTAGACGCAGTAGTTTGAGAAGATGCTCACATAAGAAATAGGAATTGAAGTAAAAGAGAGCATCGAGGAGAAAATATGGAACACATTTAAGTCTAACCAACTTCCTATGCATAGGAATCTTGTACACAAATAGATTCACAAAGAACAAAGTGACAAGCATAGAAATATAAAACAAGAGTAACTTTAAAACTTTCAGCATATAGAGAAATGTTTTAGTACCGTGAAAACTTCTACAACCATATTTTCCTCTCACATAATAACTTTCAGTAACATCATGAATAAACTCAACAATATAACTATCACATAAAACATTCTTATCATGAGCCACATGCATAAAATAATTACTACTCCCAACATAAGCGTAGTCATTCTTATTAATTGTAGTAGAAGAAAATTCAACAAAATAGCTATCATTATTATTCTCATCACCACAATCATCAAATATAGAAGAGATATTGTAATCATAATTAATTTTCTCCTCAATAGTAGTTGGACTGAAAATAATATAATCATCATTGTAATCATCATATATTGGAGGCATAGTATTATCAAAGTAAATTTCCTCCTCAAAAGCTGGGGAACTAAAAAGATCATTTTCATAAAAACTAGCTTCCCCAAGCTTAGACTTTTCCATAGCATTAGCAATAATGTTGTTCAAAGAATTCATACTAATAACATTGCTACCAGCATGCAAGTAAAGTTTCATAGGTTTTTTAATTTTATCTTCAAACACCTCATGTCCTAACTCAAGATAAATACTATAAAGCTCTCTATTTTTTTGTTGTTTTCCATTAAGCCTAACTAATGAAAATAAAAACAAGAAACAAAAAGATGTAATTACAGAATCTAAAGAAAATAACTTCGAGCACTCACCAGAAACTAAAAAACTTAGAAGCGAGAGGATGTGAGTACCTTTTACCTTACCTCCCACAACGGCGCTAAAAGATCTTGATGTCTACGCACACTTCTATTCTTGTAGACAATGTTGGGCCTCCAAGTGCAGAGGTTTGTCGAACATCGCAAGTTTCCCTTAAGTGGATCACCTAAGGTTTATCAAACTCAGGGAGGTAGATGTCAAAGATATCCCTCTCAAACAACCTTGCAATTACGATACAAGAAGTATCTTGTGTCCCCAACACACCCAATACACTTGTCAGGTGTATAGGTGCACTAGTTCGGCGAAGAGATAGTAAAATGCAAGTGACATGGATGAATATGAGTGGTAATAACAATCTGAAATAAATATGGCAGCACATAAACATGCAGTAAAACAGTAAATAAATGGTGATTCGATGTTTGGAAACAAGGCCTAGGGATCATACTTTCACCAGTGGTCACTCTCAACAATGATATCATAAAAGAATATAAATATAAGCACTTCACTATGCTACTCTGAACTACTCTCCGGTTGGATAATGAACACTAATTCACCGCGTAGGCCTGCAAAAGCAAACCTTAAAGATGTATTATCAAGTACTAATGAACACCCACGCAGTACTTTGAGCATTCATAGGAGGTACTAACACACCACAATGTCATAGAGACATCCAACTCAAATCATAATTCAGTGAACAAGTATTCTGTGAAATATAGCCTAAGAGACCCACACGGTGCACACACTCCACCTTTACACACGTGGGACAAGGAGTCTCCGAAGATCACATAAGTAAAATCCACTTGAATAGCATAACGACATCTAGATTACAAAGCTCATGGTCACATAAAGATCACACCATGGGAGAGAGAGATAGACCACATAGCTACCGGTAGAGCCCTCAGCCCCGGGGAGAACTACTCCCTCCTCATCATAGGAGTCAGCAACGGCGATGGAGATGGCGGTGGAGTCAATGGAGATGGCTCCGGGGAAAATTCCCGGGGCCGACAGGTGCGAACGTACTTCACCCCCGAATCTTTCCGATGCGGCGCGAGAGAACTTTTCGTGGATGGAGGCCGATATATTTAGGGTTTTTGCGTCGAAGGCTTTATATATAGGCGGAAAGGTGAGGTCGGTGGGCGAGCCCCACCATGCCTAGGCGCGGGTCAAGGCCAGCCCGCGCCTAGGGGTGGTTTGGCCGCCTCGGCGCCCCCCTCCGTTTCTGCTTTGGACTCCATCTTTGCTTCGGTAAAATAGAAAATTCGGCTTTTGTTTCGTCCAATTCCGAAAATATTTCCTGTACAAATTTTTTGAAATAAAAAGACAGCACAAAATAGAGAACTGACACTGTGGCATCTTGTCAATAGGTTAGTGCAGAAAATGCATAGAAGTGTCACGAAGTGTAAACAAAACATATATAAATTGGTGTAGAACAAGCATGGAACTCAAAAATTCGTATCAACTTCAGTTATTTCGGTTGTTTAGTTCATTGCATGTAATTATCTTCATTATATTCTTTTGTACTCTATTATGCAAACTGAAGATCCTCGTCTGTAAAAGTAAGGGCATCCTAAATGTTGGGTTCATTGACCCATATAAAGTACATATACATACGCTAACTAATAAGCCCAATGAGACGGAGGAAAACCTTCTAAGGTTTCTAAAGGATCAAAATTTCTGTGACCACATACTGTTTCCTTACAACTTTAGGTGACGATATAACTTTGTTGTGTCCATTCACTCACAAGTTTAACTGATGAGTTTACTGACATATTTATATACGTGTGGAGCTTCCACTAGATTCTGCTAGACATTCAAATTGATAATGGAAAAGTTGATGTCTTCGACCCATTAACGAGAAACATGGAAGACTTCGAAAGCATGCAGGACATGCTCCAAAGGTAATTTCAATCATTCTCGCGCTATGTCGGTGTATTTCGATGATTTTCTAAGATATCAAGTAATGAATAACTTAGCAATTCATTTTCCTTGCCGGGCAGGGTTTGGAAGCGGTTCAAGTCCGAGACTGTCAGTATCTCTCATGAGAAGCTGGCGTTTTGGAGTGTTCCAGTAAGTAGTACGAGATAGAGCCGTGCATCTCTTTACTTCTATTTTAAATACAATTATGATGCATGTTAGATTATTACTTGATTAAATTCTATTCTCGTAAAGTGTGACCAGCAGCCACTAGGGACGCATCTATGTGGATACTATGTTTGCGAGTTCATTCGCACGTTTACCTCTGAGCACAAGGATTATAGATACGATGTAAGCAATACATTCACAAATTTATTTTATTACCATCATTTTTTTTTATCATGATTGATATTCATATTGATCTCCTTTACTTATATAGTTTGATGCCATGCGAGGGAAGTCCCTACCAGAGGAACGCGCAATTGCTGTTGCAGAGGAGCTGGCGGGTTTTTTGAGGGTAGAAGCTATAGACGACAAAGGAAGATTTAGTGTAGCTGGGGCCATTACTGATGTCGGTTCCGTGTAATCGAATAGACGGGCTCTAGTCCTGGTAATTGGAATCTCCATGTAAATTGTATATATATGCTCGATCGTAAGACAAGTTATCTTATATATTTATGTACGGACCTATAAGTGTAGAAATATACGAAATATATTTTTGAAATGATATAAATATCGTAAATCCTAACCCTAAACCCCATCACAACAAAATGAACTCTCTGCCGCAGCACAGAAAGTGTCCAAATTCCTGCCGCGACATAGAGTATTTAGTCGCGGTCCATGTTACGAGCCGAGACTAAAGGGGTTGGCCCCAGCCCGCTCCGCGGCACCCACGTGGAGGGCCATTGGTCCCGGATGGTAACCGGACCGGGACTAAAGGTTCCATCTCTAGTCCTGCCTGAGTAGTCGCGGTTGGAAAACCGGGACTAAAGGCCCTTACGGGTCGGGGCTGAAGGGTCTGGCTCCACTAGTGTCCACTCATTCACTCTCATTGATCTTGTCTCTCGACCGTCACTAAAGATCTGGACAACAACTCACATGAAGTGTAAGATCTTTAAAATACTTGTTGTTAAGTATGACTCTAAATTTGTAGTTTGATATGACCGGAGAGCACGAAACTACAAGGCGCCACTCCCAACCACACCGGCGTATCAATATTCTCAAAGAACTAATCGGTAAAATGTAGCAGTAACAAAATAGTGAAGTGTGTAGAGGACAACATGTACATTTCTAGCTTTCACTGAAATTTTATGTATATAATAATTTTCAGCGGTTAAAAGCATAGGCGGAAGGTGATACGAGGACGTTGCATTGATAAGATCATGCATGTAATAACAAAATAAACTGTACTGCTTACAAGAGAACTTACACAACATCCAATATCCTGGCATCCTAATTTACCAGGGCCACTTAAAAAATTTAGGGTATTTAAGGATGACCATGTTTCATAGATCAATATATTAACACTTCATGAACACATGAACTCCTCAACTTAAAACATATCTTCTTGTTTTCCCGGATTATGACCTTAGGGTTTGCACGCCCTATGCAATAACAGGTGAAACACTATGCAAATAAATACCAAACTCAAACATATAGTTGAAGTACTATGATCATGTTAATCGTGCCCCGGTAACAATCATGGCACACAGAAAATGTGCAATAACATCCATTCGTGAATATTCGCAAAACAAACATCGATAACTTTGGCGGCTATGCATTATTACATGATCAATATCATCTAGTTCCTCTCAATCCCATATGCCTATATAGAACTACTCACACATGGTGATGAGGAAAGAGGAGCTGGATCGTTTAAGGAAAGTTTCTGAAAGGAGATAAGGAACCCGAAGAAGGAGCTTCATAGTTTAAGTAATTTTCTAGCTCGTACATAACCTAGCTCGTACATAATTTTCAAGTGGAGATTAAAATTAATGAACATATGATTGAATTGTACCACAGAGAGGAGATCATGTGTGAAGGCAAAAGTCGCAGTTTGAGTGGCTTTCAGATGGTGATAAAAACTCGATTTTTTCACTAACGGGCATCGATGAGGAGGAGCAAAATTTTGATTAAGGCTCTCACGTGACAAGATGGGCATGTAACTGAAAGTGGGGAAGAAATGGAAGAGATGGCATCCGATTTTTTCCAGAAGTTGTACACATCTGAAGGGGTACAAGATATGGAGCATATTCAGGCACGGTCATGAGTGAGGTTTTCACCGCATCCCTCCCACTATTTATACGCGCGGCTATGAGATGCGTGAGTGAAATCCTACGGTGGGAATGCAAACCATCGACAGTTGAATTTCCGCCATGTGTCCCAGTGCCTACGTGGTAATTTCTCCACGCAACATTTTACTGCTTGAACTGCCTAATATGGAAGCATATAAGGCGGATCCATGATTAAACACTCCAGTATTTGGATAAGTTCACGTTGGAATCTTGCGTTGAAAGACACGTAAATTACATGGTAGATCTGTTGGAGCTTGCTTTCTCCGGAGATAACCAGGAAGATCAAATCCAAAGATAGAAATTATAATTCCATCTTGGATCTAAGGCGGATAAAATATTATTTTGGAGGCCTTCAAGGTCCTTTGTGACCCTGCTTTTGAAGAATCAAGATGGAGATGAAGATCGTGATATGAGCTAGGCGGATGGACCGATGATCTCGAAGAACTCCGGGAACTACTGTTGGGATATACGAAATGGGTATACCCACAACAGAGTCTCATACCGGCAAACTCGGGTGGCCCATAGATGGTAGTTAGACCCATTGACACGACTGGGCGGCCCAGTTGCTGGTGGATCAAGGTTGAGGCCCAGGCTGTACTACGCATGGGAGATTCTAGACTCCCTTAGGCAAGGCGGGTACTTGAAGAACAAGACAAATGTCGCCCTATTAGTCTAGGACCTTCGGTTACATCTGGCTTGACCCTCCTCTATAATACTAGGTCCGAGCGTCTTTATAAGCCGTCCTATAGAAACCCTTAGGGAAGAAGACAACACAATCCTCATCATAGTAATCCATATGTTGTCCTTATAGTGATTTATAGCAGGAAGTAGGATTTCTTCGCTGTTGTGAGATCTGAACCTCGGTAACTTGTGTCTCCCCACTCTCCCCACTCCCCCCACCATGATGTACCCCTCATGGCGTACTCGTCAACAATACAACGACAATGACGTTAGTTAAATTTGAAAAACAAAACCCATAAACACTAGCACCCAGGACATATTCTTATAGAAGAAGTTATATGATATGCAAACCCATGTAAGATGAGATTCAAATCCAGGTTATTGGGTAGCCACTAACTCGAGATAACCACCTAAACCTCTGGCCAGTCTCACAAGGACGTTAGTTAAAGGGCAGAAAGATCCCCGGTAACCTCGCGCTTGTGATCTCTAAGGACAGCGCCTGCAGCTCCTAACCCATAACCATGAAACGATGCATCAATATTCAGTTGAAAGGCCAGCCAAATGCTTCCTCCAAGTAAATTATTTTGGTTTTGTTGATGGTCGAGGTTCAATTAAATTTGATTTTAATGAGTTTTTTTTCCTTTTGAGGGAAGCAGCAGGACTCTGCTACAATACTTTATTAATTCTAAATAAGAGTTACATCGTTCACAAGTTTAACTAAGATAATGTTAGGGGGCTCATCGACCCAATTACACGATTATTTTTCAGTAAAATAAGCCCTAGCTAGTTCATGCATCACACTATTTGCTTCCCTTGGATGGTGCTTAAATTGAACCCTGCCAATAAGAGTCCCCATATCAACGCAATCATCAAAATTGCTGAAGATTCGCCCTACCATGATTCTTCTCCTGTACAAGCCTGGATTGTCTCCATGCAATCTGATTCAGCCAATACATTGTTACATACTAGGAGTTAATTAGAAACTGGAAAGTTTCCCAAAACGAGCTCCCTATATAAATTCTCCGCTGATTTACCGGATGCCCCATCTGACCAAGCACCGGTGATTTCTTTATTGGGCTACAAAGAAGGATATCTAGAACCACACACCTAGAGTAGTTTTCTCACAACATGATCAATAACATCTTGGGGATGGTGTTAGTCAGAGGAGGACGTCGCCGTGTTTGTCCATTGGAAGGGTGTCGACATATCATACATGGTCTTGGTCTTGCATGGAGGGGTGGATGATGACCCACAAGTATAGGGGATCGCAACAGTCTTCGAGGGAAGTATTACCCAATTTATTGATTCGACACAAGGGGAGACAAAGAATACTTGTAAGCCTTAACAGCGGAGTTGTCAATTCAGCTGCACCTGGAAACAGACTTGCTCGCAAGAGTTTATCAGTAGTAACAGTTCTATGGTAGTGGAAATAGCGGAATAACAGCAGCAGTGAAATAAAGACAGCAGTAGTGATTATAGTAAACAGCAGGATTAAAATACTGTAGGCATAGGGACGGATTTAACGGGCGTTGCATGGATGAGAGAAACTCATATAACAATCAAAGCATGGGCATTTGCAGATAATAATAAAACGGTATCCAAGTACTAATCAATCAATAGGCATGTGTTCCATATATAGTCGTACGTGCTCGCAATGAGAAACTTGCACAACATCTTTTGTCCTACCAGCCGGTGGCAGCCGGGCCTCTAGGGAAACTACTGGATATTAAGGTACTCCTTTTAATAGAGTACCGGAGCAAAGCATTAACACTCCGTGAACACATGTGATCCTCACATCACTACCATCCCCCGATTCTTGTCACTTCGGGGCCATTGGTTCCGGCAGGACGTGTGTATACAACTTGCAGGTAAGACCATAAACAATGAATATCTTCATGAAACAATAACATGTTCAGATCTGAGATCATGGCACTCGGGCCCTAGTGACAAGCATTAAGCATAACAAGTTGCAACAATATCATAAAAGTGACATCTACGGATACTAGGCACTATGCCCTAACATTCTTATGACTATTACATGACCAATCTCATCCAATCCCTACCATCCCCTTCAGCCTACAGCGGGGGAATTACTCACACATGGATGGGGGAAACATTGCTGGTTGATGGAGAGGCGTTGGCGGTGATGGCGGTGAAGATCTCCTCCAATTCCCCGTCCCGCGGAGTGCCGAACGGAGACTTCTGGCTCCCGCGACGGAGTTTCGCGATGTGGCGGCTCTGGGAGGGTTCTGGCGATGTCGACTTCTCCCCGTGCGTTTTTAGGTCGAGGCGAATAAGTAGTCCGAAGGGGCGTCGGAGGCGGCCGAGGGGGCCACACCACATGGCCGCGTGGGCCCCCCCTGGGCCGCGCCGCCTTGTGGTGTGGGGCCCTCGGGCCTCCACCTCCTTCGCCCTTCTGGCTCCGTCAATATTTTGGTAAAATAGGGCCATCTGAAGAAATTCCGAGGATTTTCCCGAAAGTTGGATTTCTGCACAAAAACGAGACACCGAGCAATTCTGCTGAAAACAGCGTTAGTCCGTGTTAGTTGTATCCAAAATACACAAATTAGAGGCAAAACAATAGCAAAAGTGTTCGGGAAAGTAGATACGTTTTGGACGTATCAACTCCCCCAAGCTTAGCTTATTGCTTGTCCTCAAGCAATTCAGTTAACAACTGAGCGATAAAAGAACTTTCACGAACACATTTGCTCATATGATGTATATATTCTCATGCTATGGCTAATACTTAAGCAGTTCATAATGGGATACATGCAAATAAGATCATCCAACAGCTATGTCAATCATGGAGAAGTACCAACAATTAATAATAAGCATCATGAATCATGTATATAAGCAGGATTGCAATGTTCATAAGAGAATATGATAAAGTGGTATCTCGCTTGCCTGTATTTGATCGGCAAAACATAAATGCCGAGGCACCTCTTGAGTTCATAGAAAGACTAGAAGTAGTGATTGTCAAAGATAAAAGTATCAAAGTTATACCACAATCAATCATATTTTGAGACAAGCATATTATACTAAGAATGACAGTTGTGCTCTCAAGATAGTGCTCGAAGAAAGAATGGAGACACAACATAAAAGTAAAAGATTGACCCTTCGCAGAGGGAAGCAGGGATTAACATGCGCTAGAGCTTTTTATTTGTAAAGCAGGAGTAAAATTATTTTGAGAGGTGTTTGTTGTTGTCAACGAATGGTAATGGGTACACTAACTCCCTCATCAACCGGACTCACAAGAGCGGCTCCCATTTATTTATTTTTGGGTGGCACTCCTTCCAACCTTTCTTTCACAAACCATGGCTAACCGAATCCTCGGGTGCCTGCCAACAATCACATACCATGAAGGAGTGCCTTTTTATTTAAGTTTTATTATGATGATGACACTCCCCCAACCTTTGCTTACACAAGCCATGGCTAACCGAATCCTTCGGGTGCCGTCCAACAATCACAAACCATGGAGGAGTGTCTATTTAATTAATTCGGGACTGGGAATCCCATTGCCAGCTCTTTTTGCAAAATTATTGGATAAGCGGATGTGCCACTAGTCCATATGAGAGTCCGTCAAAAGTAAATGACAAGGTTGAAAGCTAAACACCACATACTTCCTCATGAGCTATGAAACATTAACACAAATTGAGAAGCATTTTGAAGGTTTTAAAGGTAGCGCATGAGAATTTACTTGGAATGGTTTGAAATGCCATGCATAGGTATTTATGGTGGACACTTATGGAACAACTTGGTTTTCAGGTGTTTGGAAGCACGAGCGGCGTTCCCGCTCAGTACAAGTGAAGGCTAGCAAAAGACTAGGGAGCGACAAATCAAGAGAGCAATAACTGTCATAATCATGCTTGCGGCAAAATAAATTAACGGAGGCATAAAAGTGATACAATAACTCTGAAGCAATATAAATCATCGAGGCTTAATTGACTTTTTGTTCAGTCATATGCATGCGTGAGCATGTGCCAAGTCGATATAAATGAATTATTCAGAGGAGGATACCACAATGCCATACTTACTTATGAATAAAACAATGCAAGCAAACATCCATGACATGCTACTCATATTAATAAATCGGAACCAAACATGAGAGATCATGAACTACTAGACTTTCTCAAATAACATATACCTCACATGAACCAACTAAGCAAGCTCATATGGATGAGTATATGTACAAAAATGAAAGCAAATAGAGTTCATACCAGCCTCTCACCACAATCAGATTGTCGTAGATCGTCATTATTGCCTTTTCACTTGTGTAGCTTGGATAATATGAAATGAAAACCACGCTCCAGCCACCGAAGACCATTGAACTCATGATGAACTTTACAAACCAAAGAAGAACAGCAAATATTTTTGGTGTTTTCGAATTAGAAATAAGAACGAAAGAAAACAAGCAAACAAAGCAAAATCTTTTTGGGTTTTCTCATAGCAAACTAACGATAGCAAATAAAGCAAACTAAGAGCAAGGTACCAAATAAATAAATGGTGAAGAGAAACAACAGAAATATTTTTGGTCTTTTTGTGTTTTAGGAAAGAAACAAAGTGAAAACAAAAGAATGCAAACTAACAGAAACACAGAAAAGCAGGATGACAGAAATCTGCCAAATCCTGACAGCAGTACAGAAATCGAATTTAACAAAAATCTTCCATTGCTCAGACCAAAAAGTGTTCAACTAATGAAAGTTAGATAACAACCTGGGGCACATGCTCAAAAATTGGCAACTCAAAATAACGTTCTGGCTGTGCGTACGAATTTTTTTGGTAACAGCACAGAATCTGTTTTTGGACAGCACTTCCCCAAATATCATCTCCCTCTCATTAGAAAACCACTCTAGAGACTAAACAAGTATGTACAAGTATCCAGCAACCATAATATGCAAAGAATGAGTGATGCCGGTATACCTCCCCCAAGCTTAGGCTTTTGGCCTAAGTGGAGTTCATTCCCAACGAGGGTCGGGGTTCCACGCCGGTGGATCATACATGGAGTGGTAATAGGGCCCCTGTGCAGAAGAATATCGTGGAGGCTCCACGTGACCATGATGTTGATATGAGGAGCTTGCTGCATCGGATGAAGAGTCGGGATGCTCCTCGGTCTCCTCCACATCTTCCCTCGCACGACGGCTTTCTCTTTCTATGTATGCATTTAGCTCATTTTCTGTGATCGACCACCCGTCCCTGGCATCAAGGTTAAACAAAGCAGGTGCAGGCAATCGTACTAGTTTTTCAATTTTCTTAGTTACACTCCATTTTTTCTTATATAAAGTTATCCTATAATGCAGGTTGTTCAAGTTAGATGCATCTGAAATAAACTCATGTCTAATCATGGAAACCACATCAAGCTTCTCTATAGAAAGCGGAATATCTAAATGGTGAGGTTCTACACCATGCATAGCTAATAAGCGAGAGGCGATAAGACCTCCACAAATTCCTCCTTTCTCACGGTTAGTAGCAAGTCTACAAGCTATTAAAGCACCCAAATTATAAGTCCTATCCTGTTGCAAAGCAGCAGCTAAGAAAGCCAAGTCTGGGACAGATAATTTACCTCCGGTCCTTCTTGCAAGGACGCACTTTGTAATGAAATAGGCAAAGTAGCGGATGGCTGGATGTTGAATGCTACTAATCTTACCATCATCATTGGAGAGGCTCCTCCCATTACAAATCCTTGTATAAAGATCTGAGAGCTCCCGCGGTGTTCCCCTGATCTTCTCGCAGGATCCCCATTGCGGTACTCCAATTGCTGCACAAAAAACACCAAATGGCAAGTTGACAGCTTTATTGTAAATTTTATACTGGACCATGGGGTCGGACCGACCAATTGAACTTGAAGTCCTGCACAAAAGACATAGTTAATTTTACATATTGTCTTGGCTCTCCTTCAACAAAACCACTCAGCCCTGCACGAGAGATTAGAGTTTGCACATCTTGTAAAATCCCCGCACTTCTCATAAAGTCCACGCATGGGTAGTAAGAGGGGTATACTCCCTCCTCACGATTGACTCTTGAAACTTGCTGGACTTCCAATTCTTCTTGGTTCAATTGGGGCACACCTTCCATTTTCTGAAATTTTCAACAATCATTATAAAATTTGATTTCAAGGTGTGTAATTGAAGGGAACTACTATAGGAACTTGCTAGAGTACTTCACATGCATCAAAACTAATTTCTACCACTTAGAACAAGCATGCAAGCTCACTAAACATGTTACATACAGCAGCAAAATATTCAAGATATACTCAACCAAATGAAATTCTAATTGGACAATCAAAGGAGTCACATACCAAGGAGTAAATGTGCCAAATTTCAGACAGAAATCTGGGCTGAGCAAGGAGATCGAAAAATCGCGAGTTCTTGAGCAGAAACACGAGTGAGAGAAACTTGGTACGAGTTTTTTCGGGAGAGAGAAGGTGCTGGGAGGAAGAGATGGTGTAGTGGGGCAAGGGGTGGCCCACACCACATGGTGGCGCGGCCCCCTTGCTGGCCGCGCCGCCCTATGGTGTGGCACCCCCTGGTGCCCCACAGGTCATCCTCTGGTGCTCCCAGGTGCCTCGTCGAAAAATAGGACCAACGGTATAATTTTTGTAATTTTTAGAGAACTTTGAAAAATGCACATTTCTGGGTATTAAATTAATGATTACTGCGCAGGAAAATGATTTCTAAAATCTTAAATGACTAAAGCATATTGCAAAATAAAAATGCTACAGCAAGTAAAATAGGTGAAAGGAGAGAGAAAGAAAGAAGTGTTGTTTAACTCTTTTATGCAATAAAATATACTTGTTAACAAGGTTGATCAAGTCTTGCTACCAAATAAATTTTATATGACATAAGAAGAAATAAACCTCAAATCAATCATGTTACCTTATACGTCTCCAACGTATCGATAATTTCTTATGTTCCATGCTACTTTATTGATGATACCTACATGTTTTATGCACATTATATGTCATATTTATGCATTTTCCGGAACTAACCTATTAACAAGATGCCGAAGAGCCAGCTTTGCTGTTTTGTTTTTGGTTTCAGAAACTTAGTAAAGAAATATTTCTAATTGGACGAAACTTTCGCCTGGGTCCTATTTTTGCACGAAGCTTCCGAAGACCGAAGACCAAGTTGGGCCACGAGGCAGCCAGGGGGTGGCCGGCGCGGCCTAGGGCTTGGCCGCGCCCCCTGCCCCCTGGGCCCCTCGTGTGGCCCCTCGACCTTCCGCCTACTTAAAGCTCCCGTCGCGAAACCCCCAGCACGAGAGCCACGATACGGAAAACCTTCCGAGACGCGCCGCCGCGAATCCCATCTCGGGGATTCGAGATCGGCACCCTGCCGGAGAGGGGATTCATCTCCCGAGGACTCTACACCGCCATGGTCGCCTCCGGAGTGATGAGTGAGTAGTTCACCGGACCATGGGTCCATAGCAGTAGCTAGATGGTCGTCTTCTCCTTGTTGTGCTTCATTGTTAGATCTTGTGAGCTGCCAACATGATCAAGATCATCTATATGTAATTCTATATGTTGTGTTTGTCGGGATCCGATGGATAGAGAGTACTATGATTATGGTGATTATCAATCTATTGTTCATGTGTTGTTTATGATCTTGCATGCTCTCCGTTTCTAGTAGAGGCTCTGGCCAAGTTTTTACTCTTAACTCCAAGAGGGAGTAATTATGCTCGATAGTGGGTTCATGCCTTCATTGATACCTGGGACAGTGACAGAAAGTTCTAAGGTTGTGATGTGCTGTTGCCACTAGGGATAAAACATTGATGCTATGTCTAAGGATGTAGTTGTTGATTACATTACGCACCATACTTAATGCAATTGTCTGTTGCTTTGCAACTTAATACTGGAGGGGGTTCGGACGATAACCTGAAGGTGGACTTTTTAGGCATAGATGCAGTTGGATGGCGGTCTATGTTCTTTGTCGTAATGCCCAATTAAATCTCACTATATTTACCATGTCATGTATATGCATTATTATGCCTTTCTCTATTTGTCAATTGCCCGACTGTAATTTGTTCACCCAACATGCTTTTATCTTATGGGAGAGACACCTCTAGTGAACTGTGGACCCCGGTCCTATTCTTTACATAGCATACATTCTACTTGTTTTACTGTTTTCTTTGCAAACATCTTCCACTCGATACGTTTAATCCTTTGTTACAGCAAGCCGGTGAGATTGACAACCTCACTGTTCGTTGGGGCAAAGTACTTGGTTGTGTTGCAGGTTCCTAGTTGGCGCCGGAATCCCT
Source organism: Lolium multiflorum (assembly GCA_030979885.1). Lineage (NCBI taxonomy): Eukaryota > Viridiplantae > Streptophyta > Magnoliopsida > Poales > Poaceae > Lolium > Lolium multiflorum. The sequence continues at coordinate 220,430 of JAUUTY010000490.1, forward strand.
GGTGTTGCGCCGCATCACATTCCGCGACCATCAACCTTCAACGTGCTTCTTGGCTCCTCCCGGTTCGATTAAACCTTGGTTTCTTTCTGAGGGAAAACTTGCTACTGTGCGCATCATACCTTCCTCTTGGGGTTCCCAACGAACGTGTGAGTTACACGCCATCAAGCTCTTTTTCTGGCGCCGTTGCCGGGGAGATCAAGACACGCTGCAAGGGGAGTCTCCACTTCTCAATCTCTTTACTTTGTTTTTTGTCTTGCTTTATTTTATTTACTACTTTGTTTGCTGCACTAAATTAAAATACAAAAAAATTAGTTGCTAGTTTTACTTTATTTGCTATCTTGTTTGCTATATCAAAAACACAAAAAAATTAGTTACTTGTCTTTACTTTGTTTGCCTAGTTTACTTTTTGCTTATTTCATCATGCTTAATCCTAAGTTTACTTTGGAAGAGATACCGGTAGGACGAGGGTGTATCATTGGAAGAGATAATATAGAAGAATTTTTCACCCATGTTAGTATGGATGAAGATTTTGAAGATATACCATTATTAAAAACTGCTCCTACTTATGAAAGTGCTTCTGCCTGTTTGATACACATGTTAGAAACTAGATTTGTTAATCTCAATCCCATAATACAACATATGTTTCTTACACTTTCGGATATGGAGATGGGGGAAAAGAGAAATTTTGTTTTAAAAGTCCTTGTTAGAGAATTTGAGGATATAGTTAAAGAAGCTAGAAAAGTTTTTATTAAGCATAAGAGGCTTGGTTTCTTTCCTAATTTTAAACAAATACTTGAAAAGATGGATATGGATAGAATTAAGTATACTAATAATGTTAATGATGGTAGGGAAATTAAAGCGCCAATACCTAGTAAACTACTAGGGATGCATGAAGCTTTGGAAAATAACTATGCTTGGCTTGTTCCTGAAAATTTGTTTGATGAGAATAGTAAGCCTAGGAGCAATGAGAGAGGAGTTACTTATATAGACCAGATACAATGCATTGTTGAGAAAACTCCCAACACCCCTGGTAATGATGTTGATGCTTCTACTCTCGATGTTACTTGATTTGCACTTTCTGCGCCTAGCTGAAAGGCGTTAAAGAAAAGCGCTTATGGGAGACAACCCATGTTTTTACCTACAGCAATTTTTTGTTTTATTGAGTCTTGGAAGTTGTTTACTACTGTAGCAACCTCTCCTTATCATGTTTTTGTGCCAAGTAAAGTTTCTATGTCAAAGTTGATGTTATATTTGGGATCGCTGCGCAGAAACAGCATTGCTGTCTGTCACGAATCTGGGCATAATTCTCTGTAGAAAATTCGAAAAATCTGCCAATTTACGAGCGTGATCCTCAGATATGTACGCAACTTTCATTAGTTTTGAGTTTTTCCATTTGAGCAAGTCTGGTGCCATTTATAAATTCGTCTTTACGGACTGTTCTGTTTTTGACAGATTCTGCCTTTTATTTCGCATTGCCTCTTTTGCTATGTTGGATTTATTTCTTTGATCCATTAATGTCCAGTAGCATTATGCAATGTCCAGAAGTGAAAAGAATGATTGTGTCACCTCTGAATGAGTGAATTATTAATGATGCACTAACCCTCTAATGAGTTTGCTTGAAGTTTGGTGTGAAGGAAGTTTTCAAGGGTCAAGAGAGGAGAATGATATACTATGATCAAGAGGAGTGAAAGCTCTAAGCTTGGGGATGCCCCCGTGGTTCACCCCTGCATATTTTAAGAAGACTCAAGCGTCTAAGCTTGGGGATGCCCAAGGCATCCCCTTCTTCATCAACAACATCATCAGGTTCCTCCCCTGAAACTATATTTTTATTCAATCACATCTTGTGTTCTTTACTTGGAGCGTCGGTTTGTTTTCGTTTTTGTTTTTGTTTGAATAAGATGGATCCTAGCATTCACTTTGTGGGAGAGAGACACGCTCCGCTGTTGCATATGGACACATGTGTCCTTAGGCTTTACTCATAATGTTCAAGGCGAAGTTTCTTCTTCGTTAATTTGTTATATGGTTGGAATTGGAAAATGCTACATGTAGTAATTCTAAAATGTCTTGGATAATGTGATACTTGGCAATTGTTGTGCTCATGTTTAAGCTCTTGCATCATATGCTTTGCACCCATTAATGAAGAAATACATAGAGCTTGCTAAAATTTGATTTGCATATTTGGTTTCTCTAAGGTCTAGATAATATCTAGTATTGAGTTTTGAACAACAAGGAAGACAGTGTAGAGTCTTATAATGTTTACAATATGTCTTTTATGTGAGTCTTGCTGCACTTGTTCATCCTTGAGTTTGCTTCAAATAACCTTGCTAGCCTAAACCTTGTATCGAGAGGGAATACTTCTCATGCATCCAAAATCCTTGAGCCAACTACTATGCCATTTGTGTCCACCATACCTACCTACTACATGGTATTTACCGCCATTCCAAAGTAAATTGCTTGAGTGCTACCTTTAAAATTCCATCATTCACCTTTGCAATATATAGCTCATGGGACAAAATAGCCTTAAAAACTATCGTAGTATTGAATATGTACTTATGCACTTTATATTTTATTAAGTTGCTTGTTGTGCGATAACCATGCTTCTGGGGAACGCCATCAACTATTGTTGAATATCATGTGAGTTGCTATGCATGTCCGTCTTGTCTGAAGGTCTATCATTTTAGTGGTTGGAGCATGCAAAATTGTTAGAGAAGAACATTGGGCCGCTAACTAAAGCCATGAACCAGTTTTGGACATATATCCTCAATCTCATATGAGAATAATAACTTTGCTACATGCTTATGCATTTAAGAGGAGTCCATTATCTGTTGTCCATGTTGTCCCGGTATGGATGTCTAAGTTGAGAATAATCAAAAGCGAGAAATCCGAAATGCGAGCATTCTCCTTGGACCTTTGTACAGGCGGCATGGAGGTACCCCTTTGTGACACTTGGTTGAAACATGGCATGCGAAGACCCGGTAGTCCAAGTTAAGTAGGACGAGGTGCGGGCACTATTAGTATACTATGCGTGAGGCTTGCAACTTGTAAGATATAATTTTCATAACTCATATGCTTTATTACTACCGTTGACAAAATTGTTTCATGTTTTCAAAATAAAAGCTCTAGCACAAATACAGCAATCGATGCTTTCCTCTGCGAAGGACCATTCTTTTACTTTTATTGTTGAGTCAGTTTACCTATCTCCTTCCACCTAAGAAGCAAACACTTGTGTGAACTGTGCATTGATTCCTACATACTTGCATATTGCACTTGTTATATTACTTTATGTTGACAATATCCATGAGATATACATGTTACAAGTTGAAAGCAACCGCTGAAACTTAATCTTCTTATGTGTTGCTTCAACACCTTTACTTTGATTTATTGCTTTATGAGTTAACTCTTATGCAAGACTTATTGATGCTTGTCTTGAAGTACTATTCATGAAAAGTCTTTGCTATATGATTCATTGTTTACTCATGTCATTACCTTTGCTTTGATCGCTGCATTCATTACATATGTTTACAAATAGTATGATCAAGATTATGATGGCATGTCACTTCAGAAATTATCTTTGTTATCGTTTTACCTGCTCGGGACGAGCAGAACTAAGCTTGGGGATGCCGATACGTCTCCAACGTATCGATAATTCCTTATGTTCCATGCTACTTTATTGATGATACCTACATGTTTTATGCACATTATATGTCATATTTATGCATTTTCTGGAACTAACCTATTAACAAGATGCCGAAGAGCCAGTTGCTCTGTTTTTGGTTTCAGAAATCCTAGTAAAGAAATATTCTCGGAATTGGACGAAACTTTCGCCCATGGTCCTATTTTTGCACGAAGCTTCGAAGACCGAAGACCTAACGAAGTGGGGCCACGAGGCAGCCAGGGGGGTGGCCGCGTGCCTAGGGCTTGGCCGCGCGGCCCTGACCCCCTGGGCCCCTCGTGTGGCCCCTCGCGTTGACCTTCCGCCTACTTAAAGCTCCCGTCGCGAAACCCCCAGTACCGAGAGCCACGATACGGAAAACCTTACAGAGACCCCGCCGCCGCGAATCCCATCTCGGGGGATTCTGAGATCGCCTCCGGCACCCTGCCGGAGAGGGATTCATCTCCCGAGGACTCTACACCGCCATGGTCGCCTCCGGAGTGATGAGTGAGTAGTTCACCCCTGGACCATGGGTCCATAGCAGTAGCTAGATGGTCGTCTTCTCCTTGTTGTGCTTCATTGTTAGATCTTGTGAGCTGCCTAACATGATCAAGATCATCTATATGTAATTCTATATGTTGTGTTTGTCGGGATCCGATGGATAGAGAGTACTATGATTATGGTGATTATCAATCTATTGTTCATGTGTTGTTTATGATCTTGCATGCTCTCCGTTATTAGTAGAGGCTCTGGCCAAGTTTTTACTCTTAACTCCAAGAGGGAGTAATTATGCTCGATAGTGGGTTCATGCCTTCATTGATACCTGGGACAAAGGACAGAAAGTTCTAAGGTTGTGGATGTGCTGTTGCCACTAGGGATAAAACATTGATGCTATGTCTAAGGATGTAGTTGTTGATTACATTACGCACCATACTTAATGCAATTGTCTGTTGCTTTGCAACTTAATACTGGAGGGGGTTCGGACGATAACCTGAAGGTGGACTTTTTAGGCATAGATGCAGCTGGATGGCGGTCTATGTTCTTTGTCGTAATGCCCAATTAAATCTCACTATATTTACCATGTCATGTATATGCATTATTATGCCTTTCTATTTGTCAATTGCCCGACTGTAATTTGTTCACCCAACATGCTTTTATCTTATGGAGAGACACCTCTAGTGAACGTGGACCCCGGTCCTATTCTTACATAGCATACATTCTACTTGTTTTACCGTTTTCTTTGCAAACATCTTCCACTCGATACGTTTAATCCTTTGTTACAAGCAGCCGGTGAGATTGACAACCTCACTGCTTCGTTGGGGCAAAGTACTTTGGTTGTGTTGTGCAGGTTCCAGTTGGCGCTTCGACCCCCGGTGTTGCGCCGCATCACATTCCGCGACCATCAACCTTCAACGTGCTTCTTGGCTCCTCCCGGTTCGATTAAACCTTGGTTTCTTTCTGAGGGAAAACTTGCTACCGTGCGCATCATACCTTCCTATATGACATAAGAAGAAATAAACCTCAAATCAATCATATTACCTTATATTGAATTGATATGGATCCAATCACAAGAGTTTGATATTCTTCTTTAGGCTCATATATAGGACAATCAATGGATCCCACTTTGATAGTTTTCACATTAAAAATTGTATTGACTCCACATACTTTATCAATCCTCTTGGGAAAATAGACAGTGTGTTCCTTATTATCAACATTGAAAGTAACCATGCCTTTATTGCAATCAATAACAGCCCCTGCAGTATTAAGAAAGGGTCTTCCAAGAATAATGGACATATTATCATCTTCAGGCATTTCCAACACAACAAAATCAGTTAATATCAAGCAATGCTGAGTAACTTGAACAGGAACATTTTCACATAAACCAACAGGAATAGCAGTAGATTTATCAGCCATTTGCAAAGATATATCAGTTGGTATCAATTTATCTAAATCAAGTCTCTTATAAAGAGAAAAAGGCATCACACTCACACCTGCTCCCAAATCACATAGAGCAGTTCTAACATAATTATTCTTGATGGAACAAGGAATAGTCGGTATACCTGGATCTCCAAGCTTCTTTGGAATCTTACCATTGAAGGAGTAATTAGCAAGCATAGTGGAAATTTCCTCATTGGGGACTTTCCTTTTGTTAGTAACAATATCTTTCATATACTTTGAATAAGGAGGCAATTTAATAGCATCAGTCAAAGGGATTTGCAAAAATAAAGGTTTCATCCAATCACAAAATTTATTATAATGTTCCTCCTCCTTTGATTTTAGTTTCTTAGCAGGAAAAGGCATTTGCTTTTGAACCCAAGGTTCTCTTTCATTACCATGTTTCTTTGTAATAAAATCTTCTTTAGTATACTTTTTATTTTTAGCATGCTTTTCAGGTTCTATTTCAATTTCTTCTTTATCAGGAGTATCATTCTTATCATTATCTTCCTCATGTTCATTACCACTTTCAGTTTCAGCATCAGAAATACTATTAGGATCATTAACAGGTTCAGAGGATTCTACAACATTCTTATGTTTCTTTTTCTTTTTCTTAGATGGAGCACTAGTTTTAATTAGTTGAGAATCTTGTTCAATTCTTTTGGGATGCCCTTCAGGATATAGAGGATCCTGGGTAGAAGCACCACCTCTAGTTGTTACTTCATAAGCATGTTTTTCTTTAGAATTATTTCCTAACAAGTCATTTTGCACTTTAGTAAGTTGATCAATTTGAGTTTGAACCATTTGAAAATGTTTAACAAGTATCTTAACATCATTGGAGGTTCTCTCCACAATACCATGCAATTCACTAATAGCTCGGGAATTTTCCATTAAATGATTCTCTACTCTCATATTAAAATTTTCTTGCTTAACAATATAATTATCAAATTCATCTAAGCATTGAGCAGGAGATTTTGAATACGGAATATCTTCCCTAGTAAAGTGTTGAAGCGAGTGTACCTCAATCATGGATGAAGGGGGAATTGTCTCACATATATCTTCTATAGGAGGTAAATTCTTCACATCTTCAGGTTTAATACCCTTCTCCTTAAGAGACTTCTTGGCTTCCCTCATATCTTCATCATTCAATTTAATCATACCCCTCTTCTTCACTATCGGTGTCGGGGTTGGTTCAGGTGTAGACCAATCATCATGATTCCGGCCTATTTTAGCCAATAATTCTTCAGCGTCGTCTGGAGTTCTTTTCCTGAAAACACAACCAGCACAACTATCCAGTATGCCCTAGACTCAATGGTTAGTCCACTATAAAATATATCAAGTAAATCATTCTTTTCCAAATCATGGTCAGGCTGAGCTCTAATAAGAGAACAAAATCTAGCCCAAGCCTCAGGCAATTTCTCTCCATCTTCCTGGTCAAAATTATAAATTCTCTGCAAAGCAATATGTTGAGCACTAGCAGGAAAGTATTTTCGAAAGAAAACATCACGCAAGTCAATTGGACTTTTAATAGAACCAGGAGGCAAATTATTATACCAAGTTTTAGCATCATCCTTTAATGAGAACGGAAAAATTTTAGTGACAAAATAAGTACGCATCTTGACATCATCAGAAAACACGCCACTAAGAGTAGATAACTCAGTCATGTGTTCAACAGCACTTTCTTTTTCAGTACCACAAAAGGGTGTTTTCTCAACAATAGCTATATGAGATAAATCAAGAGAAAAATCATAATCTTTATCCCTAATGTTTATAGGAGATGTGGCAAATTTAGGATCAGGAGATGGTTTATATCTAACAGCATGTTCTGCAAGCAACTTTTTAATTTTTCTTGCATCAGTAGTAGCATTGCATTTTTCAATAAAATCATCATTAAGCTCCACATAATCTTCATCAAGATCATCACTAGAATATTCAACAGACTCAGGTGAATTAACAGGTGTAGCAACATTTTCATTAGGAGTTTCAGTATTTTCAATTTGTCTAGACTTAGCAATTGTAGCATCTAGAAAAGATCCCAATGAACCACTATCATCAAGCACAGCAGAAACATTATCAATATTATGAGAATTTTCAGATTCAGCAGAAGTACCAGCACGCGAAGCATGTGGCGGTGAAACAAGTTTATCAATCACAGATGGTGAATCAAGAGCAGCAGAGGTACTAAGAGTTGTACCTTTTCTTGTAGTGGATGGTAATATGGCGATCTTAGTATCGCGAGGTTTACCCATGATGGAGAATTTGCAGCGAACAATATCAATCCAAGTGAACTTCAAAATAAAGCTATGCTGGCAACGGCGCCAGAAAATAGTCTTGATGACCCACAAGTATAGGGATCGCAACAGTCTTCGAGGGAAGTATTACCCAATTTATTGATTCGACACAAGGGGAGACAAAGAATACTTGTAAGCAAACGGAGTTGTCAATTCAGCTGCACCTGGAAACAGACTTGCTCGCAAGAGTTTATCAGTAGTAACAGTTCTATGGTAGTGGAAATAGCGGAATAACAGCAGCAGTGAAATAAAGACAGCAGAGGATTATAGTAAACAGCAGGATTAAAATACTGTAGGCATAGGACGGATTTAACGGGCGTTGCATGGATGAGAGAAACTCATATAACAATCAAAGCATGGGCATTTGCAGATAATAATAAAACGGTATCCAAGTACTAATCAATCAATAGGCATGTGTTCCATATATAGTCGTACGTGTCGCAATGAGAAACTTGCACAACATCTTTTGTCCTACCAGCCGGTGGCAGCCGGGCCTCTAGGGAAACTACTGGATATTAAGGTACTCCTTTTAATAGAGTACCGGAGCAAAGCATTAACACTCCGTGAACACATGTGATCCTCACATCACTACCATCCCCTCCGGTTCTCTCCACTTCGGGGCCATTGGTTCCGGACAGCGACGTGTGTATACAACTTGCGTAAGACCATAAACAATGAATATCTTCATGAAACAATAACATGTTCAGATCTGAGATCATGGCACTCGGGCCCTAGTGACAAGCATTAAGCATAACAAGTTGCAACAATATCATAAAAGTACCATCTACGGATACTAGGCACTATGCCCTAACATTCTTATGACTATTACATGACCAATCTCATCCAATCCCTACCATCCCCTTCAGCCTACAGCGGGGGAATTACTCACACATGGATGGGGGAAACATTGTTTAGTTGATGGAGAGGCGTTGGCGGTGATGGCGATGAAGATCTCCTCCAATTCCCCGTCTGCCAGAACGGAGACTTCTGGCTTCCGCGACGGAGTTTCGCGATGTGGCGTCTCTCTGGAGGGTTTCTGGCGATGTCGACTCCCCCTGCGTTTAGGTCGAGGCGATAAGTAGTCCGAAGGGGGCGTCGGAGGCCGGGCGAGGGGGCCACACCACATGGCCGCGCGGCCCCCCGGGTCGCGCCGCCTTGTGGTGTGGGCCCGGTCTTCCACCTCCTTTCGCCCTTTCTGGCTCCGTCAATATTTTGGTAAAATAGGGCCATCTGAAGAAATTCGAGGATTTTCCCAAAGTTGGATTTCTGCACAAAAACGAGACACTGTGAGCAATTCTCATTAAAACAGCGTTAGTCCGTGTTAGTTGTATCCAAAATACACAAATTAGAGGCAAAACAATAGCAAAAGTGTTCGGGAAAGTAGATACGTTTTGGACGTATCAGTGGACGTTGAGCGTGTGAGGAGAGCAGAGGGGTCTTTTTCTCCAGCAGTTGAATTTATCAGTAAAGGAAGAATGACCGGGTTCCACATGCCACTAGAGATGTCTCTCCATAAAGAAATAGCATGTTGGGTGAATAAATTACAGTATTGACAGAATATCGATCATACATGACAAGATGATTACTATGAGATTTGATATTATTACAACATAATACATAGACGGTAATCCAACTACGTCTATGACTAATAATCCACCTTCTTAGCGTCCGCCCTTCCAGATAAATGTAAACAATAGAATTACCCTTGTATAAAACATTGCTGTTTTCTCCCTAGTAGCAACAACACATCTACAATCTTAGAAGTTATAAAGTCACTCTCCCAGAAAACTAGAGGCATGAACCTACTATCGAGCATAAATACCCCCTCTTGGAGTCACAAGCATCTACTTGGCCAGAGTATCCACTAGCAATGGAGAGCATGCAAGATCACAAATAACATATGACATGAATATATAATCAATCTCAACATAGTATTCAATATTCATCGGATCCCAGCAAACCAAACATATAGGATTACATAAAGATGATCTTGATCATGTAGGGCAGCTCACAAGATCGATACATGAAGCACAAAGTGGAGAAGACAACCATCTAGCTACTGCTGTGGACCCATTGTCAATGCCTACAGATTGTAGACTAGGGTTTTGCTAGAAGTAGAGGGCAAGTAGATCTCGAAGGTTTCAGCCGAAAAAGTACTCGACGATTATGAAAACTAGGTTCCGTTGACAATAGATTCGATCCTTTTTTCGTTCCCTCGACTCCCTACATGAGGGTGGAGTCGAGGTTTCAGAATACACAAGTTGCGTAGTTCGGGAGGGTTTCATATCCAACCCGTAAGATTACAAGTTTCTATTTTCTAATACAATCTATCTTTCCTTAACTAAATGGGCTCCCGAATCTTCTCTTATTCTTCGAGTCCTGGGCCTTCAGAAACCCTGGGTACCATCTTTGGCAGGCCCATTGGGGATGCTTATGTCGTAGCCCTCGAGATTTTTCTTGAATCGAAGAATCAGGAAAATCTCCAACTTTACTCATTACATAATCTTTCGATATGCAAATATTATTTTGTACATGATAACAGTAGTTGGGGCTAGTTCATCCGACGGATGGTACTAGTTAACCGCTCTAGTGGCAATCCGCAAAATCTACTTCAAGATCACGTCCCCGGACATGATCTCGGAATACTGGTGTACTTCGACAGGAGCCGCTTAAGGTCTTACCATTCGGTCGAGTCCCAAATATATTCTATCGGGTACCTAACGCGTCCGTTAGAATTTTTCTTCGTATCTGTTGATACGGAAAGTAGCGGCCCGCCGTCGTACCCTGCCACGCGCGTAACGGATCTGGGTCTTACCTTCGCAAAGTTTTGCGGCATTCAGAGTTTTATTCGCGACTTTTAGCGCTCTGAGAATATATTGTCGAGGTGCTTTTCGTCGTTGAAATAAGACATTTTATCGAGTCATATTTGATGACTTATTTTGTCTTCTCGATGGGAGTATATATAGAGTTATCTCGTATAACTCAAATATACTCACTTCTCGTTTTTCTTTTGATAAAATTTCACGGCACGCGAAGGCTGCTTCGATGGGAGTAGCCCCCGAGGCTGCAGCCCAAGAACTTGTAGTTTGGTGTAGGCTCCATAGATTAGTATCCTTTGCCGCTATATTTATAATCCTTCTTGATATTTTTATATCTATTGGGTGCGCGACCAGCGCTCCCGATGGGAGTAGCCCCCGAGGCTATGAACAAATGCTTGCATTTGATTTATAGGCTCTCGCCATTTCTATCTTGTTATACTCGTTTCATTTTTCCAAAGTAGCCCCCGAGCGTTTGGACAAAAACTTGTATTTGATCAAAGTGCCCCCGAAATAACCTTATTGTCGATAACTTCTCCCACCATAGTCGAGCTTTTCTTTACCATGATGACGTCGTTGTCGAGTGACAGCCACGATTTTCTCGTATTGGAAAACATGCGAAACCGTCCCTCTCATCAGCTTTGTGGGTCCAAATTCCCCATCTGATTGACACGCCGTGCAAGTGGGGGACGCACGTCCCTCCGCTTTTCTGCACTTACACTCGTATCTCATGTCTCTGAGCCACTTAGTGAAAAGCCATTTTTACCCCTTGTCCACGTGGTTGCCATCTGTATCCTTACTTGCCAATCCAACGGTTGCGACGGTGCGTCATACCGCTATATAAAGCCATCGTCTTCCTCCTTGAGCACTTTCGCTCGCGCCGCATCTCTGCTTCTCCTCTGCAACTTCTCCCTTGCTCCCATTACTCCAAGCGCTCGAGCACTTTTTCTCCCTTCTCTGCTAGGTCCGTTGATGCCGCCTCGCGCTCGTTGGACTAGACACAACACACCAGAATCGAAGATGACATCAACAGATCTGGGAAGCGCCGAGTGGGAGAGATCCAAGATCTCGTGCCAAGATATCAACATGTCAAGAAGATGGGGTTCAGCAAGAAGGAGAACGCGCTCCAGTTCCCCAAGGAAGAGAGCTACCCAAAGCCTCCAATCAACTACCGGGTCAGTTTCGTTGACCACCTCATCCGAGGACTTTCTCCCCCAATCCACGAATTTCTCCGTGGTCTCCTTTTCATCTATGGGCTTGCATCATCTGACGCCCAATTCCGTCCTCCACATTTCGATTTTTATCACACTCTGGAGTGCTTTCTCGGGGTCCAACCCAATTGGGCCCTGTGGAAACGCATCTTTATCCGCCGCAATAGCCACCACAACGTCGCCTACAACATCTAAGGCGTGTTATCTCACCGTTCTCCTGAAGTCGATTATTTCGACGTCAAATTTCCCGACTCCGTCCAAGGCTGGCGGAAAAAATGGCTGTACATCCATGAAGAAAGCTCCAATCCGGCGGAAGAGAACATCGCCCCTTTTGACGGAGAAGCTAAAATCTTTCGTCGCCGTTCTTGGGATGCTGAAGCTACCGAAGCGGAGAAATTGGCGACAGAGGCGCTGATGACTCGCATTCATGAGCTACAGAACACCCGCGGCAAAGAACTTTCGGGTATTGAGATTACCGCCTATTTCCTTAGGACTAGAGGCAGCCTCTCCAGGCTCGCAAAAACCCCTTCTGGAAGTACGCTGGTGAAGAAGATGTCGATAGGCTCTCAAAGGATCTTCCTTTGAAGGATTTTGAAAAGCTTATCCGCAAAATCTCATCGCTCAACAAGAAGGATTTAATTCCCACTTCTTGCCGTGTTGCGCCATATAGTAGCGCCAAACCCCTTCCCGAGGTAATTTCCTTTTAATAGCTGTATTGTTTCCTCGGGCTTTGTTATTTTGTCGATTACTATTTTGTTAACGCCTTTTTATCGACACTTTTTCTTTTCTCAGGGCCACCTCGTCCTTGCTTCTCTTCCTCCTCTTCCTGAAGGTGGAGAAGTTGAAGACCGTGCCGTTGTCGACGATGACAACCAAGGCACCTCGCGCCCTGCCACTGAAATCGCGGGTTCTCACAAATCCGCGGCTTCCGCTGAGTCAGACGCCACTGCCTCGACACACTCTCTTCCTCACGCTTCTCCAAGGAGGAAAAGGGATGAAGCCATCGACTCTGGCGCCTCCAAAGCTACACTCACTGCCGAGGAAGAAACTTTGGATCTTTACGGTGCTGCTCTCGTCAGCTCGTAAGTTCTTTGCAATTGCTATGCTGTATTTTCCCTTTGTCGATGTTTTTGAAATTGCTATTTTATCTTGTCGCTATATTTATGGCAGTGACGATGAAGAAGAAGATGCTCCTATCGACGAGACTGCTCGAACGAGCACGTCTCGTACTTTAGTTGTTTCGGAAGCTCGTCCTGATGGCGACGAAGCTTCTCCTCCTCCGCAAAACCTTGAACATCCAAAATCAGCTGAAAGCCCCCGAGCTCCTTCCCCAAAGAGAGCTAGGGTAGAAACAGCCAAGGAACCAACCATATTAACTGGTTGTTCCTCGACTTCTTTGATGGAAGAGGTAAATTGTTCTGTATTGACTTTTCTTTTGAAGTTTTCCTCTTTTTCTCCTTGATGTCAACTTTGTCTTCTTCCTATATTGATTCTTTTTTTCATTGTAATCTCTCCAGCCTTTTATGAAAGAGCTCGTCCGTTTCGGTACCCAATTTATCGGGTACCGCGATTATGCCGGCGAACTTGAAGGTACTTGCTTGTTCTCTCCCGCTTTTCTTGTCGAGTTTTTCTTGCCACTATCAATGATTATCTGTCTTTACGTTGGCAGGAAAACTGGCAGAAGCCAACAAACGTGCTGACGCTCTCAATTCAGTCACATTCTGAAACAGACTGTTTCATAAGAGTTTATCACAAGAGGTCAGCTATATATGGAAATAGTGAAATAACAAAGCAAAGCAGCTGAAATAAAGACAGCAAAGAGGATTATAGTAAATGAAGAAGATTAAAATACCGTAGGCACAGGGACGGCATTTAACGGCGTTGCATGGATGAGAGAAACTCATGTAACAATCAAAGCATGGGCATTTGCAGATAATAATAAAACGGTATCCAAGTACTAATCAATCAATAGGCATGTGTTCCATATTTAGTCGTACGTGCTCGCAATGAGAAACTTGCACAACATCTTTCGTCCTACCAGCCGGTGGCAGCCTCTAGGGAAACTACCGGATATTAAGGTACTCCTTTAATAGAGTACCTAGAGCAAAGCATTAACACTCCGTGAACACATGTGATCCTCACGTCACTACCATCCTCCGAAGAACCCGATTTCTCCGCCACTTCGGGGGCCATTGGTTCCCGACAAATGAGCATGCATACAACTTTGCAGTAAGATCATAAACAAATCTAATATCTTCATGAATAAATAACATGTTCAGATCTGAGATCATGGCACTCGGGTCCTAATGACAAGCATTAAGCATAACAAGTTGCAACAATATCATAAAAGTGACATCTACTGATACTAGGCACTATGCCCTAACAATCTTATGACTATTACATGACCAATCTCATCCAATCCCTACCATCCCCTTCAGCCTACAGCGGGGGAATTACTCACACATGGATGGGGGAAACATTGCTGGTTGATGGAGAGGCAAGGCGGTGATGGCGGTGAAGATCTCTTCCAATTCCCCGTCCCGGCAGAACGGAGACTTCTGGCCCCCGCGACGGAGTTTCGCGATGTGGCGGCTCTTCCGGAGGGTTTCCCGCGATGTCGACTCTCTCCGTGCGTTTTAGGTCGAACCCGGAGCAGAAGTCCACCAGCGGGGGGGCGCCGGAGGCCGGCCGAGGGGCCACACCATAGGAGCCGCGGCGAGCCCTGGCCGCGCCGCCATATGGTGTGGGGCCCTCGGGTCTCCACCCTCCTTCGCCCTTTCCGTCCGTCAATATTTTGGTAAAATAGGGCCATCTGAAGAAATTCCGAGGATTTTCCCGAAAGTTGGATTTCTGCACAAAAACGAGACAATTCTGCTGAAAACAGCGTTAGTCCGTGTTAGTTGTATCCAAAATACACAAATTAGAGGCAAACAATAGCAAAGTGTTCAGGAAAGTAGATACGTTTGGACGTATCAACTCCCCCTGCTTAGCTTATTGCTTGTCCTCAAGCAATTCAGTTAACAAATGAGCGATATAGAACTTTCACGAACACATTTGCTCATATGATGTATATACCTCATGCTATGGCCAATACTTAAGCAGTTCATAATGAGATACACGGCAAATAAGATCATCCAACAGCTATGTCACAATCATGGAGAAGTACCAACAATTAATAATAAGCACCATGAATCATGTATAAGCAGGGTTGCAATGTTCATAAGTGAATATGATAAATGGCATCTCGCTGCTCGTATTTGATCGGCAAAACATAAATGCCGAGGCACCTCTTGAGTTCATAGAAAGACTAGAAGTAGTGATTGTCAAAGATAAAAGCATCAGAGTTATACCACAATCAATCATATTTTGAGACAAGCATATTATACTAAGAATGACAGTTGTGCTCTCAAGATAGTGCTCAAAGAAAGAATGGAGACACAACATAAAAAGTAAAAGATTGACCCTTCGCAGAGGGAAGCAGAGATTAACATGCGCTAGAGCTTTTCATTTGTAAAGCAGGAGTAAAATTATTTTGAGAGGTGTTTGTTGTTGTCAACGAATGATAATGGGTACACTAACTACCTCATCAACCGGACTCACAAGAGCGGCTCCCATTTATTTATTTTTGGTTGGCACTCCTTCCAACCTTTCTTTCACAAACCATGGCTAACCGAATCCGGGTGCCTGCCATCAATCACATACCATGAAGGAGTGCCTTTTTATTTAAGTTTTATTATGATGATGACACTCCCCACAACCTTTTTACAAGCCATGGCTAACCGAACCCTTCGGGTGGGTGGCGTCCAACAATCACAAACCATGGAGGAGTGTCTATTTAAGTTAATTTAATTCGGGACTGGGAATCCCATTGCCACCTCTTTTTGCAAATTATTGGATAAGCGGGTGTGCCACTAGTCCATATGAGAGTCCACAAAGTAAATGACAAGGTTGAAAGCTAAACACCACATACTTCTTCATGAGCTATGAAACATTAACACAAATTGAGAAACATTTTGAAAGTTTTAAAGGTAGCGCATGAAAATTTACTTGGAATGGTTTGAAATGCCATGCATAGGTATTTATGGTGGACACTTTGGAACAACTTGGTTTTCAGGTGTTTGGAAGCACGGGCGGCGTTCCCGCTCAGTACAAGTGAAGGCTAGCAAAAGACTAGGGAGCGACAAATCAAGAGAGCAGTAACTGTCATAATCATGCTTGCGTCAAAATAAATTAACGGAGGCATAAAAGTGATACAAGAACTCTGAAGCAATATAAATCATCGAGGCTTAATTGACTTTTTGTTCTGTCATATGCATGCGTGAGCATGTGCCAAGTCGATATAAATGAATTATTCAGAGGAGGATACCACAATGCCATACTTACTTATGAATAAAACAAAGCAAGCAAACATCCAAGACATGCTACTCATATTAATAAATTGGAATCAAACATGAGAGATCATGAGCTACTAGACTTTTCTCAAATAACATATACCTCATGAACCAACTAAGCATGCTCATATGGATGAGTATATGTACAAATGAAAGCAAATAGAGTTCATACCAACCCCTTTCACCACAATCAGATTGTCGTAGATCGTCATTATTGCTCTTTCACTTGTGTAGCTTGATAATATGAAATGAAAACCGCGCTCCAGCCACCGAAGACCATTGAACTCATGATGAACTTTACAAACCAAAGAAGAACAGCAAATATTTTTGGTGTTTTCGAATCAGAAACAAAAGAAAACAAGCAAACAAAACAAAATCTTTTTGGGTTTTCCTATAGCAAACTAACGATAGCAAATAAAGAAAACTAAGAGCAAGGAACCAAATAAATAAATGGTGAAGAGAAACAACAGAAATATTTTTGGTCTTTTTGTGTTTTAGGAAAGAAACAAAAGTCAAACAAAGAATGCAAGCTAACAAACACATAAAAGCAGGATGACAGAAATCTGCCAAATCCTGACAGCAGTACAGAAATCGAATTTAACAAAAATCTTCCATTGCTCAGACCAAAAGTGTTCAACTAATGAAAGTTAGATAACAAACTGGGGAACATGCAAAAATTGGCAACTCAAAACAACGTTCTGGCTGTGCGTACGAATTTTGGTAACAGCACAGAATCTGTTTTTGGACAGCACTTCCCCAAATATCATCTCCCTCTCATTAGAAAACCACTCTAAGAAACTAAACAAGTATGTACAAGTATCCAGCAATCATAATATGCAAAGAATGATTGATGCCGGTATACCTCCCCCCAAGCTTAGGCTTTTGGCCTAAGTGGAGTTCATTCCCACGGTCCCCATGAAGTGGTGTCTTCGTAATATGACGAAGAACGACCCGGTTCCATGTATGTGCTGGAGGAAACGTCGGGGTACGTGACGGTGTAGTAGTAGGCTCGACGTTCTCGGAGTCATGTTGCTGGTGGAATTCTTGTATCTTCATATGTTCCTCCACCACCTCCTTTGTTAGCGACCATGATTGCCTGTCAATATTAAACAAGCCCTGCTGGGGAAGAGGGATTTCTTTCTCATTCCCATCAGCAAACAACATTTTATAGACAATATTATCTATGGTGGAGTTAGTAGTAACAAAATGATGGCTCTTCATAGCAGCAATATCTAGCTTCCTAGGGGTTAATGGTACATCATTAGAATCAAGAGGAATATCTAGATGTGTCAGAATGCGTGATGCAATAGTTCCTCCAAAAATAGGCCCCCTGCTAGACAAGCGGCGAGCAATAAGAGAACCAAGATGATAAGGTGTCTCTCCAGTAAGTGCAACATTCAAGAAAGCAAGATGGTAGCTAGAAATGTTACTAGTATTTTCTCTACCCAAAATGCTAGTACCAATGTAATATGCAAAATACTTAATAGCGGGGAGTTGAATGTTTCTATCTTCCCTCGCTGGATGGTGCGGCAATCATCCCCGGTGATCCCTCGATAGAGCTCCAACAAGTCCCGGGGGTTGTCATCAATCCTTCTTGCTGTACCTACAGGGGCAATACCCAATGCAAAACAAAATTCCTCCAATTTCATGGTAACAGGAATATCATAAATCTTGAATGCGACTGTCGGCTCATATTCCGTGTTGTGGAACTTGAAGCTCTCAACGAAAACTTTGGTGAGCCTGTAATATTGTCCCCTCTCGTCTCCCACGTAGGTGGCTAGGCCTGCCCTGTTGACGAGGGTGAAGAAGTCATCCAATAATCCTGCATTGGTTAGAAACTCATAACAAGGGAAGGATGAAGCATTAGGGGCCCCATGGTCCTCCTCGGGCGCGAAGCTAGGCGCGATGACATCCTCATTGTAGGATCGCCTAATTTGAGTAGACGCTCTTGAGGGCCTACCGGTGCTGGTTGTTGCTTTCTTGAACAACTCTCCAAACTTGAATTTCTTCATCTTCCCCTTCTGAAATTTTCAACAATCATTATAAAATTTGATTTCAAGGTGTGTAATTGAAGGGAACTACTATAGGAACTTGCTAGAGTGCTAAACATGCATCAAAACTAATTTCTACCACTTAGAACAAGCATGCAAGCTCACTAAACATGTTATCTACAGCAGCAAAATATTCAAGATATACTCAACCAAATGAAATTCTAATTGGACAATCAAAGGAGTCACATACCAAGGAGTAAATGTGCCAAATCTCAAACAGAAATCTGGGCTGAGCAAGGAGATCGAAAAATCGCGAGTTCTTGAGCAGAAACACGAGTGAGAGAAACTTGGTACGAGTTTTTTCGGGAGAGAGAAGGTACTGGGAAAGTGGGGCAAGGGGTGGCCCACACCACATGGTGGCGCGGCCCCCTTGCTGGCCGCGCCAGCCTATGGTGTGGCACCCCCTGGTGCCCCACAGGTCATCCTCTGGTGCTCCCAGGTGCCTCGCCGAAAAATAGGACCAACGGTGTAATTTTTGTAATTTTTAGAGAACTTTGAAAAATGCACATTTCTGGGTATTAAATTAATGATTGCGCAGGAAAATGATTTCTAAAATCTTAAATGACTAAAGCATATTGCAAAATAAAAGTGCTACAGCAAGTAAAATAGGTGAAGGGAGAGAGAAAGAAAGAAGTGTTGTTTAGCTCTTTTATGCAATAAAATATACTTGTTAACAAGGTTGATCAAGTCTTGTTACCAAATAAATTTTATATGACATAAGAAGAAATAAACCTCAAATCAATCATGTTACCTTATATTGAATTGATATGGATCCAATCACAAGAGTTTGATATTCTTCTTTAGGCTCATATATAGGACAATCAATGGATCCCACTTTTATAGTTTTCACATTAAAAATTGTATTGACTCCACATACTTTATCAATCCTCTTGGGAAAATAGACAATAGTGTGTTCCTTATCATCAACATTGAAAGTAACCATGCCTTTATTGCAATCAATAACAGCTCCTGCAGTATTAAGAAAGGGTCTTCCAAGAATAATGGACATATTATCATCTTCGGGCATTTCCAACACAACGAAATCAGTTAATATCAAGCAATGCTGAGTAACTTGAACAGGAACATTTTCACATAAACCAACAGGAATAGCAGTAGATTTATCAGCCATTTGCAAAGATATATCGGTTGGTATCAATTTATCTAAATCAAGTCTCTTATAAAGAGAAAAAGGCATCACACTCACACCTGCTCCCAAATCACATAGAGCAATCTTCTAACATAATTATTCTTGATGGAACAAGGAATAGTCGGTATACCTGGGTCGCCAAGCTTCTTTGGAATCTTACCATTGAAGGAGTAATTAGCGAGCATAGTGGAAATTTTCTCATTGGGGATTTTCCTTTTGTTAGTAACAATATCTTTCATATACTTTGAATAAGGAGGCAATTTAATAGCATCACTCAAAGGTTTGCAACAATAAAGGTTTCATCCAATCACAAAATTTATTATAATGTTCCTCCTCCTTTGATTTTAGTTTTTTAACAGGAAAAGGCATTTGCCTTTGAACCCAAGGTTCTCTTTCATTACCATATGCTTCTCAGTAATAAAGTCTTCTTTAGTGTACTTTTTATTTTTACCATGCTTTTCAGGTTCTTTTTCAATTCCTTCTTTATCAGGAGAGTGTCATTCTTATCATTATCTTCCTCGTGTTCATTACCACTTTCAGTTTCAGCATCGTAAATAGAAATACTATTAGGATCATTAACATGTTCAGAAGATGATTCTACAACATTCTTATGTTTCTTTTTCTTTTTCTTAGATGGAGCACTAGTTTTAATTGGTGAGAATCTTGTTCAACTCTTTTGGGATGCCTTTCAGGATATAGAGGATCCTGGGTAGAAGCACCACCTCTAGTTGTTACTTCACAAGCATGTTTTTCTTTAGAATTATTTCCCAACAAGTCATTTTGCACTTTAGTAAGTTGATCAATTTGAGTTTGAACCATTTGAAAATGTTTAACAAGTATCTTAACATCATTGGAGTTTCCTTTCCACAATACCATGCAATTCACTAATAGCTCGGGAATTTTCCATTAAATGATTCTCTACTCTCATATTAAAGTTTTCTTGCTTAACAATATAATTATCAAATTCATCTAAGCATTGAGCAGGAGATTTTGAATACGGAATATCTTCCCTAGTAAAGTGTTGAAGCGAATGTACCTCAATCATAGATGAAGGGGGAATTGTCTCACATATATCTTCAATAGGAGGTAAATTCTTCACATCTTCGGGTTTAATACCCTTCTCCTTAAGAGACTTCTTGGCTTCCCTCATATCTTCATCATTTAATTTAATCATACCCCTCTTCTTCACTATCGGTGTCGGGTTGGTTCAGGTGTAGACCAATCATCATGATTCCGGCCTATTTTAGCCAATAATTCTTCCGCGAGTTCTTTTCCTGAAAACACAACCAGGACAACTATCCAGGTATGCCCTAGACTCAATGGTTAGTCCACTATAAAATATATCAAGTAAATCATGCTTTTCCAAATCATGGTCAGGCTGAGCTCTAATAAGAGAACAGAATCTCGCCCAAGCCTCAGGCAATTTCTCTCCATCTTCCTGGTCAAAATTATAAATTCTTTGCAAAGCAAAGATGTTGAGCACTAGCAGAAAGTATTTGTGAAGAAAAAACATCAAGCAATTCTTTTGGACTTTTAATAGAACCAGGAGGCAAATTATTATACCAAGTTTTAGCATCATCCTTTAATGAGAAAAGAAAAATTTTAGCGACAAAATAAGTACGCATCTTGACATCATCAGAAAACACGCCACTAAGAGTAGATAACTCAGTCATGTGTTCAACAACACTTTCTTTTTCAGTACCACAAAAGGGTGTTTTTCAACAATAGCTATATGAGATAGATCAAGAGAAAAATCATAATCTTTATCCTTAATGTTTATAGGAGATGTGGCAAATTTAGGATCAGGAGATAGTTTATATCTAACAGCATGTTCTGCAAGCAACTTTTTAATTTTTCTTGCATCAGTAGTAGTATTGCATTTTTCAATAAAATCATCATCAAGCTCTACATAATCCTCATCAAGATCATCACTAGAATATTCAACAGACTCAGGTGAATTAACAGGTGTAGCAACATTTTCATTAGGAGTTTCAGTATTTTCAATTTGTCTAGACTTAGCAATTGTAGCATCCAGAAAAGATCCCAATGAACCACTATCATCAAGCACAGCAGAGAAACATTATCAATATTATGAGAATTTTCAGATTCAACAGAAGTACCAAAGACGTCGAAGCATGTGGCGGTGAAACAAGTTTATCACCGATGGTGAATCAAGAGCAGCAGAGGTACTCGTAGTTGTACCTTTTCTTGTAGTGGATGGTAATATGTCGGCGATCTTAGTATCGCGAGGTTTACCCATAATGGAGAATTTGCAGCTAACAATATCAATCCAAGTGAATTTCCAAATAAAGCTATGCTCTCCGGCAACGGCGCCAGAAAACAGTCTTGATAACCCACAAGTATAGGAGATCGCAAGTTTTCGAGGGAAGTATTACCCAATTTATTGATTCACACAAGGGGAGACAAAGAATACTGTAAGCCTTAACAATGAGTTGTCAATTCAGTCACATCGAAATGTATTTGCCGCAAGAGTTTATCAAGAGTAATAGCTTTATGGCGTTGAAATAGTAGCTTAACAAATAAGAAGTGAAATAAAGACAGTAGTAGATTATAGTAAACAGCAGGATTAAACT
>JAUUTY010000491.1:0-205577 GCA_030979885.1 Lolium multiflorum
ACAATGTCTCGTGTTTGCTTGCGCACCTTCCCTTCCCGAATCCCTCCCGTGTACATCCGGCCCCAACTCAAGCCTACCCATGGCATCTGTCCGTTCACCACGACGACAATAGACAACCTGAGTTCCGCACAACTAAAGAATAGGGAGGTACGGTCTAAACATTTAGGGTGAAAGAAAACTCAATATGATAAGTTAAGAACGGACACAAACATGACATGAGAACAAAACATAAAGATTTGCAGTTTAATATAATTTATAAACGAGAAGAGCGGAGAGGAACTTGCCTGGCAAACAGGAAGACAAACTCTATTTCAGACATTCATAGTCCAATTTAGATTCATCACACTGCTTTGGCTGACCTGTAGGTGGGCCACGGCCCCGGTCATCTTCAACTAACCCTCCGCCATCGTCTTGTATACCACCCTTTGTATCAGCCCGCCCCACAAACACTTAGAAATATTGGGTCAGTAGTGATCCCCCTCGAGGTTGGGCTTTTGTAGAGTTGAGCCTTTCGTGCGTGTGTCAACAAAGTATAGTATCTATGTACATTTAAATACATAAGAAGCTAAAGTGACCAAATGCAGTTTCAGATTATTCTAACTAAGGATTGTCGTCGTGGTGAATGACATGCCAGGTAGTGACATAGGTGGCATCCCCAATGGGCCTGCCGAAGAAGGTACCCGGGTTTACTGAAGGCCTACGACCCGAAGTTTTACAAAGCCCGGAAGCCCAATGAGACATAGTTTGGAAAGATAGAATTGTATTAGGAATATTAACTTGTAAATATCGCGGGACGGTTCAGAAACCCTCCCGGACTCTGTAACTTGTACATCACGAAACCCTCGGCTCCGCCTCCTATATAAGGGGGAGTCGAGGGACAAAGAAAGGATCGACTCATTGTTTCACGCAACCCTAGTTTTCATAGCAGCCGAGTACTTTTCCGGCTGAAACCTTCGAGATCTACTTGCCCTCTACTTCCAACTAAACCCTAGTCTACAACTCGTAGGCATTGATAAGTTAATCCTTTATCAATTGGCGCCGTCTGTGGGAATTAGAGGCGACAAGGTTCTGATCTCGATGGCACGTTCGACATCATCAACATCTTCGGTAGCAAGCAACGCGATGGATCGAGGTAAACATATCGAAACCGCTCTAGTCGATTTTGTTCCTCACCCACCCTCCCGTATGGATGCATATGCGTATCTGGAGGAGCCTATGGAGATGACGTTCGGAAGATTCCACTTTCGCGTCGAGAAGGAGGGAGCGTATCGTCTCGAAGATCGGATTCGGCGAGATCGGTTGCAGTTGGTTCCGATTCATCGGGATCGGTGTCATCATTCGAGTCTGGCGATGAAGAGATTTCGTCGACAATCTCCACCAAGCTTGCTTCAAGTGGAGAACTCGTCAAGATCTTCAGCAACATATCCGTCGGGTCGTCTGCGGACTCAAATATAAGCAGCGACTCAGACAGTGTCGATACTTTCGACTTCATCGACAGATCCACTATTGTTGGAGAGGTCTTCGCCGATCTATACGACGGTGTCATCCAATCCCGACAAAAATCAAAATTCAAAATATCATCAAGTCTATGCAATAGGAGATACAAGTCGCCCACAGGAGGAGACATCAGAGAACTTCGACGATGCGGGAAATCCATATGTCGACCCCGCGGATCTTACGCGAGGGTTGGGAACCAAATATATTGGACCAGAAACACGGCAGATGGTGCAATTTCCGCAAGCAGTGTGGGATAGAGTCGCAAGAGCCATTGACGGCAGAGCCAATGACCGTAACGGCGACACCTGAGGAGTTGCATATCAATACAGACTCGCCCGTACTAGGCGGGAGCTCGAAAAACAGAAAATTGAGCTGGATAGGAGGCAAGCCGCGGCTCACACAAGGTGCGCAGGGCAGAGTTGGAGCGACAATCAGGGACTTCCGGAGATAGTTACGTAGCAGCTCGAAACAGCAAGATCTCGGCTGCAAAATATACCTGAGGCTGATAGGGAGAACTTGATCCAGAACCTCGACATGTCTTTCATGTCAATCGACACGAGAGGGAACATTATCCCAAAAACCCCGGAAGCAGGATATATGGCGACACAGGCCTTCATACTGGCGAACAGGCCACCCGCAGGAGATCCAAGAGAGGCATTGTATAACATGGCTTTGGCAGGAGTAGGAGTCATGGGAACTGCGTTTACAAGTTCGAGCACACCTCCCGAAGGTGCCGCAAGGCAAAATAGTCCACGACCTGCAGGGGCAGTCCAACCACCCCCAAGAACGTCGGCTAGAGACACAGTGGCGCAGACACGGGTTGACAGGGCGCGACAAGAAAGGAGAGAACGTCGGCAATCACCTGAAGTAGATGACGAAGATCTGTGTCCCCTGTTTCACTCGACGAGTCCGCAAAACGCGAGTACCGTCAGATTTCAAGTTGCCTGATAGTTATAAGAAATTCGACGGATTGCAAGATCCCGAGGATTGGTTGGTTGATTACCTGGAGACAGTAAAGTTGACGGGTGGAACTAAGGCGACAACTACAAAGCATCCATGTGCACCTATGTGGCGCGCACGATCATGGATCAAGAAGATACCACCGGATTCATCGACATTGGGAAAGCTTTGAGGATCTATTCGTAAAATATTTTCTGTCCAGATGCAAGAAACCCGTATCAATAGAGTGAGCGAGAGCTTGTCGGCTAAGTAAGGACGCAGTCGATGAGAGCCGCATATACGAGGTGGAATATTATCAAAACCGGCAAAGAAATAGACCCGACGAGAGAGCGATAGACGCCTTTTGCCGGGATCCGAAGGAAGACTTATCGTGGACCCCAAGGACTAATCCAAATCATAGCAGCACTATGGATGAAGCCAATCGCTAAGGTATGGAGAAGATGCTGTCATCAACACACATAGGTCGCGAGGAGGACTCTAATAGAAACTTCCAAAATACCACGTTTCACAAGAGTTCAGATCACAATGTCTTGAGCCAAATATCGCCGAAGCCTATGGAAATAATGAAGAAAACAACCAAGAAGATTATCAAAGAGTGGTGAGCGCGAGATGGTCCCTGCAAAATGTTAGACAAAATAATGGTCCTAAGGTTCCAGAGGCCACATATCTCCGATGATATGATGAACGGGGGCCATGCCATATGCACTTTTACTCGACAACAATGGAAACAGGCAATGCACACTGTGAAAGACTGCCGAACTTTTCAGGCGTTAAACAGATTTGCAGGGCATGCCAACGCACAGGCAGCAAATAGATATCATCGGGGACCAAGGAGCGAGGGTTCACTCTCCTCACCTCCTCCCGCAATTCGGACGAAAATCGGCACCAGCTCAGAATAGCGGCAGCACCACACCCGCCTCCATATATCGACACCAACGGCGCGGTCTCGATGATTCAGAAGGCCAGGCCATCCAACAGAGCTCAGAAAGTGATTTCACGACAGTTTTTATGGCAGAGAAGATGCCGCCACCTACAATAGAATATCTAAACTAGTCGGGACAGGACATTGGTTTCACCATAGCGGATCACCCGCAGCAAGTTCCTTGACCAGGGCAATCAGCCTTAATCTTACCTGCAGTGATCGCAGGATTCGACGTATCTATAGATGGCGGTAGCAGCTTAAACCTTATGTATGCATATACATTGAGGAAGATGAACATATTCCGAAGTGAACTTAAAACCAACGGATACACGTTTTCATGGTATTACACCAGACAAGCCAAGTTATCCATTGGGAAAGATCAATCTCGACGTTCAGTTCGGGACCCGAGAGAATTATAGAATCGAGAGGCTGGAATTTGAGGTCGTGGATTTCCCATCACAGTACCATGCTTTATTGGGACGACCCGCATATGCCAGATTCATGGCACCCCACTACACGTACTTGTTGTGGAGGCTCCCCCGGACCCAAGGAATTGCAATTACGGTGAAAGGCAGTTTTGCGCTAGCGGATAAGTGTGACAAGGATTTCCATCGCCAGTCGGAAACTTCTCGGGATGCAAGCAGTATATGGCATCAAGCTTCTAAGGCCAAATGTATCACGATGTGCCGCGTACGTTGGAAGGCCGCTTAAGGAACCAACCTTTGATACTACCAAGAACTCGAAGGAAGTGCAGATACACCCGACAGATCCTAAGAAAACAACGACAGCTATCGCCACCAACATGGACCTCGCATAGGAAAGCGCGCTCGTCGAGTTCTCCGTGAGCTAGGAAATCTTTGCATGGTGTCCGGGGATGACATGCCAGAGTACCTGTGGAACTTGTTTAGCACCCCTAAACTTGATCCATTAAGGGCCAATCGCATAACCTTTGCGGCATTTTTTCGGAACTCCAACCGCAAAGCTATGTTATCAATCAATCACTCAAAGAAGCTAGGTCTATTAAAGAGATACACACAGGTTTCAGCATGGGTAGCAAACCGAGTGTTGTCCCAAGAAAAACACAGAGGTCCTTCGCATGTGCGTCGATTTCACGTCTAAATAAACATTGTCCAAAAGATCACTTTCCCCTCCCAAGGATCGATCAAATCATCGACCCCACCAGGTTGTGAACGTCTTTCTTTCTTGGACGCCTATTCTGGTTATAACCAGATTCGACCAAGAGAAAGATGAAGTCAAAACAGCTTTCATAACCCTATGGCGTGTTTTGTTACAAAACGATGCCTTTTGGGTTAAAAAACGCGGGTGCAACATACCGGATGATGCAGAAGTGCTTGGCCACGCAGAGATTGGCAAGAACATCCAAGTATATCGACGATGTCGTCATAACAACAAAGGAAGGATCAACATTGATCGATGATCTCAGAGAAACTTTGACAACCTCGACAAATTCTGTCTCAAGCTCAACCCGACAAAGTGCTCTTTTGGCGTCCCTGCAGGAGAACTTCTCGGGTTCCTGGTATCAGCAAGAGGAATCGAGGCTAACCCGGAGAAAATTCAGGCTATCGTGACGATGCGGAAGCCAACAAAGCTAATAATAGCACTGGACGGTCGCAGCTTTACAGATTCTGTCGTATTAGACGAAAGGGCGTTGCTACTTCACGCCTTGACTGGCAAGAAAAGTTCTGAGTGGAATGAAGAGGCGGATAAAGCTTTCGAGGATCTCAAGCGCACAATCTCGACACCGCCAATACTGGTGGCTCCAAAGGAAAAGGAACCTCTCCTTTTATACATTGCGGCCACACCTCAGGTGGTCAGCACGGCACTCGTGGTTGAGCGAGAGGAAGAAGGGAAGCTTCATGGAGTACAGAGGCCGGTATATTTCATCAGCGAGGTTTTATCGCCTTCAAAACAGAGGTACCCGCATTATCAAAAGCTAGCATACGGAGTATTTACAACAGCAAGAAAGTTACGACACTATTTTTCGGCACATCCGATAATAGTGGTCAACGAGGCACCACTGTCAAATATACTGAATAACCAGAAGCTACGGGTCGTGTCTTCCTTTGGGGAATAGAGCTTTCCCCTCGAGACACATACGAAAAAAGAAAAGCGATCAAGTCGCAGATCTTACCGTACTTCGTGGTAGAATGGATGGAACCGGCAAAAGCACGGGACCTCCTGATTTAGTCGAACCTGGACCATGAATCCCGACGGGTCCAAGAGGTTAGAAGGGAGCGGGAGCAGGTGTGATACTGGTTTCACCCGAAGGCGATAAGTTGAAATACGTTTTCACGGATGACGTTTTCCAACGCATCTAACAATGTGAGGCAGTAGAAGCTCTTATACACGGGATGAAGATGGCGAAGGCTCTGTGGTGCGACTCGATTAAAAATATACGGCGACTCCCAGCTGGTGGCTCAACAAGTTATGAATCAATGTGACGCAGTCAATGATAGCATGATAGCATACAAGGAGTTATATAATGAACTCGAGAAGCTTTTCGACGGGTGTGAAGTGAATCATGTTAGCAGGCTCAGCAATGACGAAGCCGATGTTTTGGCAAATATCGGGTCACAATGCCTAGCAATACCACCCGGAGTATTTTGGGAGGAGATAAGTGAAAGGTCGACTAAGGCAAGAAACAACCAAAGAAGAAAGAAAAGGTCGAGAAAGGCTCGGGGGCTTCGGCAGCCCTCGAGGCAGGTGCATCTGGAGATGAGGAAGAATCGCACGAGGTAATGGTGGTAGAAGTATCGTGGATGCAAGCTTATATTGCATATATCTCAAGGCAGCAAATACCCGATGATCCAGTGGAAGCAAGGCGAGTTATTAGACGATCAAAAGCTTTCACTGTGGTTAAGGGCGAGCTGTACAAGAAAAGTATATCGGGAGTCTTGCGTCGATGTGTTACACCTGAAGAAGGAAGGAGTGCTTTTAAAGGATGTACACGAGGGAGTATGTGGACACCATGCAAGCAGTAGAGTTATTGCGCCAAGGTTTTCAGAGCAGGGTTTTATTGGCTCACAGCCATTGAGGACGAAAACAGAAAAGCACTCGTGATGTTGCGTGCCAAAGGTTTGCCGGAAAACTCTATTCTCCGGCAATGTGACTGATGCCAATGTTCTCCTTGGTTATGGCTCCTTTGCTCAGTCTTGATATGGTGGTGTTGCACAAAGCGTGGGCTGTGGAGGGTACTTAGTATATGCCGGTAGTCGTCGACAAGTTCACCAAGGGTCGAAGCAAAACCAATAAACTCGCCGCATGCAGCATCGGCGGCCAAATTCATCAAGAGCATCAAGCTCGGTTTGGAGTTCTCATAGCATCGCGCGTACAATGGTGGCAATTTCACGTCAAAGAATTCAAGGCTGTCAGTAAGTAGGTATCAAGTTACATTTTGCGTCGGTTGCGCACCCGCAAACTAATGGTCAAGTTGAAAAAGCAAACGATGCTATCTGTAACGGCATCAAAAAACGCCCGTTAGGACCATTGGAAAAGCTCGACACACTTGGCCGGAGGAGTTACCTAGTGTACTATGGAGCATACGAACGACACCCAACACAGCAACACAGGAAACTCCGTTCTTCCTGGGTTCATGGAGCTGAAGTATGCTGCCGAGAAAGAAATAGAACACAATTCTCCGAGAGTGGCAGAATTTGATGAAGAAACCTCGAGAAAGGCATTAGAAGATGATATGGACGCACTCGACGGCTCGAGACGAAGTATTGTCAAGAGTCACCAAATATCAAAGAAGATATGAAAAATTACTGTCAATGCATTTACTGCGGCCAAGATCTTTCATAGGTGGGCGACCTAGTCCTTCGCCACACAAGATAGCTGATGAAAAGCTCGAGTCGCCGTGGCTGGGGCCTTACATCGTCACCGAGGTCATCGAAGGAGGAGCATACAGGATAAAGGACAAGAAGACAGGGATTGCCGAGCCAAATCCCTGGAACGTGGCGCAACTTAGGCATTTTTACGCTTAAGTCAAGATATATATGTAAGCATACAATGTACTGAAACACCCGCGAGTTTTCAGACGCACTCTTTTCCTTTCAGGGCACCGAGTGGGGCTGGAAGGTTTTTAATGAGGCGAGCTCGCGGTGCTGCAATATAATAAAGATATTGGAGATATACATCTTTTTCTTTGACGGGCTCGGGGGCTCATACCCGCAAATATAGTATATACTCAATAAAATTTACTTGCCTTTGTTTATAAAAACCTCGCGAACACAAAATAAAAAATATAGACATTAGCCACCGAAACACTCGGGGGCTAGGGAAAAGAAAAATACATATCTTTGTATTACAATATATATACAACAAGTTACAGTTTCTTTCGACAAAATAAGCTATCTACCGATAGATTCAGTCATGGCCTAACAGGTCGTCTATGTTTATCCTGTCTTCTTCATTTGAGGCACCCAGGAAATCGGCATAGTGACCATCCGCAAAAAAGTCGGCATCCATTCGAAGAAGGTCATCAATTATTTCCTCAGCTACTGGGGTGATCCGCTCATTGATTTTGTCGACACCTCTTCGCCGTCGCCTCAGCTTGGTATGAACGGTTTCAACCACCTTGGTCATATCAAGTTTTGAGTGGCAGATCTGAAGCATAATAAGGGCAAACCTGGCGCCAGCTACCAGTTGAGCTCTTACAAAACCATGGATTTTGTGTGAGTCCTTAAATTTCTCCATCAGTTCGAGGAGAGATTTTGGTTGAACATTCCGAGGAAACATAGCATTGAAAATCTTGGATAAAGTGTTGGAACAAAACTTCAAGGAACTCACAAACTTGGCATGAGCGGTCCTGAAATCTGACGATCTGTCGGGTACGTTCAGGGGTAGCCCAAAAAAGGGAGCCATGGTCCAGTGCCAGATTAACAAGGAAATTTGACCTTGTGTCCACCCGTTGATCTTCGGCAGCGGCGTCTAAAAAGGGACCTATTTGGCGACAGCACAAGAGTTACAAAGGAGAAAACAAGCAAAAACAGAGGGAAGTTTAGGATTACATGCATACCCGCCATTTCCAAACTTGTTTTTGGCCATTAACCCGAGCATAAAATTCTCTCTGTGAGGCAGCTCCAGCTTCAGCTACGACAGCTTCTTTGCAGCTATAGCTTCCCGAGCCTGCTGTAGCGCAACCTTTTCCCTCTCCGATGATTTTCGAGACTGCTCCATTATTATAAGTGCTTTGCTTCTTCATAGACTGAAGCTGTTGGCGGAGTTCTTCCAAGTCTTGTGCTGAACCCTTACTCGAGGAATCTTCAATAAATTCATCATCGACAGGCGTTTTCTTCGAGTAGGAGGAAGCAGAAAGCATCGGAAGGACGAGGAGTTGAAGTGTAGTTATCAAATACCAACTGAAATTTAATTTTTGACATCAATCATCAAGCAAAAATAGATTTCCATTGATTTTCAAAATATTTACATGGCCCTTACAAAAGGATGGATCCTAGCGATCCAATCATACCCTGTCGCAAGCTACATCTATTGCGACAAGCGTCAAGAAAGAAAAGGAAAAAAGGACAGGTAGGGTAATCTACTTGACCTCCGTTTTGGCGGAACTGGAGGAAGGCGTTGGCTTGTACCCGAGGAAGGCCAGGATTTTCTTCGAGTGGGGCTTTGCAGCCCTGATTAGGTTTGGCCATTTATCCTGCTTCATCTTCGTGGCCTCGCCAACTTTTGCCCAGTCGACGTTCTGCTGGCTCTCCGCCACCAGTGCTATAGTACCTTCAACGCCAATCTTCAAATTTTCTTGGCGAAGAGCAAGGCCAAGATCTTCTTTGGGGACGAAGCTTTCGGCAAGGGCAGCAAAGGTGTCGGGTTCCTTTTTCTTCGGGAAGAAGTAAGGAAAAGCGTGGAAAACGCTGTATGGGCATAAAAAATGCTATGGCGCACCAGGTCAGCATGAATCTCGAGAAGGGACAACGCGTCGAGAAGACGGTTGTTTTCAGAGCCTCTAGGCACAAAATCTTGATTCATCTTCCTTGCTGAACAAAAGTTTGGGTCTTCAACAAAAAGAAGGGGCGGAAAATCAAAGACAAGGATGAAGATGGATTAGTGAACTTACTGACAAAACGCCGATTCAACGACTCGAGGCGAGCGGCAATTTTTCCTTCATGGGCAATATTCTGAGCGATTTTGTCACTCAGAGCAGTTTCTGCCTCATGAAGCCTCTTCCGAAGATCTTCAATGCAAGAAGCATCCTTTTCAGCTTTCTCACGAGCTTCTTCACTTGCCTTGAGTTTGGTGGCAAGGTCGTCAGCCTGTTTGTTCGCCGCAAGGAGAGACTCTGTTGAAAAGCCATAGGAGTCGGGTTAAAATGGAACAAGGCTAAGGATGATATTACAAGGAGTAATAAATGGATTGTTCGATGGGCTTGATTTTTTCAACCCTTCAATAAAGGTTGCGGTACCTAATAAATGGCACCAAGGTTAATAGGCATGCATTAAAGGCTACAGGAAGCAAACGAGAAGAAAGGTCTGTGGAAGTGGAAAAACTTGACAAACATGTGCCAAAGATAGTAGACTTACATCGTCCAAAGCTGGAGTCGGTGAAACTCCGGCAAGGAAGAATTGTTCGCCTAGCTCGATCCTTGCTCTCTTTGGCGAAGAGGCTCGGGGGCTAGTGGCAGGAGTTGACCCCTTGAGGATTTGGATGAGGAGTCGAGGGTTCTTCCGCCGTGCGGGGTGTGATCACATAGCTAAAGTAGGAGACGTGCTCATAGAGCAATACATTACGGCGGGGTTCTTCTTCTTTCGCTCACTTTCTAATACAAAATAGAATGAGTTTATTTGCAATGGAATTATATTACCCGGCATATAGTAAACTAAAGAGAGCGACAAAGGGGCAACTTACGAGCCATGCGTACGCGTAGGCGTCGAGGTTGAGGTTCTTCGGGAGCAGCTTCTCGAGAGGAGAATCGCTTCACTTGGAGGTGCTGTATCTTCCATGTCACCCTCTTCCGTTTGTTTTTGGAGAAACAACTAAGGGACAACATCAAGCTGATTCGGAAGCCTCGGATTCAACTCTTTTCGCAGCGAGCCGCGCATTTCTCGAGAAACCACGCTCCACTCTTAGGTTGAGAAGGAACTGGTGTCAAGCCATGTACGTATTGCTCGCTCATCGACCTTCCTCCTTCGGGAAGGGGAGGAAGCGGCGTGATGCAGTTTGGTGGTTCTATACAAGATACGAATGTGTCGACAATAAATCGTGTCAAGGCACAGCAGAAAAGAAGTCGACAAAAGTGAAAAGCGCAATAACCGTCAAAAAAGATGAACAACAAAAACTAGGCGACAAAACATATATTACCTAGGGGAGGGCGTTGGTACCACTGTATGGTACCACGCGGCAAGATGAAGGGACAGGATCTTTCTTGTTTAGCGATGAGATCTTTCGGACAAGTCTTTCTAAATCCTTGACCGAAAGATCTGTCGACATGCGATCCACGTCCTTGTCGCCAGCA
Organism: Lolium multiflorum; assembly: GCA_030979885.1. NCBI lineage: Eukaryota > Viridiplantae > Streptophyta > Magnoliopsida > Poales > Poaceae > Lolium > Lolium multiflorum. The sequence goes on from JAUUTY010000491.1 coordinate 10,866, forward strand.
TACATCCAGAGGGGGTTTTTGCGAGCCTGCAGAGGCTGCACCCTAATCCTAAGGAAATGAGCTGTTATTTGGATTCCCGACAGCTCCTGGCCGCGGGTATTCTGGAGCTCATGGATGCGGGACATCAGTGCTTCTGTCGCCGTTTTCTTTTCTTCAGTCGCCTCTGCATCCCAGGATCGGCGACGGAGAATTTTGGCGCTGCCGTCAAAAGGCGCGATATTGTATTCCAGCGAGTCGGGGCAATCCTCGCGGACATACAACCATCTTCTACGCCACCCTTGGACGGAGTCGGGGAATTTGACGTCAAAATATTCGACATCAGGGCGGACGCAGATGACAACACCACCTATGTTATAGGTGATGTTGTGGGAGCCATTACGGCGGATAAAGAAAATGCGCTTCCATAGAGCCCAGCTAGGCTGGACCCCAAGGAAGCACTCGCAAAGTGTGATGAAAATAGAGATGTGAAGGATGGAGTTGGGAGTAAAATGGTGAAGTTGCAGCCCATACGCAAAAAGCAAACCACGCAAAAATTCGTGGATAGTAAGGTAGAGAGGCCGCGGATCAGATGGTCAACAAAACTAACCCGATAACCAATGGGAGGCGCCGGGTAGCTTTCTTCGCTGGGGAAGAGCAGCGCGTCCTTTTTCTTGCTCAGGCCGAGCTTCTTCAGCAGGTTCATGTCCTGCGCGGAGATCTTGGATCTCTCCCACTCCGTGTTCTCAGATCTTGCGCCGCCATGGTTTTCGGGAGTGTTGTGCCTCGTGAGTTTTGGCCGCGGTGGCATCCAATGGCGCTGAAAGAAGGGAATGCGTGGGTGTTGGAGCTCGGTGATTGCAAGAAGGATTGGAGCAGAGGATATGTGAATGGCGCGGCGAAGGGGATGAATGAGGAAGACGATGGCTATTTATGGTAGGTTCAGTCAAAGCGTCGCACCGTTGGATAATGAATGAATGGACTCGATGATTTACACGTGGCTCAAAGGGTAAAACAGTACTTTCACTGTGATGGAACTAGACAGATGCTACAGCGCCCGTGCCAGAAAAAGTGGAGGACGTGTGTCCCCACTCTGGCGTAACGTGTCAACGTGCCACGATTTCGGCCTGCAGGTATGAAGAGGACTCCATCTTCGATACAATGGTCGTGGCTATCGTCAGCACTGATGTCACTTTATCAATGGAAAGATCTCGGCTTTGATATTTTGAAAATTGGCGACAATGAATAACGACTGATAATCTCGAGAGCCTTTGACCAAATACAAGTTTTTGTTCAAATGCTCGGGGGATACTTTATAAAAAGGTTTTGAGAAGTTTGACGGAGATGGTTCGGAAGGAGACATCTCAAAATATAGCGGCAGAGAGGGTTGAGCCTGCCACCAGGACAATCCTCGACCGTAGCCTCAAGCTTCCCATCGGAGCGCTGTTCGCGCACCATAAAAATATGAACAAGCATAAAATATGACAATATAGTGGCAAAGATGTTAAAAAGGTGAGCCTACAACCAAGTACAAGAACTTGGATGTAGCCTCGGGTTACTCCCATCGGGAACGCGCGCACCCGATGAAATTTGAATAAGTCCCGATGAGTATATTGAGTTATCAAAATAACTCTTCATATACTCCCATGGATAAGTTAAAAACAATATAAGTCATCCGTTGACTCGAAAAATGTGCTATTCCAGTGGCCGGAAAAAGCACCGACAATATATTTCGCAGTGCCTCGCGCAAAATAATATCTCGAATGCCGCAAAACTCGCGGTGAAGTCGGAGATCCGTCGTGCGCGTGGCACCGCTCCCGCCGGCTACTTTTCCGTATCAACGATAAGAAAAATCCTACCGATTTAGGTACGATAAAACATGACTGAATTCGGCATCGTAAGACCTTGCCGCACATGATGAATTTGCTGTATCCCGAGATCATGTCCAGTGGACGTGATTTTGAAGTAGGTGTTGGTGGATTGCTACGAGAGTAGTTAATCGGTACCTGATCCGTCAGATGAACCAGCCCCACCACCATCTGTACAATATACAATTCTTTTACAAAAGTTTGTCGAATTGCAGAAATCATATGCAGATTGTAAGATGGAGATTTTCCGACTCTACGATTCAAGCAAAATCTCGGGGCCTACGACATAGGCATCCCCAATGGGCCTGTCGAAGAAGGTACCCGGGGTTTACGAAGGCCCACGACCCGAAGTTTTACAAAGCCCATGCCCAATCGAGAGATAGTTTGGAAAGATAGAATTGTATTAGGAATATTAACTTGTAAATATCGCGGGACGGTTCAGAAACCCTCCCGGACTCTGTAACTGCACATCACGAAACCTCGGCTCCGCCTCCTATATAAGGGGGAGTCGAGGGACAAAGAAAGGATCGATTCATTGTTTCACGCAACCCTAGTTTTCATAGCAGTCGAGTACTTTTCCGGCTGAAACCTTCGAGATCTACTTGCCCTCTACTTCCAACTAAACCCTAGTCTACAACCCGTAGGCATTGATAAGTTATCCCTTATCACTAGGCTTATCTTAGGGGCCAAATGTACACCAAGGGATCCTGGAGGAGGGGGATATGGAGATGAAACACATGCAAAGACACACGATATTCTGCACTGACCCTCGTGAGGGTAACACCCCTACTCCCGCTTGTCCGCACTATATGAACCTCTGCAGAGCTAATGGTATTCTCTCAGCTCATTAGAGGAAGAACATGAAGTCCGAAGGGAGAAACCCTAAATGAGATCAACTATCAGCTATATTGGAACTTCCTGCAAGGGAATGCCACCTCTCCTTATATGTGAGGGGTGGCTTACAAGAGAAGAAACCCAAGTAGGTAATTTAGGCCTACATCAGCCAACCTTGGAACGTACTGACTCTAGCTTGTGATGTCCGCCATGCCTTTCATGTGCTAACCTCTCACATGCGCACCGTAGCGTGTTGTCAACGGCATGCTATGGCTTCGCCAGCTACCGAGGCTTTCGTCATAAGGAGATCTTTCGTATATCGCCAATGTCGTTAGCGAGGCAACCGACCCGACCAGCAAGACCGTTGGTCCTATGCCGGATCCTCACACGGGCATACGTTGGGTATGCCGGCAGAGCCCGTATGTTCAATTGTATGCCGGATTGTCCACCGGGTTTGGTTATGCCGCTCATCTTAGTTCTGCTTTATACTTAAGCCGGTTGACCCCAGCTTGTCAACACTTAATGCACCACCATGCCATACTCCAGCATAGTCAAGTTATCCGACATAATCATCTTATGCCGCCAATTATGCCCAAGCTTAACCTGGGGTTATCCCCCGACATTATTCCCCAAAGTTGGTGTGGTCCAACGGTGTCAATCGATGGGCATAGCAGGTTCTCGCTCGACATTAATCATTGTACCAAGTTAGTCATCCTGGTTTATTTCTAAACATCCAATTCTTTCTACGCACTAGTGGAGAAGAGGCCTAATGTCGCGGGTGGTATGCCCCTTTTGTCGCGGGTGGCCATCCGCGACAACGAAGGCGCGATAAAGGTCCACCTTTTGTCGCGGGTCTCTTACCACCCGCGACATATGGTTGACCACGTGGCAGCGCGGGGCGCGCAGTGGACAGACCCTTTTGTCGCGGGCGGCAAAAGGTCCTCTACGTGGCGCGCGCAGAACGCTGCTGCTTTAGGGTTTGAGGGGTGCAGCCCCCCCGCCACCGCCCCCTTTTATTCGAAATAAAAGTTGCATATATTTATACGCTACTAGAAGTTGTACACACGTTCATTTATATATAGATTGATCAACCAAATATTGGAAACAAAAGTCGATTCCCCTTACATATTCGTAGATTCCCCTTACATATATATATACATGAGCTCACGACTACCGGGACTAATTAAACACCGGGAGAGGGAGAGCGCCTATTTGGACTAAACAAGCCGTTGTTGTCTATTACTTCTCTAATCAGAAGTCCCGCCACTTCCTCCGCAATTCCTAGTAGGTGTTCCTTTGGTTCGAGTGTGTCCGCATGTAGTCGACCTATATAGGAAAATGAGATGAGTATTACTATATCAATGTTGATAACGAAATATTGACGAAAATAAATAAAGTTGTGAATGTTATTGCTTACGTTGAATTTATTATTGTTCTGCTTCTCAGTGGTTAACATGCGAATGGACTCGCAAACGTAGTATCCACATAGATTCGTCCCTTGTGGCTGCTGGGGCACGGTACAGGAGTAAATGTTAGCTTCTCTGCCCAGGTACCCTTAATGTTTTTCTTGAAAGCTTTCCAAGTCCTGCCATGCAAAAGAATGATTGAATGAGTGGATAATTAATTGATATCTCACGAAAGATATAGCGCGGCGATGAAGGAAATTACACTTGGAGCAACTTCTGCAAGTCGCGGAACCCGTCCAGGCCTCTACTCATTGGGTCCCTTACTTCAACTATTCCCTTATCAACTTGAATGTCTAGTAGAATCCAGTGGAAGCTGCACATGTTTATGTATATACGTCAGGAATTACACTTAACATCGAGTAAGCAAAATTGAATGTGCATAAAAGATCATTAAGACTCTCACTCGTAGTTGTAAGGAAACAGTATTGAATCACAGAAATTTGCTCCCCCAAAAACCTTAGTAGGTTTCCCCCGTTTCTTCCGCGTTATGCTTTACCGTTTGAACATGTACTTTATCTGGGTCAACAAACCCAATATTGATAATATTATTACTTTTGCATTCACTGATCTTCAGTCTGCATAAGAGAACACATAAGATATAATGAGTATATGCAATGAAAACGAACATGAACTGAATGAAAATGAACTTATATGTAGTTAACAACTTACAAGCAATAGCAGCTCATGAGAGATTTGTCGAGGGCTTCTAAATTGAATAACTGCCAGAGTTCATTCATCTCAATATGGATCTCCTCCTTTCGGTAGTAATATTCACGTATCTGCGCTTGCTGTGCCTTTGTTCTCTGCACGCATCAAGGTACCACGATGCACCCGCATATGCGTTGGCAGTATGCAGCCGCTCTCTGACCAAGTCGGCCTGTGAGACAAATGTAGGAGCTATGTCGCAAAGGGTAGTGCAACATCGTGGCACTCAGCAATCCCCTCACAGTGGACATCGAAGCCGCTAGCGCCTCAGCTTCTTCCATATTGAAACCTTCACCATGTTCCCGGTACAGCTTGGGAACATCAAACACTTTGAGTGCTGGGATCGATTGTTTGGCCTGTTCTCCGAGCAGGGAACTTCCTTTTTTTGCCTTTTGTCGTTTGCTTGGGCGCCTTGAGGGGTGCACTTGTCTTCTTCCCGGCTGATGATTTGCTCGTGCTAGCACTATCCTTCTCCTTAGCCTTGCCATCCTCCTTCTTCTTAGCCTTGTCATCCTCCTCATTCTTAGCCTTCTTGTCATCAATTACCCTCGCAAGGTGTGCGTGTATAGTCATCCTTCTTCTCGTGTAAGTCATATTGCGATGGTGTGTTCAGAAAAGAAATAGCATATGCTTTTTGCTTCTCGGTGTATGGCTCTGGCGCTGGAGGTTTTGGCTTATGAAAATGATCATAGTTGTGTTTCGCAACAATGGCCGCATTTTCCTCGACAGTATGATCGTAAGGACGGGGGGAGCGGTACCTTTGTGGCGATGATGGCGTGTAACTCACACGTTCTTGGGAACCCCAAGAGGAAGGTATGATGCGCTCAGTGCAAGTTTTCCCTCATAAAGAAACCAAGGTTTAATCGAACCAGGAGGAGCCAAGAAGCACGTTGAAGGTTGATGGTGGCGAAATGTGATGCGGCGCAACAACAGGGATTCCGCGCCAACGTGGAATGCTGCACAACAAAACCAAAGTACTTTGCCCCAACGAAACAGTGAGGTTGTCAATCTCACCGGCTTGTTGTAACAAAGGATTAAGCGTATGTGGAAGATGATTGTTTGCAAGAAAATAGTAAAACAAGTATTGCAGTAGATTGTATGCTATGTAAAGAATAGGACCGGGTCCACAGTTCACCAGAGGTGTCTCTCCCATAAGATAAAGCATGTTGGGTGAACAAATTATAGTCTGGCAATTGACAAATAGAGAAGGGCATAACAATGCATATACATGATATGATAAATATAGTGAGATTTAATTGGGCATTACGACAAAGTACATAGACCGCCATCCAACTGCATCTATGCCTAAAAAGTCCACCTTCAGGTTATCATCCGAACCCCATTCAGTATTAAGTTGCTAAGCAACAGACAATTGCATTAAGTATGGTGCGTAATGTAATCGACAACTACATCCTTAGACATAGAATCAATGTTTTATCCCTAGTGGCAACAGCACATCACAACCTTAGAACTTTCTGTCACTGTCCCAGATTCAATGAAGGCATGAACCCACTATCGAGCATAAATACTCCCTCTTGGAGTTAAGAGTACAAACTTGGCCAGAGCCTCTACTAATAACGGAGAGCATGCAAGATCATAAACAACACATAAACAATAGATTGATAATCACCATAACATAGTATTCTCTATCCATCGGATCCCGACAAACACAACATATAGTATTACAGATAGATGATCTTGATCATGTTAGGCAGCTCACAAGATCCAACAATGAAGCACAACAAGGAGAAGACGACCATCTAGCTACTGCTATGGACCCATAGTCCAGGGTGAACTACTCACTCATCACTCCTGAGGCGATCATGGCGATGAAGAGTCCTCCGAGAGATGAATCCCCTCTCCGGCAGGGTGCCGGAGGCGATCTCCTGAATCCCCCGAGATGGGATTCGCGGCGGCGGCGTCTCTGGAAGGTTTTCCGTCGTGGCTCTCGGTACTCGGGGTTTCGCGACGGAGGCTTTAAGTAGGCGAAAGGGCAGGTCAAGAGGCGGCGCGAGGGGCCCACACCACAGGCCGGCGCGGCCAGGGCCTGGGCCGCGCCGCCCTATGGTGTGGCCACCTCGTGGCCCCACTTCGACTCCTCTTCGGTCTTCTGGAAGCTCCGTGCAAAAATAGGACCCTGGGCGGTGATTTCGTCCAATTCCGAGAATATTTCCTTACTAGGATTTCTGAAACCAAAAACAGCAGAAAACAGCAACTGGCCTTCGGCATCTTGTTAATAGGTTAGGTCCAGAAAATGCATAAAATGACATATAATGTGCATAAAACATGTAGGTATCATCAATAAAGTAGCATGGAACATAAGAAATTATCAATGCTGGACGACGCATCCCCAAGTTTAGTTCTCGTCCCGAGCAGGTAAAACGATAACAAAGATAATTTCTGAAGTGACATGCCATCATAATCTTGATCATACTATTGTAAACATATGTAATGAATGCAGCGATCAAAACAAAGGTAATGACATGAGTAAACAACTGAATCATATGACAAAGACTTTTCATGAATAGTACTTCAAGACAAGCATCAATAAGTCTTGCATAAGAGTTAACTCATAAAGCAATAAATCAAAGTAAAGGTATTGAAGCAACACAAAGGAAGATTAAGTTTCAGCGGTTGCTTTAACTTATAACATGTATATCTCATGGATATTGTCAACATAAAGTAATATAACAAGTGCAATATGCAAGTATGTAGGAATCAATGCACAGTTCACACAAGTGTTTGCTTCTTAAGGTGGAGGGAGATAGGTAAACCGACTCAACAATAAAAGTAAAAGAATGGTCCTTCAAAGAGGAAAGCATCGATTATATTTGTGCTAGAGCTTTTATTTTGAAAACATGAAACAATTTTGTCAAAGGTAGTAATAAAGCATATGAGTTATGTAAATTATATCTTACAAGTTGTAAGCCTCATGCATAGTATACTAATAGTGCCCGCACCTTGTCCTACTTAGCTTGGACTACCGGATCTTTGCATGCCATGTTTCAACCAAGTGTCACAAAGGGGTACCTCCATGCCGCCTGTACAAAGGTCTAAGGAGAATGCTCGCATTTTGGATTTCTCGCTTTTGATTATTCTCAACTTAGACATCCATACCGGACAACATGGACAACAGATAATGGACTCCTCTTAAATGCATAAGCATGTAGCAATAATTATTCTCATATGAGATTGAGGATATATGTCCAAAACTGAAACTTCAACCATGATTCATGGCTTTAGTTAGCGGCCCAATGTTCTTCTCTAACAATTTTGCATGCTCCAATCATTAAGGTGATAGATCCTTCACAAGACGGACATGCATAGCAACTCACATGATATTCAACAATAGTTGATGGCGTTCCCTAACATGGTTATCGCACAACAAGCAACTTAATAAAAGATAAAGTGCATAAGTACATATTCAATACTACAATAGTTTTTAAGGCTATTTTGTCCCATGAGCTATATATTGCAAAGGTGAATGATGGAATTTTAAAGGTAGCACTCAAGCAATTTACTTTGGAATGGCGGAGAAATACCATGTAGTAGGTAGGTATAGTGGACACAAATGGCATAGTGGTTGGCTCAAGGATTTTGGATGCATGAGAAGTATTCCCTCTCGATACAAGGTTTAGGCTAGCAAGGTTATTTGAAGCAAACTCAAGGATGAACCGGTGCAGCAAAACTCACATAAAAGACATATTGTAAACATTATAAGACTCTACACCGTCTTCCTTGTTGTTCAAAACTCAATACTAGATATTATCTAGACCTTAGAGAGACCAAATATGCAAATCAAATTCTTAGCAAGCTCTATGTATTTCTTCATTAATGGGTGCAAAGCATATGATGCAAGAGCTTAAACATGAGCACAACAATTGCCAAGTATCACATTATCCAAGACATTTTAGAATTACTACATGTAGCATTTTCCAATTCCAATCATATAACAATTTAACGAAGAAGAAACTTCGCCTTGAACATTATGAGTAAAGCCTAAGGACATATTTGTCCATATGCAACAGCGGAGCGTGTCTCTCTCCCACAAAGTGAATGCTAGGATCCATTTTATTCAAACAAAAACAAAAACAAAAACAAACCGACGCTCCAAGTAAAGAACACAAGATGTGATTGAATAAAAATATAGTTTCAGGGGAGGAACCTGATAATGTTGTCGATGAAGAAGGGGATGCCTTGGGCATCCCCAAGCTTAGACGCTTGAGTCTTCTTAGAATATGCAGGGGTGAACCACGGGGCATCCCCAAGCTTAGAGCTTTCACTCCTCTTGATCATAGTATATCATTCTCCTCTCTTGACCCTTGAAAACTTCCTTCACACCAAACTTCAAGCAAACTCATTAGAGGGTTAGTGCACAATTAATAATTCACACGTTCAGAGGTGGCACAATCATTCTTTACACTTCTGGACATTGCATAAAGCTACTGGACATTAATGGATCAAAGAAATGAATCCAACATAGCAAAAGAGGCAATGCGAAGTAAAAGGCAGAATCTGTCAAAAACAGAACAATCGTAAAGACGAATTTAAAGATGGCACCAGACTTGCTCAAATGGAAAAACTCAAAACTAATGAAAGTTGCGTACATATCTGAGGATCACGCTCGTAAATTGGCAGATTTTTCGAATTTTCTACAGAGAACCGTGCCCAGATTCGTGACAGACAGCAATGCTGTTTCTGCGCAGCGATCCCAAATATAACATCAACTTTGACATAGAAACTTTACTTGGCACAAAAACATGATAAGGAGAGGTTGCTACAGTAGTAAACAACTTCCAAGACTCAAATATAAAATAAAGTACTGTAGTAAAAACATGGGTTGTCTCCCATAAGCGCTTTTCTTTAACGCCTTTCAGCTAGGCGCAGAAAGTGCAAATCAAGTAACATCAGAGTAGAAGCATCAACATCATAACTTGTTCTAATAATAGAATCAAAAGGCAACTTCATTCTCTTTCTAGGGAAGTGTTCCATACCTTTCTTGAGAGGAAATTGATATTTAATATTACCTTCCCTCATATCAATAACAGCACCAGCGGTTCGAAGAAAAGGTCTTCCTAACACAATAGGACAAGATGCATTGCATTCGATATCCAAAACAACAAAATCAACGGGGACAAGGTTATTGTTAACCGTAATATGCACATTATCAATCCTCCCAAAGGTTTCTTTTTAACATTATCGGCAAGATTAACATCCAAATAACAATTCTTCAATGGTGGCAAGTCAAGCATATCATAAATCTTTTAGGCAACACAAATACTTGCACCAAGATCACATAAAGCATTACATTCAAAATCATTGAATTTCATTTTAATGATGAGCTCTCCCAACCATCTTCTAACTTTCTAGGAATAGAAGTTTCGAGTTTTAGTTTCTCTTCTCTAGCTTTTATGAGAGCATTTGTAATATGTTTTGTAAAGGCTAAATTTATAGCACTAGCATTAGGACTTTTAGCAAGTTTTTGTAAGAACTTTATAACTTCAGAGATGTGACAATCATCAAAATCTAAATCATTATGAGCTACGGCAATGGGATCATTGTTCCCAAGGTTGGAAAAAATTCCAGCAGCTTTATCACAAGCAGCCTCAGCAGCTTTAGCAATCTCAGGCAGTTTTGTTCGCTTTGCACTGGGAGTAGAAACATTGCCAACACCAATTATTTTACCATTGATAGTAGGAGGTGAAGCAACATGTGAAGAATTAGCATAGTGGTAATAGTCCAAACTTTAGCTATATTATTCTCTTTAGCTAGTTTTTCATTTTCTTCTCTATCCCACCTAGCACGAAATTCAGCCATTAATCTTATATTCTCATTAATTCTAACTTGGATGGCATTTGCTGTAGTAGTAATCTTATTATCAATATCATCATTAGGCATAACTTTCAATTTTAAAAAATTAACATCGAGGCAAGCCTATCAACTCTAGAAGTAATAAATATCAATTTTATCAAGCTTTTCCTCAACACATTTGTTAAAAGCAGTTTTGTGTACTAATAAATTTTTAAGCATAGCTTCAAGACTATAGGGTACACTCCTATTATTATTGTAAGAATTCCTCATAAGAATTACCATAACCATTACCATTAGCGTAAGGATATGGCCTATAGTTATTACCGGAGTTGTTTCTATAAGCATTGTTGTTGAAATTATTATATCAATGAAATTCACATCAACATTTTCTTCTTGAGCAACCAATGAAGCTAAAGAAACATTATTTGGATCAACATTAGATCTACCATTCACAAGCATAGACATAATCACATCAATCTTACCACACTCAAGGAAGAGGTTTTCTCAACAGAATTTACCTTCTCGTGGAGCTCTTTCCGTGTGCCATTCAAAGAGTAATTTATCATCATATCATCAAGAAGTTTTGTAGCCGCCCAAAGTGATGGACATAAAGGTACCTCCAGCTGGCTGAATCCAATAAATTCTGCGAAGAAAAATTTATCCCGCATAGAAGGTTTGGATGATCATCCAGTCGCTTGATACGTCTCCAACGTATCGATAATTTCTTATGTTCCATGCTACTTTTATTGATGATACCTACATGTTTTATGCACATTATATGTCATATTTATGCATTTCAAACTAACCTATTAACAAGATGCCGAAGAGCCAGCTGCTGTTTTGTTTTTGGTTTCATAAATCCTAGTAAAGAAATATTTTCGAAACTTTCGCCCATGGTCCTATTTTTGCACGAAGCTTCCGTAAGACCGAAGAGATATCGAAGTGGGGCCACGAGAAGGCCAGAGGTGGTGCCTGCGGCCCAAGCCCCCGGCCGCGCCGACCTGCCTCCCTCGGGCCCCCGTGCCCCCCCGCTGACCCTCCGCCACTTAAAGCTTCCGTCGCGAAACCCCGCACCGAGAGCCACGATACGGAAAACCTTACAGAGACGCCGCCGCCGCGAATCCCATCTCGGGGGATTCTGGAGATCGCCTCCGGCACCCCGCCGGAGAGGGGATTCATCTCCCGGAGGACTCTACACCGCCATGGTCGCCTCCGGAGTGATGAGGGAGTAGTTCACCCCTGGACCATGGGTCCATAGCAGTAGCTAGATGGTCGTCTTCTCCTTGTTGTGCTTCATTGTTGGATCTTGTGAGCTGCCTAACATGATCAAGATCATCTATCTGTAATACCATATGTTGTGTTTGTCGGGATCCGATGGATAGAGAGTACTATGATTATGGTGATTATCAATCTATTGTTTATGTGTTGTTTATGATCTTGTATGCTCTCCGTTACTAGTAGAGGCTCCGGCCAAGTTTTTGCTCTTAACTCCAAGAGGGGGTATTTATGCTCGATAGTGGGTTCATGCCTCAATTGAATCTGGGACAGTGACAGAAAGTTCTAAGGTTGTGATGTGCTGTTGCCACTAGGATAAAAACTGATGCTATGTCTAAGGATGTAGTTGTTGATTACATTACGCACCATACTTAATGTAATTGTCTCTGCTGCTTTGCAACTTAATACCTGGAGGGGGTTCGGACAGATAACCCTAAGGTGGACTTTAGGCATGTATGCGCTGGATGGCGGTCTATGTACTTTGTCGTAATGCCCGGATTAAATCTCACTATTTATCATATCATGTATATGCATTGTTATGCCTTTCTTATTTGTCAATTGCCCGACCGTAATTTGTTTACCCAACATGCTTTATCTTATGGGAGAGACACTTCTAGTGAACTGTGGACCCCAGTCCTATTCTTTACATAGCATACAATCTACTTCAATTGTGTTTTACTGTTTCTCTTTGCAAACATCTTCCACTGGATACGTTTAATCCTTTGTTACAGAAAGCCGGTGAGATTGACAACCTCAATGTTTTCGTTGGGACAAAGTACTTGGGTTGTGTTGTGCAGGTTCCGCTTTGGCGCCGGAATTGGTGTTGCGCCGCATCACATTTCACGACCATCAACCTTCAACGTCTTCCTGGCTCCTCCTGGTTCGATTAAACCTGGGTTTCTTTCTGAGAACTTGCTACCGTGCGCATCATACCTTCCTCTTGGGGTTCCTGCCGAACGAGAGTTACACCAAGTAGTCAGTCCATTGGTTGGGCAATTCTTTACCAAAGTTTTCATTCTCTCCCATGCTTGAGCAACATGTTCAGTATCTAATTGCTGAAAATTCATTATGCTACTTCTCAAAGATATAATTTTAGCGGGAGGATAATATCTACCAATAAAAGCATTCTTACATTTAGTCCATGAATCAATACTATTCTTAGGCAAAGATAGCAACCAATCTTTAGCTCTTCCTCTTAATGAGAAAGGAAACACTTTCAATTTAATAATATCACCATCTACATCCTTATACTTTTCCATTTCACAAAGTTCAACAAACTTATTGAGATGGGCAGCAGCACCGTAACTAATACCAGAAAATTGACCTCTCATAACCAAGTTCAAAAGCAGGTTTAATTTCAAAGAATTCTGCCGTAGTAGTTGTGTGGAGCAATAGGTGGGATGTCTACGTGCTTCTATTTCAGAGATGCTGTTGGGCCTCCAAGAGCAGAGGTTTGTAGAACAGCAGCAAGTTTCCCTTAAGTGGATTACCCAAGGTTTATCGAACTCAGGGAGGAAGAGGTCAAAGATATCCCTCTTATGCAACCCTGCAACCACAAAGCAAGAAGTCTCTTGTGTCCCCAACACACCTAATAGGTGCACTAGTTCGGCGAAGAGATAGTGAACATGTGGTATGAATAAGTATGAGCAGTGGCAACGGCACCAGAGTGCTTGCCGGCGTGCAGTTGATGGTAGTAATATTGCGGGAAGTAAACATGCAAGAGTAACGCTAAAAGAGGCAACGCAAAGAAACAAAAGAAATGCTGCTGATAGCATATTTAGAACAAGGCCTAGGGATCATACTTTACTAGTGGACACTCTCAACATTGATCGATAATAAATAACTCTTTCTCATATGTGCTACATACACTCTTTTGTTGGATGATGAACACATTGCGTAGGATTACACGAACCCTCAATGCCGGATTTAAGCCCCACAATTCAATGTTCATATTTAAATAACCTTAGAGCATAATAGATCATTGCAAAATAAACCAAGAACTAACATAGCGCACGCACTGTCCACATTACACTATGAAGGAGGAATAGATCACATCAATACTATCATAATGATAATTAACTCCACAATCTACAAGAGATCAGGATCATAGCCTACGACAAGAACCACACGGTGCACACACTAGCACCTTTACACCATGCAGGGAGGAATAGACTACTTTAATAACATCACATGAGTAGCACATAACTAGTAGCGATACAAAGCTCATCATATGGATCTCAATCATGTAAGCAGCTCATGAGATCATTGTATTGAAGTACATAGGAGAGAGATTAACCACATAGCCACCGGTACAGCCCCGAGCTCGATGGAGAACTACTCCTCCTCATCAGCAAACATTGATGAAGATGGCGGTGGAGATGGCAGCGGGGTCGATGGAGAAGCCTTCTTGCGTCGATTTCCCCCTCCGGCAGGGTGCCGGAACAGAGACTCCTGTCCCCGAATCTTGGCTTCGCGAGGGCGGCGGCTCTGGAACTTTTATCGTGGCTGCCTCCGTAAGGGTTTTCGATGCAGGCTTTATATAGGCGAAGAGGCGCAAGGGCAGAGGGTCAGCGGCCACTCACACCATAGGGTGGCGCGGCCCAGCCCTGGCCGCGCCACCCTATCATCTGGGGCCCACACGGCCCCCCTCTGGCGGCTCTCGGGTGTTCTGGATGCTTCCGGCAAAATAGAACCCGGGCGTTGGATTTCGTCCAATTCCGAGAATATTTCGTTAGTAGGATTTCTGAAACCAAAACAGCAAGTAAAACAGGAACGGCACTTCGGCATCTCGTTAATAGGTTAGTTCAAAATGCGTAACACGACATATAATGTGCATAAACATGTAGATATCATCAATAAAGTAGCATGGAACATAAGAAATTATCGATACGTTGGAGACGTATCAGCATCCCCAAGCTTAGTTCTGCTCGTCCCGAGCAGGCAAAACGATAACAAAGATAATTTCTTAAGTGACATGCTATCATAACCTTGATCATACTATTGTAAGCATATGAGATGAATGCAGCGATCAAAACAATGGTAATGACATGAGTAAACAAATGAATCATAAAGCAAAGACTTTTCATGAATAGTACTTTCAAGACGAGCATCAATAAGTCTTGCATAAGAGTTAACTCATAAAGCAATAAATTCAAAGTAAGGGTATTGAAGCAACACAAAGGAAGATTAAGTTTCAGCGGTTGCTTTCAACTTATAATATGTATATCTCATGGATAGTTGTCAATGCAAAGTAATATAATAAGTGCAATATGCAAGTATGTAGGAATCAATGCACAGTTCACACAAGTGTTTGCTTCTTAGGTGGAAGGAGATAGGTAAACTGACTCAACAATAAAAAAGAAAGGACCTTCAAAGAGGAAAGCATCGATTGCTATATTTGTGCTAGAGCTTTGGTTTTAAAAACATAAAGAGAGCATAAAAATAAAGTTTTGAGAGGTTTTTGTTGTTGTCAACGAATGGTAGCGGGTACTCTAACCCCCTTGCCCGACAAACCTTCAAAGAGCGGCTCCCATTTTATTTTTATTTTGGGTGGCACTCCTTCCAACCTTTCTTTCGCAAACCATGGCTAACCGAATACTCGGGTGCCTGCCAACAATCTCATACCATGAAGGAGTGCCTTTTTATTTTAGTTTTATTATGATGACACTCCTCCCCACCTTTGCTTTCTCAAGCCATGGCTAACCGAATCCTTCGGGTGCCGTCCAACAATCTCATACCATGGAGGAGTGTCTATTTTTGTTAATTAATTTGGGACTGGGAATCCCATTGCCAGCTCTTGTTGCAAAATTATTGGATAAGCGGATGAAGCCACTAGTCCATTGGTGAAAGTTGCCCAACAAGATTGAAAGATAAACACCACATACTTCCTCATGAGCTATAAAACATTGACACAAATAAGAGGTAATAACTTTTGAATTGTTTAAAGGTAGCACTCAAGCAATTTACTTTGGAATGGCGGAGAAATACCGTGTAGTAGGTAGGTATGGTGGACACAAATGGCATAGTGGTTGGCTCAGGATTTTGGATGCATGAGAAGTATTCCCTCTCGATACAAGGTTTAGGCTAGCAAGGTTATTTGAAGCAAACTCAAGGATGAACCGGTGCAGCAAAACTTACATAAAAGACATATTGTAAACATTATAAGACTCTACACCGTCTTCCTTGTTGTTCAAAACTCAATACTAGAATTATCTAGACCTTAGAGAGACCAATTATGCAAACCAAATTTTAGCAAGCTCTATGTATTTCTTCATTAATGGGTGCAAAGTATATGATGCAAGAGCTTAAACATGAGCACAACAATTGCCAAGTATCACATTATCCAAGACATTTTACCAATTACTACATGTAGCATTTTTCCAATTCCAACCATATAACAATATAACGAAGAGGAAACTTCGCCATGAATATTATGAGCTAAGAACACATGTGTTCATACGAACCAGCGGAGCGTGTCTCTCTCCCACACAAGGATGAACTTATTCAGAGAACTAAGATAACAAAACAAAAACAAAAATAAAAGCACACAGACGCTCCAAGTAAAGTACATAAGATGTGACCGAATAAAAATATAGTTTCACTAGAAGAAACCTGATAAGTTGTCGATGAAGAAGGGGATGCCTTGGGCATCCCCAAGCTTAGATGCTTGAGTCTTAAAATATGCAGGGATGAACTCTTCCAAGCTTAGACCTTTCACTCTTCGATCATAGTATATCATCTTCTATTGACCCTTGAAAACTTCCTTCACACCAAACTTCAAGCAAACTCATTAGAGGGTTAGTGCACAATTAATAATTCACATGTTCAGAGGTGGCACAATCATTCTTTACACTTCTGGACATTGCATAAAGCTACTGGACATTAATGGATCAAAGAAATGAATCCAACATAGCAAAAGAGGCAATGCGAAATAAAAGGCAGAATCTGTCAAAAACAGAACAGTCCGTAAAGACGAATTTAAAGCGGCACCTAACTTGCTCAAATGGAAAAACTCAAAACTAATGAAAGTTGCGTACATATCTGAGGATCACGCTCGTAAATTGGCAGATTTTTTTCGAATTTTCTACAGAGAACTGTGCCCAGATTCGTGACAGACAGCAATGCTGTTTCTGCGCAGCTATCCCAAATATAACATCAACTTTGACATAGAAACTTTACTTGGCACAAAAACATGATAAGGAGAGGTTGCTACAGTAGTAAACAACTTCCAAGACACAACAAAACAAAAATTGCTGTAGTAAAATAAACACATGGGTTATCTCCCAAGAAGTTCTTTCTTTATAGCCATTAAGATGGGCTCAGTAGTCTCCAACGTATCGATAATTTCTTATGTTCCATGCTACTTTATTGATGATACCTACATGTTTTATGCACATTATATGTCATATTTATGCATTTTCTGGAACTAACCTATTAACAAGATGCCGAAGAGCCAGCTCTGTTTCTCTCGTGTTTTTGGTTTCGGTAAACTTAGTAAAGAAATATTCTCGAATTGACGAAACTCGCCCGGGTCCTATTTTTGCACGAAGCAGAAGACCGAAGACCTAACGAAGTGGGGCCACGAGGCAGCTAGATAGGCCGGCGCGGCCCAGCCCCTGCGTGCCCCCTGGGCCCCTCGTGTGGCCCCTCGCGTTGACCTTCCGCCTACTTAAAGCTCCCGTCGCAAACCCCGCACCGAGCCACGATACGGAAAACCTCCAGAGACGCCGCCGCCGCGATCCCATCTCGGGGGATTCTGGAGATCGCCTCCGGCACCGCCGGAGAGGGATTCATCCTCCGAGGACTCTTCATCGCCATGATCGCCTCCGGAGTGATGAGTGAGTAGTTCACCCCTGGACCATGGGTCCATAGCAGCTAGATGGTCGTCTTCTCCTGTTGTGCTCATTGTTAGATCTTGTGAGCTGCCTAACATGATCAAGATCATCTATATGTAATTCTATATGTTGTGTTTGTCGGGATCCGATGGATAGAGAGTACTATGATTATGGTGATTATCAATCTATTGTTCATGTGTTGTTTATGATCTTGCATGCTCTCCTTTATTAGTAGAGGCTCTGGCCAAGTTTTTACTCTTAACTCCAAGAGGGAGTAATTATGCTCGATAGTGGGTTCATGCCTTCATTGATACCGGGGACAGTGACAGAAAGTTCTAAGGTTGTGATGTCTGTTGCCACTAGGGATAAAACATTGATGCTATGTCTAAGGATGTAGTTGTTGATTACATTACGCACAATACTTAATGCAATTGTCTTGCTTTGCAACTTAATAAGGGGTTCGGATGATAACTGAAGGTGGACTTTTTAGGCATAGATGCAGTTGGATGGCGGTCTATGTACTTTGTCGTAATGCTCAATTAAATCTCACTATATTTACCATGTCATGTATATGCATTGTTATGCCTTTCTCTATTTGTCAATTGCCCGACTGTAATTTGTTCACCCAACATGCTTTTATCTTATGGGAGAGACACCTCTAGTGAACTGTGGACCCCGGTCCTATTCTTTACATAGCATACAATCTCTGCAATTGTGTTTACTGTTTTCTTTGCAAACATCTTCCACTCGATACGTTTAATCCTTTGTTACAGCAAGCCGGTGAGATTGACAACCTCACTGTTTCGTTGGGGCAAAGTACTTTGGTTGTGTTGTGCAGGTTCCTAGTTGGCGCCGGAATCCCTGGTGTTGCGCCGCATCACATTTCGCGACCATCAACCTTCAACGTGCTTCTTGGCTCCTCCTGGTTCGATTAAACCTTGGTTTCTTTCTGAGGGAAAACTTGCTACTGTGCGCATCATACCTTCCTCTTGGGGTTCCCAACGAACGTGTGAGTTACACGCCATCAAGCTCTTTTTCTGGCGCCGTTGCCGGGGAGATCAAGACACGCTGCAAGGGGAGTCTCCACTTCTCAATCTCTTTACTTTGTTTTTGTCTTGCTTTATTTTATTTACTACTTTGTTTGCTGCACTAAATCAAAACACAAAAAAATTAGTTGCTAGTTTTACTTTATTTACTGTCTTGCTCTCTATATCAAAAACACAAAAAAATTAGTTACTCGCATTTACTCTATCTAGTTTGCTTTATTGTCCTGCACTCTATATTTAAAATACAAAAATTTTTTAGTTACTTTTATTACCATGTCTAGCTCTGAACCTGTTACTTCTTCACCTGAAGACTTAGTTTTCACTTTCAAGCAAGGGGATGAGGAGAGTTTTAAGGATGCTTGGTCTAGAATTTTTACTTCTTATCGTAAAACTGAACCTCAAATGACTCTAAGTTTGCTCCTTAGTAATTTTTATTTTGGTCTTATGGTTCGCTATAGATATGCTTTGGACACTTTAGTAGGAGGAGATTTCCTTCATTGTAATGGGGATCAAGCTTTTAATGCCATAAAGAAATTGGTTGCATCACATGATTCAGCTAATAACTTTGATTCAGCCCTTATTAGCATTCATAATAGATTGAACAATCTCGAGATAAGTACATCTCGCTTAAATGATAATTATCACTGTGTTCGTAATCGTCTTGAACAAGTCTTAGAGAATCCTAAACCTTCATCATGGGACCCTTCTGTTAAAATTGTCATCGGTGATCGAACTCTTCATGCCTATTGTGATATTATGTATGAATTTTGCCTTATGCCTGAAAACATTTATAAATCTTTGAAACTTTGGGGAGTCGATAAAGGGGGAGAAGAAATAGCTCTTATTGATAACTCTATCATAATTCCTAAGGGAATAGCTGCAGGTGTGCATACAACCATTCGTGGAAGAACAGTATCCATTGATTATCTTATTATTGAAACAGGAAAAATCATATTCGGAAGATCCTTGCTGAAATTATTGGGAGCAGTCATTGATGTGGGAGAAGGCACTCTGAAATTCACCTCTATACCAGGGGGAAATCATATATTTCCTAAACCAAAAGGAAAGAAAAACATTAAGAAAGGTAAAGATGAAGCCCAAGGTAAGGTTGACACACCATCTCTCGATAATACTTGATTTGCACTTTCTGCGCCTAGCTGAAAGGCGTTAAAGAAAAGCGCTTATGGGAGACAACCCATGTTTTTACCTACAGCAATTTTTTGTTTTATTGAGTCTTGGAAGTTGTTTACTACTGTAGCAACCTCTCCTTATCATGTTTTTGTGCCAAGTAAAGTTTCTATGTCAAAGTTGATGTTATATTTGGGATCGCTGCGCAGAAACAGCATTGCTGTCTGTCACGAATCTGGGCATAATTCTCTGTAGAAAATTCGAAAAAATCTGCCAATTTACGAGCGTGATCCTCAGATATGTACGCAACTTTTATTAGTTTTGAGTTTTTCCATTTGAGTAAGTCTGGTGCCATTTATAAATTCGTCTTTACGGACTGTTCTGTTTTTGACAGATTCTGCCTTTTATTTCGCATTGCCTCTTTTGCTATGTTGGATTTATTTCTTTGATCCATTAATGTCCAGTAGCATTATGCAATGTCCAGAAGTGAAAAGAATGATTGTGTCACCTCTGAATGTGTGAATTATTAATGATGCACTAACCCTCTAATGAGTTTGCTTGAAGTTTGGTGTGAAGGAAGTTTTCAAGGGTCAAGAGAGGAGAATGATATACTAAGATCAAGAGGAGTGAAAGCTCTAAGCTTGGGGATGCCCCCGTGGTTCATCCCTGCATATTTTAAGAAGACTCAAGCGTCTAAGCTTGGGGATGCCCAAGGCATCCCCTTCTTCATCGACAACATCATCAGGTTCCTCCCCTGAAACTATATTTTTATTCAGTCACATCTGGTGTTCTTTACTTGGAGCGTCGGTTTGTTTTCGTTTTTGTTTTTGTTTGAATAAGATGGATCCTAGCATTCACTTTGTGGGAGAGAGACACGCTCCGCTGTTGCATTTGGACACATGTGTCCTTAGGCTTTACTCATAATGTTCAAGGCGAAGTTTCTTCTTCGTTAAATTGTTATATGGTTGGAATTGGAAAATGCTACATGTAGTAATTCTAAAAATGTCTTGGATAATGTGATACTTGGCAATTGTTGTGCTCATGTTTAAGCTCTTGCATCATATGCTTTGCACCCATTAATGAAGAAATACATAGAGCTTGCTAAAATTTGATTTGCATATTTGGTTTCTCTAAGGTCTAGATAATATCTAGTATTGAGTTTTGAACAACAAGGAAGACAGTGTAGAGTCTTATAATGTTTACAATATGTCTTTTATGTGAGTCTTGCTGCACTTGTTCATCCTTGAGTTTGCTTCAAATAACCTTGCTAGCCTAAACCTTGTATCGAGAGGGAATACTTCTCATGCATCCAAAATCCTTGAGCCAACTACTATGCCATTTGTGTCCACCATACCTACCTACTACATGGTATTTACCCGCCATTCCAAAGTAAATTGCTTGAGTGCTACCTTTAAAATTCCATCATTCACCTTTGCAATATATAGCTCATGGGACAAAATAGCCTTAAAACTATCGTAGTATTGAATATGTACTTATGCACTTTATATTTTATTAAGTTGCTTGTTGTGCGATAACCATGTTTCTGGGGAACGCCATCAACTATTGTTGAATATCATGTGAGTTGCTATGCATGTCCGTCTTGTCTGAAGGTCTATCATTTTAGTGGTTGGAGCATGCAAAATTGTTAGAGAAGAACATTGGGCCGCTAACTAAAGCCATGAACCATGGTGGAAGTTTCAGTTTTGGACATATATCCTCAATCTCATATGAGAATAATAACTTTGCTACATGCTTATGCATTAAAGAGGAGTCCATTATCTGTTGTCCATGTTGTCCCGGTATGGATGTCTAAGTTGAGAATAATCAAAAGCGAGAAATCCGAAATGCGAGCATTCTCCTTGGACCTTTGTACAGGCGGCATGGAGGTACCCCTTTGTGACACTTGGTTGAAACATGGCATGCGAAGACCCGGTAGTCCAAGTTAAGTAGGACGAGGTGCGGGCACTATTAGTATACTATGCGTGAGGCTTGCAACTTGTAAGATATAATTTTCATAACTCATATGCTTTATTACTACCGTTGACAAAATTGTTTCATGTTTTCAAAATAAAAGCTCTAGCACAAATACAGCAATCGATGCTTTCCTCATTGAAGGACCATTCTTTTACTTTTATTGTTGAGTCAGTTTACCTATCTCCTTCCACCTTAAGAAGCAAACACTTGTGTGAACTGTGCATTGATTCCTACATACTTGCATATTGCACTTGTTATATTACTTTATGTTGACAATATCCATGAGATATACATGTTACAAGTTGAAAGCAACCGCTGAAACTTAATCTTCCTATGTGTTGCTTCAACACCTTTACTTTGATTTATTGCTTTACGAGTTAACTCTTATGCAAGACTTATTGATGCTTGTCTTGAAGTACTATTCATGAAAAGTCTTTGCTATATGATTCACTTGTTTACTCATGTCATTACCTTTGCTTTGATCGCTGCATTCATTACATATGTTTACAAATAGTATGATCAAGATTATGATGGCATGTCACTTCAGAAATTATCTTTGTTATCGTTTTACCTGCTCGGGACGAGCAGAACTAAGCTTGGGGATGCTGATACGTCTCCAACGTATCGATAATTTCTTATGTTCCATGCTACTTTATTGATGATACCTACATGTTTTATGCACATTATATGTCATATTTATGCATTTTCTGGAACTAACCTATTAACAAGATGCCGAAGAGCCAGTTGTTGTTTTCTGCTGTTTTTGGTTTCAGAAATCCTAGTAAAGAAATATTCTCGGAATTGACGAAATTCGCCGGGTCCTATTTGCACGAAGCCGTAAGACCGAAGACCTAACGAAGTGGGGCCACGAGGCAGGTGGGGGTGGCCGGCGCGGCCCAGCCCTTGGCCGCGCGGCCCTGCCCCGGCCCCTCGTGTGGCCCCTCGCGTTGACCTCCGCCTACTTAAAGCTCCCGTCGCGAAACCCCCAGTACCGAGAGCCACGATACGGAAAACCTTACAGAGACGCCGCCCCCGCGAATCCCATCTCGGGGATTCTGGAGATCGCCACCCTGCCCGAGAGGGGATTCATCTCCTGGAGGACTCTTCATCGCCATGATCGCTCCGGAGTGATGAGTGAGTAGTTCACCCCTGGACCATGGGTCCATAGCAGTAGCTAGATGGTCGTCTTCTCCTTGTTGTGCTTCATTGTTAGATCTTGTGAGCTGCCTAACATGATCAAGATCATCTATATGTAATTCTATATGTTGTGTTTGTCGGGATCCGATGGATAGAGAGTACTATGATTATGGTGATTATCAATCTATTGTTCATGTGTTGTTTATGATCTTGCATGCTCTCCGTTATTAGTAGAGGCTCTGGCCAAGTTTTTACTCTTAACTCCAAGAGGGAGTAATTATGCTCGATAGTGGGTTCATGCCTTCATTGATACCTGGGACAGTGACAGAAAGTTCTAAGGTTGTGATGTGCTGTTGCCACTAGGGATAAAACATTGATGCTATGTCTAAGGATGTAGTTGTTGATTACATTACGCACAATACTTAATGCAATTGTCTGTTGCTTTGCAACTTAATACGGGAGGGGTTCGGACGATAACCTGAAGGTGGACTTTTTAGGCATAGATGCAGTTGGATGGCGGTCTATGTACTTTGTCGTAATGCCCAATTAAATCTCACTATATTTACCATGTCATGTATATGCATTGTTATGCCTTTCTCTATTTGTCAATTGCCCGACTGTAATTTGTTCACCCAACATGCTTTTATCTTATGGGAGAGACACCTCTAGTGAACTGTGGACCCCGGTCCTATTCTTTACATAGCATACAATCTACTGCAATTGTGTTTACTGTTTTCTTTGCAAACATCTTCCACTCGATACGTTTAATCCTTTGTTACAACAAGCGGTGAGATTGACAACCTCACTGTTTCGTTGGGGCAAAGTACTTTGGTTGTGTTGTGCAGGTTCCTAGTTGGCGCCGGAATCCCTGGTGTTGCGCCGCATCACATTTCGCGACCATCAACCTTCAACGTGCTTCTTGGCTCCTCCCGGTTCGATTAAACCTTGGTTTCTTTCTGAGGGAAAACTTGCCACTGTGCGCATCATACCTTCCTCTTGGGGTTCCCAACGAACGTGTGAGTTACACCCATCAAGCTCAGCAGTTTTTATAATGCACTCGCAAGAAATAGTAGTTGAAGCAAAAGAGAGCATCAAGAAGCAAATTCAAAACACATTTAAGTCTAACATGCTTCCTATGCATAGGAATCTTGTAAATAAACAAGTTCATGAAGAGCAAAGTAACAAGCATAGGAAGATAAAACAAGTGTAGCTTCAAAAATTTCAGCACATAGAGAGGTGTTTTAGTAACATGAAAATTTCTACAACCATATTTTCCTCTCTCATAATAACTTTCAGTAGCATCATGAGCAAACTCAACAATATAACTATCACATAAAGCATTCTTATCATGAGTCTCATGCATAAAATAATTACTACTCCCAACATAAGCATAATCAATTTTATTAGTTGTAGTGGGAGCAAATTCAACAAAGTAGCTATCAAATATAGGAGGTATATTGTAATCATAATCAAATTTATCCTCCATAACAGGTGGTAACAAAAGACTACTATCATTATAATCATCATAAATGGGAGGCAAAGTATCATCAAAGTAAATTTTCTCCTCAATGCTTGGGGGACTAAAAATATCATGCTCATCAAAGCCAGCTTCCCCAAGCTTAGAATTTTCCATATCATTAGCAACAATAGTGTTCAAAGCATTCATATTAATATGTTCCATGGGTTTTTTAATTTTCGCATCAAACCATCCATGTCTTAAATCAGGAAATAGAATAAGAAGCTCATTGTTGTCCATTATGCCTAACTAGTGTAAACAAGAAACCAAATGTCGTAATTGCAGAGTCTAAAGGAAATAGCTTCGAGCACACACACAATGGCGCCAGAAAAGTACTGTTACCTGGAACCGGAGTATGAGTGCCTTTTACCTTTCCTCCCCGGCAACGGCGCCAGAAAAGTGCTTGATGTCTACGGGTGCTTCTATTCTTGTAGACAGTGTTGGGCCTCCAAGAGCAGAGGTTTGTAGAACAGCAGCAAGTTTCCCTTAAGTGGATTACCCAAGGTTTATCGAACTCAGGGAGGAAGAGGTCAAAGATATCCCTCTCATGCAACCCTGCAACCACAAAGCAAGAAGTCTCTTGTGTCCCCAACACACCTAATAGGTGCACTAGTTCGGCGAAGAGATAGTGAAATACAGGTGGTATGAATAAGTATGAGCAGAGGTACGCGCCGAAAAGTGCTTGCTGGCGTGCAGTTGATGGTAGTAATATTGCGGGAAGTAAACATAGTAACGCAGTAAAAGATAAAGAAATGCAGCGTGATAGCAGTATTTAGGAACAAGGCCTAGGGATCATACTTTCACTAGTGGACACTCTCAACATTGATCGCATAATAAATAACTCTTTCTCATATGTGCTACATACACTCTTTTGTTGGATGATGAACACATTGCGTAGGATTACACGAACCCTCAATGCCGGAGTTAACAAGCTCCACAATTCAATGTTCATATTTAAATAACCTTAGAGCATAATAGATCATTGCAAAATAAACCAAGAACTAACATAGCGCACACACTGTCCACATTACACTATGAAGGAGGAATAGATCACATCAATACTATCATAATGACAATTAACTCCACAATCTACAAGAGATCGTGATCATAGCCTACGACAAGAACCACACGGTGCACACACTAGCACCTTTACACCATGCAGGAGGAATAGACTACTTTAATAACATCACATGAGTAGCACATAACTAGTAGCGATACAAAGCTCATCATATGGATCTCAATCATGTAAGGCAGCTCATGAGATCATTGTATTGAAGTACATAGAGAGAGATTAACCACATAGCTACCGGTACAGCCCCGAGCCTCGATGGAGAACTACTCCCTCCTCATGGGAGCAGCAGCGTTGATGAAGATGGCGGTGGAGATGGCAGCGGTGTCGATGGAGAAGCCTTCCGGGGGCACTTCCCCTCCCAGGTGCCGGAACAGAGACTCCTGTCCCCCAGATCTTGGCTTCGCGAGGGCGGCGTCTGGAACTTTTCTCGTATCGTGGCTTCTCCGTAAGGGTTTTCGATGCAGGGGCTTTATATAGGCGAAGAGGCGGCGCAGGAGGGTCAAAGGGGCGACCACACCATAGGGTGGCGCGGGCCCAGCCCTGGCCGCGCCACCCTATCATCTGGGCCCACAGGGCCCTCCTCTGGCGGCTCTCGGGTGTTCTGGATGCTTCCGGGCAAAATAGGAACCTGGGCGTTGATTTCGTCCAATTCCGAGAATATTTCGTTACTAGGATTTCTGAAACCAAAAACAGCAGAAAACAGGAACTGGCACTTCGGCATCTCGTTAATAGGTTAGTTCCAGAAAATGCATAAATACGACATATAATGTGCATAAAACATGTAGATATCATCAATAAAGTAGCATGGAACATAAGAAATTATCGATACGTTGGAGACGTATCAGCATCCCCAAGCTTAGTTCTGCTCGTCCCGAGCAGGTAAAACGATAACAAAGATAATTTCTTGACATGCCATCATAACCTTGATCATACTATTGTAAGCATATGAATGAATGCAGCGATCAAAACAATGGTAATGACATGAGTAAACAAATGAATCATAAAGCAAAGACTTTTCATGAATAGTACTTTCAAGACAAGCATCAATAAGTCTTGCATAAGAGTTAACTCATAAAGCAATAAATCAAAGTAAAGGTATTGAAGCAACACAAAAGAAGATTAAGTTTCAGCGGTTGCTTTCAACTTATAACATGTATATCTCATGGATAGTTGTCAATGCAAAGTAATATAATAAGTGCAATATGCAAGTATGTAGGAATCAATGCACAGTTCACACAAGTGTTTGCTTCTTAGGTGGAAGGAGATAGGTAAACTGACTCAACAATAAAAGTAAAAGAAAGGTCCTTCAAAGAGGAAAGCATCGATTGCTATATTTGTGCTAGAGCTTTTGTTTTGAAAACATAAAGAGAGCATAAAAATAAAGTTTTGAGAGGTGTTTGTTGTTGTCAACGAATGGTAGCGGGCACTCTAACCCCCTTGCCGTGTAACTCACACGTTCGTTGGGAACCCCAAGAGGAAGGTATGATGCGCACAGTAGTAAGTTTTCCCCTCAGAAAGAAACCAAGGTTTAATCGAACCAGTAGGAGCCAAGAAGCACGTTGAAGGTTGATGGTCGCGAAATGTGATGCGGCGCAACACCAGGGATTCCGGCGCCAACTAGGAACCTGCACAACACAACCAAAGTACTTTGCCCCAACGAAACAGTGAGGTTGTCAATCTCACCGGCTTGCTGTAACAAAGGATTAAACGTATCGAGTGGAAGATGTTTGCAAAGAAAACAGTAAAACAAGTAGATTGTATGCTATGTAAAGAATAGGACCGGGGTCCACAGTTCACTAGAGGTGTCTCTCCCATAAGATAAAGCATGTTGGGTGAACAAATTACAGTCGGGCAATTGACAAATAGAGAAAGGCATAACAATGCATATACATGACATGGTAAATATAGTGAGATTTAATTGGGCACAAAGTACATAGACCGCCATCCAACTGCATCTATGCCTAAAAAGTCCACCTTCAGGTTATCGTCCGAACCCCCTCCAGTATTAAGTTGCAAAGCAACAGACAATTGCATTAAGTATGGTGCGTAATGTAATCAACAACTACATCCTTAGACATAGCATCAATGTTTTATCCCTAGTGGCAACAACACATCACAACCTTAGAACTTTCTGTCACTGTCCCAGGTATCAATGAAGGCATGAACCCACTATCGAGCATAATTACTCCCTCTTGGAGTTAAGAGTAAAAACTTGGCCAGAGCCTCTACTAATAACGGAGAGCATGCAAGATCATAAACAACACATGAACAATAGATTGATAATCACCATAATCATAGTACTCTCTATCCATCGGATCCCGACAAACACAACATATAGAATTACATATAGATGATCTTGATCATGTTAGGCAGCTCACAAGATCTAACAATGAAGCACAACAAGGAGAAGACGACCATCTAGCTACTGCTATGGACCCATGGTCCAGGGGTGAACTACTCACTCATCACTCCGGAGGCGATCATGGCGATGAAGAGTCCTCCGGGAGATGAATCCCCTCTCCGGCAGGGTGCCGGAGGCGATCTCCAGAATCCCCCGAGATGGGATTCGCGGCGGCGCGTCTCTGTAAGGTTTTCCGTATCGTGGCTCTCGATGGGGGCTTCGCGACGGGAGCTTTAAGTAGGCGGAAGGTCAACGCGAGGGGCCACACGAGGGGCCCAGGGGGCAGGTCGGCGCGGCCAGGGCTTGGCCCGCGCCGCCCCCTGGCCGCCGCGGCCCCACTTCGTTAGGTCTTCGGTCTTCCCCGAAGCTTCAAAATTAGGACCCCCGGGCGAAAGTTTCGTCCACCTCGAGAATATTTCTTTACTAGGATTTCTGAAACCAAAAACAGCAGAAAACAGCAACTGGCTCTTCGCATCTTGTTAATAGGTTAGTTCCAAATGCATAAATATGACATATAATGTGCATAAAACATGTAGGTATCATCAATAAAGTAGCATGGAACATAAGAAATTATCGATACGTTGGAGACGTATCAGCATCCCTGTTAGTTCTGCTCGTCCCGAGCAGGTAAAACGATAACAAAGATAATTTCTGAAGTGACATGCCATCATAATCTTGATCATACTATTTGTAAACATATGTAATGAATGCAGCGATCAAAGCAAAGGTAATGACATGAGTAAACAACTGAATCATAAAGCAAAGACTTTTCATGAATAGTACTTCAAGACAAGCATCAATAAGTCTTGCATAAGAGTTAACTCGTAAAGCAATAAATCAAAGTAAAGGTGTTGAAGCAACACATAGGAAGATTAAGTTTCAGCGGTTGCTTTCAACTTGTAACATGTATATCTCATGGATATTGTCAACATAAAGTAATATAACAAGTGCAATATGCAAGTATGTAGGAATCAATGCACAGTTCACACAAGTGTTTGCTTCTTAAGGTGGAAGGAGATAGGTAAACTGACTCAACAATAAAAGTAAAAGAATGGTCCTTCAATGAGGAAAGCATCGATTGCTGTATTTGTGCTAGAGCTTTTATTTTGAAAACATGAAACAATTTTGTCAACGGTAGTAATAAAGCATATGAGTTATGTAAATTATATCTTACAAGTTGCAAGCCTCACGCATAGTATACTAATAGTGCCCGCACCTCGTCCTACTTAACTTGGACTACCGGATCTTTGCATGCCATGTTTCAACCAAGTGTCACAAAGGGGTACCTCCATGCCGCCTGTACAAAGGTCCAAGGAGAATGCTCGCATTTCGGATTTCTCGCTTTTGATTATTCTCAACTTAGACATCCATACCGGGACAACATGGACAACAGATAATGGACTCCTCTTTAATGCATAAGCATGTAGCAGTTATTATTCTCATATGAGATTGAGGATATATGTCCAAAACTGAAACTTTCACCATGATTCATGGCTTTAGTTAGTGGCCCAATGTTCTTCTCTAACAATTTTGCATGCTCCAACCACTAAAATGATAGACCTTCAGACAAGACGGACATGCATAGCAACTCACATGATATTCAACAATAGTTGATGGCGTTCCCCAGAAACATGGTTATCGCACAACAAGCAACTTAATAAAATATAAAGTGCATAAGTACATATTCAATACTACGATAGTTTTTAAGGCTATTTTGTCCCATGAGCTATATATTGCAAAGGTGAATGATGGAATTTTAAAGGTAGCACTCAAGCAATTTACTTTGGAATGGCGGGTAAATACCATGTAGTAGGTAGGTATGGTGGACACAAATGGCATAGTGGTTGGCTCAAGGATTTTGGATGCATGAGAAGTATTCCCTCTCGATACAAGGTTTAGGCTAGCAAGGTTATTTGAAGCAAACTCAAGGATGAACAAGTGCAGCAAGACTCACATAAAAGACATATTGTAAACATTATAAGACTCTACACTGTCTTCCTTGTTGTTCAAAACTCAATACTAGATATTATCTAGACCTTAGAGAAACCAAATATGCAAATCAAATTTTAGCAAGCTCTATGTATTTCTTCATTAATGGGTGCAAAGCATATGATGCAAGAGCTTAAACATGAGCACAACAATTGCCAAGTATCACATTATCCAAGACATTTTTAGAATTACTACATGTAGCATTTTCCAATTCCAACCATATAACAATTTAACGAAGAAGAAACTTCGCCTTGAACATTATGAGTAAAGCCTAAGGACACATGTGTCCATATGCAACAGCGGAGCGTGTCTCTCTCCCACAAAGTGAATGCTAGGATCCATCTTATTCAAACAAAAACAAAAACGAAAACAAACCGACGCTCCAAGTAAAGAACACCAGATGTGACTGAATAAAAATATAGTTTCGGGGAGGAACCTGATGATGTTGTCGATGAAGAAGGGGATGCCTTGGGCATCCCCAAGCTTAGACGCTTGAGTCTTCTTAAAATATGCAGGGATGAACCACGGGGGCATCCCCAAGCTTAGAGCTTTCACTCCTCTTGATCATAGTATATCATTCTCCTCTCTTGACCCTTGAAAACTTCCTTCACACCAAACTTCAAGCAAACTCATTAGAGGGTTAGTGCATCATTAATAATTCACACATTCAGAGGTGACACAATCATTCTTTTCACTTCTGGACATTGCATAATGCTACTGGACATTAATGGATCAAAGAAATAAATCCAACATAGCAAAAGAGGCAATGCGAAATAAAAGGCAGAATCTGTCAAAAACAGAACAGTCCGTAAAGACGAATTTATAAATGGCACCAGACTTACTCAAATGGAAAAACTCAAAACTAATGAAAGTTGCGTACATATCTGAGGATCACGCTCGTAAATTGGCAGATTTTTTCGAATTTTCTACAGAGAATTATGCCCAGATTCGTGACAGACAGCAATGCTGTTTCTGCGCAGCGATCCCAAATATAACATCAACTTTGACATAGAAACTTTACTTGGCACCAAAACATGATAAGGAGAGGTGCTACAATAGTAAACAACTTCCAAGACTCAATAAACAAAAAAATTGTTGTAGGTAAAAACATGGGTTGTCTCCTATAAGCGCTTTTCTTTAACCTTTCAGCTAGGCGCAAAAAGTGCAAATCAAGTAACATCGAGAGTAGAAGCATCAACATCATAATTTGTTCTAATAATAGAATCAAAAGGCAACTTCATTCTCTTCTAGGAAGTGTTCCATACCTTTCTTGAGAGGAAATTGATATTTAATATTACCTTCCCCCATATCAATAACAGCAGCACCAACAGTTCGAAGAAAAGGTCTTCCCAACACAATTGGACAAGATGCATTGCATTCGATATCCAAGACAACAAAATCAACGGGGACAAGGTTATTGTTAACTGTAATATGCACATTATCAATCCTCCCCAAAGGTTTCTTTTTAACATTATCGGCAAGATTAACATCCAAATAACAATTCTTCAATGGTGGCAAGTCAAGCATATCATAAATCTTTTTTTTTTTTTTTTAAATACTTGCACCAAGATCACATAAGGCATTACATTCAAAGTCATTGAATTTCATTTTAATGATGGGCTCCCAACCATCTTCTAACTTTCTAGGAATAGAAGTTTCAAGTTTTAGTTTCTCTTCTCTAGCTTTAAGAGAGCATTTGTAATATGTTTTGTAAAGGCTAAATTTATAGCACTAGGATTAGGACTTTTAGCAAGTTTTTGTAAGAACTTTATAACTTCAGAGATGTGGCAACCATCAAAATCTAAATCATTATGAGCTACAGTAAGGATCATTGTTCCCAAGGTTGGTAATTTAGCAAGCTTTATCACAAGCAGCTTCAAAGTAGCTTTAGCAATTGCAGTTTTGTACGCTAAATGAGATAGAAACATTGCTAACACCAATTATATTACCATTGATAGTAGGAGGTGCAACAACATGTGAGGAATTAGCATTACTAGTGGTGGTAATAGTCCAAACTTTAGCTACATTATTCTCTTTCTAGTTTTTCATTTTCTTCTCTATCCCACCTAGCACGCAACTCAGCCATTAATCTTATATTCTCATTAATTCTAACTTGATGGCATTTGCTGTAGTAGTAACCTCTTATTATCAAGATCATTATTAGGCATAACCCAACTTTAAAAGATTAACATCGGAGGCAAGCCTATCAACCTAGAAGCGATAAGATCAATTTTATCAAGCTTTTCCTCAATATATTTGTTAAAAGCAGTTTGTGTACTAATAAATTTTTTAAGCATGGCTTCAAGACCAGAGGGTACACTCCTATTATTGTTGTAAGAATTCCCATAAGAAATACCATAACCATTACCATTAGTAGAAGGATATGGCCTATAGTTACTATAGTTGTTCCTATAAGCATTGTTGTTGAAATTATTATTTTTAATGAAATTCACATCAACATTTTCTTCTTGAGCAACCAATGAAGCTAAAGGAACATTATTTGGATCAACATTAGATCTACCACTCACAAGCATAGACATAATCACATCAATCTTATCACTCAAGGAAGAGGTTTCTTCAACTGAATTTACCTTCTTACCTTGTGGAGCCTCTTTCCGTGTGCCATTCAGAGTAATTCACCATCATATCATCAAGAAGTTTTGTAGCCGCCCCAATGTGATGGACATAAAGGTATACCTCCAGCAGTTGAATCCAATAAATTCCGCGAAGAAAAATTTAGTCCCGCATAGAAGGCTTGGATGATCATCCAAGTAGTCGGTCCATGGGTGGCAATTCTTTACTAAAGTTTTCATTCTCTCCCATGCTTGAGCAACATGTTCGTTATCAAACAATTCATTATGCTACTTCTCAAAGAAATTATTTTAGCGGGAGGATAATATCTACTAATAAAAGCATCCTTGCATTTAGTCCATGAATCAATACTATTCTTAGGCAAAGATAGCAACCAATCTTTAGCTCTTCCTCTTAATGAGAAAGGAAACACTTTCAATTTAATAATATCACCATCTACATCTTTATACTTTGGCATTTCACAAAGTTCAACAAAATTATTGAGATGGGCAGCAGCATCATCAGAACTAGCACCAGAAAATTGTTCTCTCATGACTAGATTTAGCAAAGGTGTTTAATTTCAAAGAATTTAGGCAGGTGGAGCAATAGGTGTGGATAGGAAATCATTATTATTTGCATTTGTGAAGTCACACAACTTAGTATTTTCAGGGTTGGCCATTTTAGCAACAGTAAGTAAATAAAACAAACTAGATAAAGTAAATGCAGGTAACTAATTTTTTTGTGTTTTTGATATAGAGAGCAAGACAGAAATAAAGTAAAACCAGCAACTAATTTTTTTGTATTTTGATTTAGTGCAGCAAACAAAGTAAAATAAAATAAAGCAAGACAAAAACAAAGTAAAGAGATTGAGAAGTGGAGACTCCCCCTGCAGCGTGTCTTGATCTCCCCGGCAACGGCGCCAGAAAAAGAGCTTGATGGCGTGTAACCCACAACGCCCGCTGGGAACCCCAAGAGGAAGGTATGATGCGCACAGTAGCAAGTTTTCCTCAGAAAGAAACCAAGGTTTAATCGAACCAGGAGGAGCCAAGAAGCACGTTGAAGGTTGATGGTCGAATTTGATGCGGCGCAACACCAGGGATTCCGGCGCCAACTAGGAACCTGCACAACACAATCAAAGTACTTTGCTCCAACGAAACAAGTGAGGTTGTCAATCTCACCGGCTTGTTGTAAACAAAGTTAAACGTATCGAGTAGAAGATGTTTGCAAAGAAAACAGAAAACAAGTAGATTGTATGCTATGGGAAGAATAGGACTCGGGTCCATACCACTAGAGGTGGCCCTCCCATAAGACAAAGAAGGGCAAGAACAAATTACAGTCACTGGCAATTGACAAATAGAGAAAGGCATAACAATGCATATACATGACATGGTAAATATAGTGAGATTTAATTGGGCATTACGACAAAGTACATAGACCGCCATCCAACTGCATCTATGCCTAAAAAGTCCACCTCAGGTTATCATCCGAACCCCATCCAGTATTAAGTTGCAAAGCAACAGACAATTGAATTAAGTATGGTGCGTAATGTAATCAACAACTACATCCTTAGACATAGCATCAATGTTTTATCCCTAGTGGCAATAGAGGACATCACAACCTTAGAACTTTCTCTCACACTGTTCCAGGTATCAATGAAGGCATGAACCCACTATCGAGCATAATTACTCCCTCTTGAAGTTAAGAGTAAAAACTTGGCCAGAGCCTCTACTAATAACGGAGAGCATGCAAGATCATAACAACACATAAACAATAGATTGATAATCACCATAATCATAGTACTCTCTATCCATCTGATCCCGACAAACACAACATATAGAATTACATATAGATGATCTTGATCATGTTAGGCAGCTCACAAGATCTAACAATGAAGCACAACAAGGAGAAGACGACCATCTAGTTACTGCTATGGACCCATGGTCCAGGGGCAACTACTCACTCATCACTCCGGAGGCGATCATGGCGATGAAGAGTCCTCCGGGAGATGAATCCCTCTCCGGCAGGGTGCCGGAGGCGATCTCCGGAATCCCCCGGAGATGGGATTCGCGGCGGCGGCGTCTCCGTAAGGTTTTCCGTATCGTGGCTCTCGGCACTGGGGGTTTCGCGATCGGGAGCTTTGGCAGGCTGGGAAGGTCACGTAGGGGGGCCACACGGAGGGCCCAGGGCAGGCCGGCGGCCAGGGCTTGGGGCCGCGCCGGCCTCCCTCCTGGCCGCCTCGTGGCCCCACTCCGTTAGGTCTTCGGTCTTCTGGAAGCTTCGTGCAAAAATATGACCCTGGGGGTGGTTTCGTCCAATTCCGAGAATATTTCTTTAATAGGATTTCTGAAACCAAAAATGTTATAAAAACAAAGCAACTGGCTCTTCGCATCTTGTTAATAGGTTAGTCTTGGAAATAAATAGGACATATAATGTGCATAAAACATGTAGGTATCATCAATAAAGTAGCATGGAACATAAGAAATTATCGATACGTTGAAGACGTATCAGCATCCCCGACAAACCTTCAAAGAGCTGCTCCCATTTTATTTTATTTGTGGGGGCATTCCTTCCAACCTTTCTTTCGCAAACCATGGCTAACCGAATACTCCGGGTGCCTGCCAACAATCCCATACCATGAAGGAGTGCCTTTTATTTTAGTTTTGTTATGATGACACTCCTCCCCACCTTTGCTTTCTCAAGGCATTGGCTATCCGAATCCTTCGGGTGCCGTTCAACAATCACAGCATACCATGGAGGAGTGTCTATTTTTGTTAATTAATTTGGGACTGAGAATCCCATTGCCAGCTCTTTTGCAAAATTATTGGATAAGCGGAGGAAGCCACTAGTCCATTGGTGAAAGTTGCCCAACAAGATTGAAAGATAAACACTCACATACTTCCTCATGAGCTATAAAACATTGACACAAATAAGAGGTACAACTTTTGAATTGTTTAAAGGTAGCACTAAGCAATTTACTTTGGAATGGCGCAGAAATACCATGTAGTAGGTATGTATGGTGGACACAATGGCATAGTGGTTGGCTCGAGGATTTTGGATGCATGAGAAGTATTCCCATACAAGGTTTAGGTTAGCAAGGTTATTTGAAGCAAACTCAAGGATGAACCGTGCAGCAAAAACTTACATAAAAGACATATTATAAACATTATAAGACTCTACACCGTCTTCCTTGTTGTTCAAACTCAATACTAGAATTATCTAGACCTTAGAGAGACCAAATATGCAAACCAAATTTTAGCAAGCTCTATGTATTTCCTCATTAATGGGTGCAAAGTATATGATGCAAGAGCTTAAACATGAGCACAACAATTGCCAAGTATCACATTATCCAAGACATTTTACCAATTACTACATGTAGTATTTTTCCAATTCCAACCATATAACAATATAACGAAGAGGAAACTTCGCCATGAATATTATGAGCTAAGAACACATGTGTTCATACGAACCAGTGGAGCGTGTCTCTCTCCCACACAAGGATGAACTTATTCAGAGAACTAAGATAACAAAACAAAAACAAAAATAAAACACACACGTACGCTCCATGTAAAGTACATAAGATGTGACCGAATAAAATATAGTTTCACTAGAAGAAACCCGATAAGTTGTCGATGAAGAAGGATGCCTTGGGCATCCCCAAGCTTAGATGCTTGAGTCTTCTAAAATATGCAGGATGAACCACCGGGCATCCCCAAGCTTAGACCTTTCACTCTTCTCGATCACATTATATCACCCCCTTCTATTGACCCTTGAAAACTTCCTCTTCACACCAAACTTCAAGCAAACTCATTAGAGGGTTAGTGCACAATTAATAATTCACATGTTCAGAGGTGGCACAATCATCCTTTACACTACTTCTGGACATTGCATAAAGCTACTTGACATTAATGGATCAAAGAAATGAATCCAACATAGCAAAAGAGGCAACGCATGTAAAATAAAAGGCAGAATCTGTCAAAAACAGAATACCCGTAAAGACGTAATTCTAAAGCTGGCACCAGACTTTCTCAAATGGAAAAACTCAAATCAATGAAAGTTACATATATCCTGAGGATCTCGTAAATTGGCAGATTTTTTCCAATTTTCTACAGAGAACTGTGCCCAGATTCGTGACAGACAGCAATGCTGTTTCTGCGCAGCGGTCCCAAATATAACATCAACTTTGACATAGAAACTTACTTGGCACAAAAAC
The DNA here is from genome assembly GCA_030979885.1 of Lolium multiflorum. Taxonomy (NCBI): domain Eukaryota; kingdom Viridiplantae; phylum Streptophyta; class Magnoliopsida; order Poales; family Poaceae; genus Lolium; species Lolium multiflorum. Next base: position 47,679 of record JAUUTY010000491.1, read on the forward strand.
ATGGATAAGGAGAGGTTGCTACAGTAGTAAACAACTTCCAAGACACAACAAAACAAAAATTGTGTAAAATAAACACATGGGTTATCTCCAAGAAGTTCTTTCTTTATAGCTATTAAGATGGGCTCAGTAGTTTTAATGATGCACTCGCAAGAAATAGTATTTGAAGCAAAAGAGAGCATCAAAAAGCAAATTCAAAACATATTTAAGCCTAACATGCTTCCTATGCATAGGAATCTTGTAAATAAACAAGTTCATGAAGAGCAAGGTAACAAGCATAGGAAGATAAAACAAGTGTAGCTTCAAAAATTTTAGACACAGAGAGGTGTTTTAGTAACATGAAAATTTCTACAACCATATTTTCCTCTCTTATAATAACTTTCAGGAGCATCATGAGCAAACTCAACAATATAACTATCACATAAAGCATTCTTATCATGAGTCTCATGCATAAAATAATTACTACTCCCAACATAAGCATAATCAATTTTATTAGTTGTAGGGGGAGCAAATTCAACAAAGTAGCTATCAAATATAGGAGGTATATTGTAATCATAATCAAATTTATCCTCCATAACAGGTAACAAAAGACTACTATCATTATAATCATCATAAATGGGAGGCAAAGTATCATCAAAGTAAATTTTCTCCTCAATGCTTGGGGGACTAAAAATATCATGCTCATCAAAGCCGGCTTCCCCAAGCTTAGAATTTTCCATATCATTAGCAACAATGGTGTTCAAAGCGTTCATACTAATATGTTCCATAGGGTTTTTAATTTTCGCATCAAACCATCCATGTCTTAAATCAGGAAATAGAATAAGAAGCTCATTGTTGTCCATTATGCCTAACTAGTAAACAAGAAACCAAATGTCGCAGTTGCATAGTCTAAAGGAAATAGCTTCGAGCACACACACAATGGCGCCGGAAAAGTATACTTGGAACCGGAGTATGAGTGCCTTTACCTTTCCTCCCCGGCAACGCGCCATAAAAGTGCTTGATGTCTACGTGTGCTTCTATTCTTGTAGATGTTGTTGGGCCTCCAAGAGCAGAGGTTTATAGAACAGCAGCAAGTTTTCCTTAAGTGGATTACCCAAGGTTTATCGAACTCTGTGGAGGAAGAGGTCAAAGATATCCCTCCCAACCCCGCAACCACAAAGCAAGAAGTCTCTTGTGTCCCCAACACACCTAATAGGTGCACTAGTTCGGCGAAGAGATAGTGAAATACAGGTGGTATGAATAAGTATGAGCAGTAGCAACGGTGCCAGAAAATAGCTTGCTGGCGTGTAGTTGATGGTAGTAATATTGCGGGAAGTAAACATGCAGTAGTAACGCAGCAGTAGTAACGCAGTAAAACAGTAAACAAGCAGCGATAGCTGTATTTAGGAACAAGGCCTAGGGATTACACTTTCACTAGTGGACACTCTCAACATTGATCGCATAATAAATAACTCTTTCTCATGTGTGCTACATACACTCTTGTTTGATAATGAACATCATTGCGTAGGATTACACGAACCCTCAATGCCGGAGTTAAAAAGCTCCACAATTCAATGTTCATATTTAAATAACCTTAGAGCATAATAGATCATTGCAAAATAAAACAAGAACTAACATATCGCGCACGCACTGTCCACATTACACTATGAAGGAGGAATAGATCACATCAATACTATCATAATGACAATTAACTCCACAAACTACAAGAGATCATGATCATAGCCTACGACAAGAACCACACGGTGCACACACTAGCACCTTTACACCATGCAGGAGGAATAGACTACTTTAATAACATCACATGAGTAGTACATAACTAGTAGCGATACAAAGCTCATCATATGGATCTCAATCATGTAAGCAGCTCATGAGATCATTGTATTGAAGTACATAGAGAGATTAACCACATAGCTACAGCAGAGCCCCGAGCCTCCATGGAGAACTACTCCCTCCTCAAGGGAGACGGCAGCGTTGATGAAGATGGCGGTGGAGATGGCATCGGTGTCGATGGGAAGCCTTCCGTGGGCACTTCCCCGTCCGGCAGCGTGCCGGAACAGACCTGTCCCCCAGATCTTGGCTTCGCGAGGGCGGCGGCTCTCGGGAACTTTTCTCGTATCGTGGCTCCTCCGTAAGGGTTTTCGGGCTGTGGCTTTATATAGCGAAGAGGCGAAGCAGAGGTCAAAGGGGCGACCACACCATAGGGTGGCGGGGCTCACCGGCCGCGCCACCTCATCATCCTGGCCCACAGGCCCCCTCCGGCGGCTGCTCCCTCGGGTGTTCGGATGCTTCCTGGGAAATAGGGAACCCGGGCGCGTGATTTCTATTCCACCCGAGAATATTTCGTTACTAGAATTTCTGAAACCAAAAACAGCATAAAATGTGAACTCGGCACTTCGGCATCCTTGCTAATAGGTTAGTTCCAAAAATGCAAACACGACATATAATGTGCATAAAACATGTAGATATCATCAATAAAGTAGCATGGAACATAAGAAATTATCGATACGTTGAAGACGAATAGTTGTGCATAGGAAATCATTATTATTTGCATTTGTGAAGTCACACAACTTAGTATTTTCAGGAGTATTCATTTTATCAACGGTAAATAAAACAAACTAGATAAAGTAAATGCAAGTAACTAATTCTTGTGTGTTTTTGATATAGAGAGCAAGACAAGAATAAAGTAAAACTAGCAACTAATTTTTTGTGTGTTTTGTTTAGGTGCAGCAAACAAAGTAGTAAATAAAATAAAGCAAGACAAAAACAAAGTAAAGAGATTGAGAAGTGAAGACTCCCCTTGCAGCGTGTCTTGATCTCCCGGCAACGGCGCCAGAAAAAGAGCTTGATGGCGTGTAACCCACACGTTCGTTGGGAACCCCAAGAGGAAGGTATGATGCGCACAGTAGCAAGTTTTCCCTCAGAAAGAAACCAAGGTTTAATCGAACCAGGAGGAGCCAAGAAGCACGTTGAAGGTTGATGGTCGCGAAATGTGAGCGGCGCAACACCAGGATTCCGGCGCCAACGTGAAACGGACAACAAAACCAAAGTACTTTGCCCCAACGAAACAGTGAGGTTGTCAATCTCACCGTTTGTCAACAAGGATTAAGCGTATTGAGTGGAAGATGATTGTTTGCAAGAAAATAGTAAAACAAGTATTGCAAGAGATTGTATGCTATGTAAAGAATAGGACCTGGGTCCACAGTTCACGGTGTCTCTCCCATAATATAAAAGCATGTTGGGTGAACAAATTACAGCTCTGCAATTGACAAATAGAGAAGGGCATAACAATGCATATACATGATATGATAAATATAGTGAGATTTAATTGGGTATTACTACGATAAAGTACATAGACCGCCATCCAATCGCATCTATGCCTAAAAAGTCCACCCTCCAAGTTATCATCCGAACCCCATTCAATCATTAAGTTGCTAAGCAACAGATACAATTGCATTAAGTATGGTGCGAATGTAATGGACAACTACATCCTTAGACATAGAATCAATGTTTTATCCCTAGTGGCACAAAGCACACCACAACCTTAGAACTTTCTGTCACTCCAGGTGTCAAAGAAGGCATGAACCCACTATCGAGCATAAATACTCCCTCTTGAGTTAAGAGTACAAACTTGGCCAGTAGCCTCTACTAATAACGGAGAGCATAAAAGATCATAAACAACACATAAACAATAGATTGATAATCACCATAACATAGTATTCTCTATCCATCGGATCCCAACAAACACAACATATAGTATTACAGATAGATGATCTTGATCATGTTAGGCAGCTCACAAGATCCAACAATGAAGCACAACAAGGAGAAGACGACCATCTAGTTACTGCTATGGACCCCATAGTCCAGGGGGGAACTACTCACTCATCACTCGGGAGGCGATCATGGCGATGAAGAGTCCTCCGGAGATGAATCCCCTCTCCGGCATGGTGCGGAGGCGATCTCCCGAATCCCCCGAGATGGGACTACGGGCGGCGGCGTCTCTGGAAGGTTTTCCTTATCGTGGCTCTCGGTACTGGGGGTTTCACGACGGAGGCTTTAAGCAGGCGAAGGGCAGTCGAAGAGGCGGCGTGGGGCCTTGCACAGTGCCGGCGCGGCCAGGGCCCCGCCGCGCCGCCTCTCTATGGTGTGGCCACCTCGGTGGCCCCACTTCGACTCCTCTTCGGTCTCTTCGTGCAAAAATAGGACCCTAGGCGGTGATTTCTGGGCTCCAATTCCGAGATTATTTTTTACTAGGATTTCAAACCAAAAATGTTATAAAAATGTTAAATCGTGCCTTCTTCTAAGATCTTGTTAATAGGTTAGTCTAAAAATGCACAACATGAAGTATGCATAAAACATGTAGGTATCATCAATAAAGTAGCATGGAACATAAGAAATTATCGGTACGTTGGAGACGTATCAGGCGACATCTTGCGGATAGGACTCTTGAAACGCTTCCGGGCGGGTGCATTCCGAGTCTTAGTGGGCGGAGGCGGCGGCGCTGGAGATGGAGATGGACTACGGATGTCGTGGTCGACGTCGTACCCATGGGGTGATGGTGGCGACATGTGATCAGTAGGAGGAGGTGATGATGGCCTGCGATCACCTGGAGGAGGTGATGGTGGCCTGCGATCATCTGGAGGAGGTGATGGTGACCTGGGACGACTGGTACTAGGGGCTACCCAGCCTGGCAGCCTGATGTTCTTCTTTTCCCAGAGAATGATTTCTCCCAGCACCTCTCGGAGTGTAACCCCCCCATCACCTCCAGGGATATCGAGCTGCAATGTCTCCCACGACGGTACAACTGAATCCACCCCGACACGAGCATAGCCAGCTGGAATCTCATTGCCATGCCATGTTGCCGGCTCACCTTCAGCTCCAAATGCAGGTAAGACATAGCCGACCGCCACCTTAACAGATACGTTCCTGAACACGTCATGGAGATCACAAGGTGTTTGCTCCTTGATTCCATCCACGGGGTCGCCAGGACCGCCATCTATCATCTTTAAAGGCGGTGCCACCTCCGAGTCGGCCACGCTGCTGTCTCGCCGCTGAGATATGCCGGCGGTATTATCTGGCTGGCGCTGTCCTTTTAGTTCATTTATCTCCAGCTGCTGCTGCTGAATCTCCCGCTGCTGCTGGTCAAGTCGGCGTTGGAACTCGGCCATCCGGTCATTCTGCACCTCCAGCTCGCGTTGTTTATCTCTCGCTCGGCTTCTATAAGTCTCCGCGTCGGCCGGAAACCCAAGCGACCACGGAACACTAGGGCCGAAGCCTCTTGTTCGTCCTCCCTTCTCAGGATTACCGAGGACAAGCGTCAGCAAGTCTTTCTCTCTATCGGGAGCAAAGTTTAGTTTTCCCGCCTTTATATCTGCCGTCACTTCAATCCATTTTTCCCTGGGTACCCTAACCCTGCTGTCACTTTCAACAATGTTCCCTGTCTTCATGTCATACTCACAGCCATGCGCAAGGAACCAATTTCGAGCCCTAAAGTCCCATCCTTCTCGGATGGGTTCTGGAGTGATCCCATTCCGCTCCATCTCAGCCTCTTGTGCATCCCACTTAGGCATGGCTACTTCGTAGCCCCCTCGGCCCGTATGATGGTGATATTTCTTTTCGCTTGCATTCTTCTTGTTTATCTTGGACAGGTTCACAGCCTCCTCTGATTCTTTGTACTTCACAAATTCTTCCCAATTATGCTCCTGCTTCGCTAGATAGTTCTCGAATACTGGAGGCTTCTTCTCGGCCTTATAAGTTGCCCATAACCGGTTCTTATACGCTCGGAAAAGTTCCCCCATCTTCTTAAGAGCCCATTTCTTCACTAGCGCTCGCTGCTTAGCATTCTCAGACTCCGATCCCAAATCTGGCAAAGTGAAATGTGCCATGAGGTCGTCAAAAAGTGTGTCTTTGTACCTATCGGCAACGTGATTTTCGGACACCTTCTTGGTCTTGTTCCATTCTCTAATAGTGATCGGGATGCGATCCCTAACCATAACTCCGCACTGATTTTTAAATTTCGTTCCGACAGCTGGGGGTGCCACAGGTTGGCCTTCCGGTGATATAACTTCAATTGTGAAGTGGTCTTTTTTGGTCAGCTTCTTTGCCGGGCCTCGTTTGTCCAACTTATCTTCGGAGGCCTAAGAGAACAAAAATTAATTAATTTATATACATATGTACATATAGAATTCTATTAATGCCTCTATACTAATCGTATACCTCGTCACCGGAGCCGTCGGCTTCTCCATCACCGGAGCCGTCGGCTTCTCCATCACCAGAGCCGTCGGCTTCTCCATGACCGGAGCCGCCGACTTCTCCATCACCGGAGCCGCCGGCTTCTCCATCACCGGAGTCGCGGTCTTCTCGGTCGGCTTCTGTACCATCGCGGATTATGTTCGCGAAAATGTCTTCCTGTTCCAAGTCCCGTTCGAATGGATCCATTGTTTCTGCAAAAAATTAAATCGATAAGTACATGTTCTAACCCTAACCCTAATCAAACACTAACCAAACCCTAACCCTAACCACATATGGGGTAGGCTCAAGGAGGGGAAGTCTCGGCGTGGAGCAGGGAGAAGAGGGCGGCGCGTGTTTGCGAGAGGGAGAGGGGTGTCGGCGCGTGGCAGGGAGAAGAGGGCGGCGCGTGTTTGCGAGAGGGAGAGGGGTGTCGGCGCGTGTTTGCGAGAGGGAGAGGGGTGTCGGCGCGTGTTTGCGAGAGGGAGAGTGCGCGTGTTTGCGAGAGGGAGAGGGGTGTCGGCGCGTGTTTGCGAGAAGAGGCGCGTGTTTGCGAGAAGGGTGTCGACGGGTTTTTGCGAGGGGAGGGAGTCGACGTCAGTTGTTTGCGAGAGGGGGTCTCGGCGGGTGTTTGCGAGAGGGAGTGTCGGCGGTTACAACAAAATTTAAACTACAAATTTTTACAAAAAAATTAAACTAACTAATTACAACAAAATACTTACAACAAAATTTGAACTAACTAATTATCTAACTACAAAATTTGTACAACAAAATTTAAACTAACATACTAAAATGTCTATATACTAAAATACTTACAAAAAAATTAAACTACTAATTATCTAACTACAAAATTTATACAACAAAATTTATACTAACTAACTAATACTAAATTTAAACTAGCAATTTACTAATACAAATTTTAACTAATACATAGAAAACTTACAAAAAACTAATACAAAATTTAAAATAACTAACTATACATATACTAAATTTAAACTAGCTAACTTAATTAACTAATTAACTAACAATATTACAAAAAAGTAAAAAAAAATGGCTAGGGGCCCCGGCGGCTACCTCACAGATGGCTGGGCAGCGGCGCGGCCGAGGGCGGCGCGCGCGGCAGAGGGAGGGCGCGGCGCGATAGGACGGCGGCGCGGCGCGCGCAGAGGGAGGTGGCGCTGCCGAGGGCTACCGCGGAGGCGCGCGGCAGAGGGAGGCGCGAACGGCGCGGGCAGAGGACTACCCGGCGAGAGGAGTCCGGCGGCGACGGCGTCGGCGGCGAAATCCGGCGCAAGTGTTTGGCCTCCGGGTGTCGCGGGTGGAGGCACGCCGCGTTAAAACCTTATATAGGTACCCCCTTTTATCAGTGGGCTCGTGCCACCACCCGCGATACCTTTTATCGCGCCTCGTGCCACCACCCGCGATAAAAGGGGCCCCCATCGTGGCGGGTGACCCACGACAAGGGGGGGGAGGTGGCGGCTGATCCGCGCCAAGTGCATCCAACGGCTCCGGCCGTTTGAATCCAACGGCCTGGAACCATTGGACGCGGATCAGCCCCTGGAGCTGTTTTTTTCTGTTTTAAAAATAAACCCTACTTTATCTATTTTAACTTAATAAAACTATTATTTCAATAACTTTTAAATGGTAACTCAAATAGAAAAGTTTTATATATGAAAATTGATCAGAAAAATCCAATGAACATGAATATGACAACCATATAACTATTTCCATCTCCCATCATATCAAACATTGATAGTCGTGTATCTTTCACCCTAATGATATGTGCGGAGTGACACCGACTAAGGTTTCCCGGTGGCACGTGTCGCCGCCGCTTCCACGTGCCTCGACCCGTGCTGCCGGCGCGACGTGTGTAGCCGTGGCTTACACGTGCCAAGCCCCGTGTGCGCTATATAGAGCGACGCGTGCGGGCGCAGCCACACGTCGCCACCGCCTCGCTCATTCATCTCGGGATGCCTCCACGTCGTCGAGGGTCGTCCGGTCCATGGCGTTCGAGTGCGTCAGAGGTAGGTTCTACGCCGAGATACGCGCCGGTGGCTTCCGCCTCACCCTCGGCACGTACAACATGCCGGAGCTGGCGGCGCGCGCTGACGCTTTCGAACGACATGAACTTCCCGGATGTTGAATCGCTAGAGGAGGCGGAGTTCCTCGCGCCAGCGCCGTCCCTCGTCGACGAGGCCCTTCAAACGTCCCTCGTCGACGGGGCCCTTCAAATATTTCCTTCTCTTGTTTGGTAAGAGCATAGCTGGCAGGCCCTTCAAACTTCCCTAGATGCTTGCCGTCTCGTCCTTTATGATGTTTCTGGTCCTCACGTGCTTCTATTGTATCTTTTGACTTCCCATACACGCCTAGAAAACCTAGAATATTCACACAAAGATTCTTGGTCAGGTGCATCACGTCGATTGCAGAGCGGACTTCTAGCTTTCCAATATTCTAGCTCCCAAAATATAGATTTCTTCTTCCACATGGGCGCGTGTCCGTCGGCGTCTTTCAGGTTGACTGCCTGGACCCTTTCCAAAGATAACATTTAAATCCTTGACCATGTCAAATATATCAGCACCACTACGGGGGACATGCTTCGGACGACGGTCTGCCTCGCCATCGAAATGCTTGCCTTTTTCCTTAAGGGATGCTTGTGCGGAAGGAAAACGATTGAACTGGTACACAACTTTTCTGTTTTTCCAAATATTTACTTTCAGTCTCATCTAAACAGGGTGTGCATGCATTGTATCCTTTGTTCGTCTGTCCTGAAATGTTACTAAGAGCAGGCCAATCATTGATGGTTACGAATAGCAACGCTCGTAGGTTAAATTCTTGCTCGGTGTGCTCATCCCACACACGTACACCTGGTTTGCCCCACAACTCCAAAAGTTCATCGACTAATGGCCTTAGGTACACATCAATGTCGTTGCCCGGTTGCTTTGGGCCTTGGATAAGCACTGGCATCATAATGAACTTCCGCTTCATGCACAACCAAGGAGGAAGGTTGTAGATACATAGAGTCACGGGCCAGGTGCTTGACTGCAGCTCTGCTCCCCAAAAGGATTCATGCCATCTGTACTTAGACCAAAGTATAAGTTCCTTGCCTCACCTGCAAAATCGGGAACTCTTCCCGATGTTACTCCACTGCCGACCATCGGCGGGGTGCCTCAACATCGCGTCTTTCTTACGTTCTTCCATGTGCCATCGCATCAACTTGGCATGCTCTTTGTTTCGAACAACGTTTCAACCGTGGTATTATGGGAGCATACCACATCACCTTCGCAGGAACCCTCTTCTGGGTGGCTGCGCCCTCGACATCACCAGGGTCATCTTTTCGATCTTATACCGCAATGCACCGCATATCGGGCATTTATTCAAATTCTCGTACTTCTCACCGCGGTAGAGGATACAATCATTAATGCATGCATGTATCTGCACATCTAATCCTAGAGGGCAGACAAGCTTCTTTGCTTCATATGTACTTACGGGCAATTCGTTATTTCTTGGAAACAACTTCTTTAATATTATCATCAATTTTTCAAAACCCGAGTCAGTCACACCGACCTCTGCCTTCCATTTCAGCAATTCCAATATGCTACCCAGCTTTCTCTGCCCATCTTCACAACCTGGGTACAACAATTTGTGGTGGTCCTCTAACATCTTGTCAAACTGCAACCTCTCCTTATCCGTGCCACAGTCTCTTCTTGCATCAAAAATGGCCCGACGAAGATCATCATCAACAGGATCATCTGCTGCCTGTTCTTCACCTCCTTCTTCTTCATTGTCTTCCATTGCGGTATCATCGCATTCAGAGAACATAGATCGGTATTGGTCATCGTTATCTTCTTCTTCATCGCCGTCTTCCATCATAACCCCTTCTTCTCCGTGCTTGGTCCAAACATTATAGCTGGACATGAATCCAAACACAGGTGGCTCTTAATGTCTCTTGAGCAAGAGTAATCCTTCTCGTTCTTACATTTCAGACATGGACAACATAAAACCTTGCTTGTTGGCCTCGGCCACAAGGAAAGAATTCACGCCCTCTCGAAAGCGGGAGCACATCGGTTACCGTACATCCATGGATGACTCATCTGCATCATAAGTACAATTATGTATCAGATGCAATCACCTTGCTAAAATTAGTATTGTACGGTCTATCGACTATGTATATACGAGAAAATAGTTGCTAACCTTTTAGGATCAAAAAGAGAAGAAATCTTTAAAATCAAGTGGCATCCCTCACAAGCATTCCATCAAACACCTCTTGTGCACATGAAGAAAAAAATGAGCTAGCATACACCTCCACCTTTCACCACCAAGGAAAAAAATGTAGGGAGGTGGGGGGCTGGCAGCGTGTATATATATAGGCATGGCCCTTTTGCCGCGGGCCGTATTACGACCCGCGACAAAAGGGGTGCCGGCAGGGGGCGCCAAAGCTCAGACCCCTTTTGACACGGGGGGATACGGCCCGCGACAAAAGGGCGCGACAAAAGGCCCGGCTGCTCCAAATGGTTTCGGGCGACGTGGCCACGCCATTTGTCGGAGTCGCTCCCGCGACAAAAGGCTCCCACGAAAGCCCTGTTTTCCACTAGTGACATCCACGTCAAACCCATCCTACGGTTATATGTTTCAAGCCAGGGAATTATGGAAACTCACATATTTGTGTGACAGCAAGTGGGGACCGTTCACTATAAACAATTGGGGCTTCAATGACGGTATGGGGCTGATGTTTGACAAATCCGTCAGCGAATGTCTTTTCTGTGACGAAAAGGTGTTTTCGCGTCACAAGTGCCGTTTTTGGCCGCTCGGCCCCAAAAATTAGTGACGGGCGAGCTCTAAACGTCAACGATTGTGCAGAAATGAGCGTCGCGGGAGGTGGGCGGCCCGAACTGCGGAGTCGGGAGGGGGTCGTCACAAGAACTGGGCTTCGGGCCGGTGGACACACCTGACCCACACTCTGCACGCTTATGTTCACGTACTTTTCTGTGTGCCCGCACAACAGTCCAAGGCCTACAATATTGGGACCCATATTTGTAAGGGGAGACAAGCACTATCCGCACACATGTACCTGACATGTAGCACTCGGGCCCGCATGTCAGGTACCGACACGACCCTCCTACGTGGGCCCGCCCGTCCCGACAGCCTCCAGGCATTCAAAGTGGACCAGACCTGTCAGTACGACCAACATGGGCTTGACATGTCAGTTGCCATGCCAATTTTTTTGTGCACATGCAGCCACAAGAGTCTGCCTGCCGTCAATTCCGGACGTCTGGCCCCGCATGTCAGAGCTTGGTGGGCCTACATATATGTCAGGCCTATGGTGGTGGGCTCGTATGTCAGAGATTGGTGGGACCTCGTGTCAGAGCTTGCTGGGTCTACATACTTTGTCGGTCCTACATGGGTCCCAAGTGCCATTCCCATCGGGCCACATGGAGATGTGTCAATTCTCGACGCGTGGCCCTGCATGCCAAAGCTTGATGGGCCTACATAATATGTCGGGCCTACGTGGGTCTCTAGTGCATTCCCGCTAGGACCACAGTACGAAATAAGCATGTTTGATGGCAACGAAGGCTTATTTCGTAAAACTATTTTGGGCTGGGTTGCTGACAGCCTATTTGTATTGGGTGGGGGCTACCTCTCGATCTTTTGGGACATATTTAGGTGTGGACAAATATGGCCGATTTCCCGAATACTTTATTGACTCTGGGGAACGTCACTCAGTCTAGAACACGGTTCTACTGGACCCAGTTAGCAGGCTTTATCTTCTTTCTCAATAGCATGCCTTGGCCGAACGAGGTGTTACCCGTGCGCCCCAGCTCGTGAAAGCGCGGAGATAGCTTGAAAAAATAGCTTCGGTGGGAGATCAAATCAGAGACCTTCTAAACACAGTGTTCGCGCCTTACAAACATTATTTGGCGGGAGGGGAGTTCGCCAAATTGTTTAGTTCACGGTTCACCACATTGTTTAGTTCACGGCGGGAGAACCATGCCAGGGACAGTGAGCCAGGGACAGGGTCGACGTATCACTTTGACGCTCTCTGGCACGAGAGAGCGGATCTATCGGCGTGGCTCACCATGGCATGCACCTCTTGAATGTCGCCAGACTGCCCCCGACATATCTCTGTTTTCGCTCTCCGGCAGCCACAATAAGTCTCTAGCATATAGTCCCTCGATCCATTCTTTATGGAGTAGTATATTAATGTACTTACTCTATGCCAAAATATCTATTAGATTTTTTAAGTCAAACTAGGTGAACTTTGACTAAATTTATGTCAAAAACTATCAACATTTAGAGTCCCAAATTAACGCCATCGTATCCATCATAAAATATATTTTAATATGGTGTAGATTATGTATGTAAATAAATATATATAATTTTATCAATAAACTTCTGACATGTGAAGCGTTCTACTTGTATGAACATTAATTATTGATCAGATGGATAGAAGATGGTGATGAATGGTATACAATTTACACCCGAACACGTGACTGATGTGAATAGTTTTGTGGATTTCATCAATGCTAGATAGTCCTACTAAACTCATATACTGCCCCTGTAACTTGTGATGTAATCAGTATCACATACCTTAGCGTCTTGTGTCAAATTTTCCTTCGAGGAGCCCCGTGAAGGTGAAATCACCCTGCAACTTTTGTGTACAATGGTTTTCAAAATATTAGTTTTATTTTTTCAAGTCATAGCTTTTGAACTTTTCTATTTTTCTCTCTGCTGTGTTACCTGTAAAGGCATGTGCTCATCACTATATCAAGTGCACATTCCAGCTTTGGTATTCTGGAAGGAACCATTATGAACCTGCAAAATAATAGAATTCCTTTTCAATATAGTAAAACATATTGTTAGTCAAATAGGCATCATTATTCATAATAGTAAAACAACCATGTCTATTTCGGTCTGTAGGGACGTATTCTTCTTCTGATCTCTCTTTCGTTATTCTGTAAAAAATATTTTCATGTTGCAAATTGAACATTGTAAAAAAGGGGCTGGGTGAATCTTGCAATGGGCGAGTACGTCATCTTCCTCAAAGCAGAGTACTACATGACTACTGATGGCAGGCTGCGGTTCAAGTCAGGCTGGAGTAGCTTTGTTCAGGAGTTTGGTCTGAATGTTGGGGTCATTGTGCTTATCCTCTTCCACATGGAATGGAGTGGCTACATGAAGGTAGCCTCCCATTGCTGTTTGCTGGTTATTTTGGGTAAGTCCCACCGTTACTTCTATCTATGTATGGTCGTGTTCTGGGTGTTAGGTCTAAGAAATATGTGCCAAGGCTATGTGTTGAACAATTGCTATCTACCATTTCCTTGGCATTTATGCTGTCAACACAATGTTTATTCAAGAGGTTAGAAGAAAAATATCAAAATGTGTTATGCATCAGTAACGTGGTAAAAGCTTTTATTTGTCAAGCTCATATATGTTTCTAATGCGTTTCTTTTGAGACTTTTCTTTGTCAATGTTGGGAGGCGTGTGTAGTTGGGCTGCACACATGGCGAGGAACCCACCCGGGAATGAGGCTTAGGCGAATAAAAATCCCACGTTAGAGCATCTCTAGCGGAGCCTGTAAATTGGGCAAAATCGAAAAATAACCGCAAATTTAATGGTTTGGTTCGCAAATCGGCAGATCAGCGAGCGTAAAGTGGTCAGAACTGAAAAAAAGTTTTCGGGCCGAGACCAAAACCCTTACTCAGCTTGTATTTGTAGGGGGCAAACGAGCAAACCGAACGCAGCCCGAATGAAACCCCTAGTTTGCGCGCGATGAAAGTTTCACCGTAACATCCCAAAATTTAAAACAAAGAAGAAAATGAATTTCTTTTTCCAAATTTTGGAACCAACAAAAACTTTAATTAAACTAAGTTATGTGCATAGTGCTCATGCATGTATGTTATGATCTTTGCCATGATTGTTTGTTGAAGTATTTGGAAAGGTTCCTAAACCCTAAACCTTGCTCCTTGGAGTAAAAAAGAAACAAAATAAAAAGAAAACAAAATAAAGGAAAAAAGCATATGTGGGCATATAGCCATATTTACAAATCTTGGCTTATTCCATCTTTACTTTACCAAAATGGTTTGAACCCATATTTAAACTTACTCTAACACTCGATGAACCCAAAACAATGACCTTTGGTCAAAGAAAAAGAAAATAAAATAAAAAACATGAAATCCACATATGAGCTTATGGCCATTTTTGCCAAATCTCAACCTAGGCCTTCTTACTTTGTTTCAATGGTTGGATAACATTACTAAACCAATAATAACAACATTTGAATCAAGGAAATATCAAACAAATCAAAATACAAAGCAAAACCTACTCACATATGATAATGGTCATTTTGACATTTTATATCAGGGTACCCACTTTGAGCCCCTGTATTAAGAAAGTTTTAAACTAAACCCTCCCAACTCTTTGCACCTCATCCAAGACCTCCTCAAGGTGAAAACATTTGGTGAAGACCAATATGGCAAATTCTTTTTCAATTGCTTAATATAATCAAGCAAAGTGGCAACACCAAATCAGAATTAAGATCATACCCATTTTGGATTTTCTCAAACCAGCTTCATTTTGCAAACCAACACTACCAGGAGATGCCAAAGATTAATTGAATCACATCCATAAAAGATTTTGGCCAAATTCAAATTGGAATCTCTTTCGGCCATTTCATCAAACACCTTGTAGGCACGATTTGATTTTGATCATACACTCAAATATCCACTGGATTTTAGACTAAACAATCACCACATTTGTCATCATTGACCTTTCCTTGCACCCATTGAGCAAAGCCAAGCACCTGTACCCCTGGTACTTTCATGATTTTGACCAAACCCCTCCATGCCGAGCCCTATGTCACTCACCATGCCATCATCATCTCTACTCCTCTCTGGTCCCTCTCACCTTGTCAAATAGACATCACACACACACCTGGTCATGCCTGCACCTGCCCTTGGCCGAGGAGAGCAAGACCTGACCCAGAACATGACGTGCCCGCGATGCCCAGAACGCGCGTGGACACGCTCTGGACGCGCCAGTGCACGACTTCGCCTCGTCGCGTCAGCCCTCCCCTCGCACTCTCCTCCCGCACGCGCACTCGCCGCAACACCAGCTAACCGCCAGACACGCTCCCTCTCGCTCCCAGTCCCTGTCGCCGTCGCCATCGTCACCGTCCTCCGCCGCAGTACTGCACGGACTTTGATGTCGCCCGAGCCATCCCGTCTCCCTCCTGCTGCGCAGTGACGCTCGCAAGGACCGTCAGGCCATGCTGCATCATCCCCTGCCCTCGCCCATGCCTCTCTGTCGTTGTAGCTTCGTCGACGATGATGACCTGCCATGCCGTGCCGCAGCACCTCGCGCCCCTTAATAGAGGCAACCCCAGCCTCCATTCCTTACACCACTCGCCTCCCCTCTTCTCCCTGAGCCACCTCGACCACTTCCCTCTCCACATTAACGCCGGAGCCGCCCCAATTGCTCGCCGGAGTCCGCGGAGCCGCCGCAGAAGGAGCTGTCGACTGGAGCCGCCCCAGGAGCCGCCGCTTGTACCAGGAGAACCGTCGTCGACCGCAACGTCGCCCTGCTTCCTCGCCGACGACCGTTGGAGCTCCGGTGAGTCGCCGACCCCCTAGGCTCGCCGACAGTAGCCCTTGCTCTTGCCGGAGACGACGACGCATCTCACCCGTCCGATCGTACTCTAATCCTACGGCCCCCTTCGCACATACCGATTCGGTGATTTAAGTGAAGCTGACAGGTGGGGTCTGCTGTCAGGCGGCCCGCTACGCACTGGAGCACAACTGGGCCGGCCCAGTAGGTTTTCCCACGCGCCCATTTAATTTGAATTCAGTTAATTCAATTTAACCCAAATTTGAATACTGCTTCCCACTTCAAAATTAAATAGGAAAAATATCCACTGAGCCAAATTTAATGAATTTAATACTTCTAGAAAGCTTATGAAAATATCTAGCCAACCCCACTGGTCTCAACTCTTGATTTATTATAGATCACTTGCAATAAAAATAACAAGGCAGGAGGTTTTCAGATTTCAAACATTTTTATAAAATCAACCATGCATTATTTTGAGTTGATTCCAACTCTCAAAAATCATATTTCATATTGTCTATCTGAATATGTAAAAATATGACATGGTTGTTTCAAATGATCATGGGCTAGATTCAAATAATGGCTATGTGGCCATTTCTAGCTCATTTAAAATATTTTCAAAAATAGTAATTTAAATCTATGAGATGTAGCATATCGTTTAAATCACCATTCCAAGTAATTCAATGTGAGGTGATGACATTAGTCTTCATGACCTCATATGTTACTACTTGAGAATATTAAATCATTTCCCAAAGTGGTATTTAAATTGTATGAGATGTATTATCTCATTTAAATCATTTTCCCAAATGAATAAATATGAAGTGGTGACTTTGGTCAACATGACTTCATACTTTATTATTTGAGGAGATTAAATCTTAGTAATATTTCAATGAGAGGAAATTACTTTTCAAAGGAAATAAAAGTAAAACCCTAGTATGGATGCTTGTGATGATAATAGGTCATCTTGTGTGAACCATTATGGTTACTAGTCTACCTAAGTATTTGGTTTGGTGATTGTGTACCTCGTATTCATTTATAAACGCTAGTACCGAGTACTACGAGGAAGAAGAAGTCTACGAAGAAGAAGAAAACTTTGATCACTACACCAATCAAGGCAAGCTATATTATTGCAAGCTATTACCAATGCAAGCCCTACTATTGCCAAGTTAATAGTGCAAGAGACTATGGCACTAGTATTGGTATTTAAAGTCTTATTTATCCAAACCCAAGTTTTATCTTGCTTTAACTTTACTTTGATTTACCAAAGTTTACTTGTTATAGTTAGTTTATGTACAAGTGTAGAGTATCATAAGAGCCTCACACTTAGCATAGAGAGTAAAACTGTATATAGCACCCCTCATGATTAGTTGCTAGTGCTAAACTAAAATTGACTACTCTAGATGGGAAACATGTGAAACAAATGACTTTGAAAACCTTAGAATGATGAGTCATTCTAGTGAAAGTTTTGAAGGTGAATATGACTTGTGAATGACATGGTGAATTTTACAAAAACTGATGGTTGGGTTCCGATGCGATACCATTCCAATTTTTGAGTACCCCCACAATACCTGATCATGGGTAGGGCTTAACTAGAAATTTATGTGCTTTAGTATGGGTTCCCTCTAAACAAGCGTCATAGGGGTTATGCTGAGGCTGCCTCCGTTGAAAGTGAAATGACGTGAAATGAGGTGAATGTCCGACCCAAGCCCTGTGCAGTTCCCAGGATGGCGGTTTGCCATGGCTGGGAGGCCAAGCTCATGGGGAGAGGTGCCTGTACTAGGGTATGTAAGTGAAAGGTTATGGTTGGTAGTCCGCACACTGAGTGTGATAAATCAGGGCCAGTTACCCCTAACGGATTATTGCAAATGTTGTGGCAAAAGTGTGCGACCTCTGCAGACTGTTAAACTATTCGAATAGCCGTGTCCGCGGTTATGGACGGTTGGAAAGGCCATACTGTTCCGTCATCAGACCATTTTCAAAATGTGACATATGACGGGTGACTTGTGACTTGAACATGAAAGATGAATTTGACTTGATCACAACAGAGTTGTGGGAATGACACTAATGTTCCCACTTGAGTTAGTTAGGCAAATAAATAGTATTTTACTACTAAGTGCTTATGAAATAAAACTGGCTTTATGCAAATGAACCTAGAGCTTAGAACTTCCTTACTATAGTTGATAGTGCTTACAATAGTATTAGTTTGCGAGTACTTTAAAGTACTCATGGCTGTGTCCCTGGCTATTCAAATGGCCAGACTATGAGGAGGAGCACCAGTACCAAGAAGATGGACAGCAGGACGTCTATGATAACTAGGACTACTCCTGTGGAACAGATGGACCGCGACCGCTACTTCGCTTCCGCTATGTGTTTTGTAATTGATCATTAGATCAACTATTGTATTAAGACTGGATCATGTGATCCCTTGTTGTAAGACAATTATGGTTTGTAATGAATGATGTTATGATATCAATCTATTATGTCTCGCAAAAACAATATTCTGGGATTGCGATGTATGGCATAATAGGCATCTCGACTTAAAAATCCGGGTGTTGACAAGTTGGTACCAGAGCCATTGTTTGACCTTAGGAGGCCCTAGTTAGAATGGACGTCCGAAAAACTTAGTTTCAAAACAAATGAAGTGAATATTTATGAAAACTTATTCTCACTCTTATCCTTGAGATCTTTTCAAAATGAGAAATTCATGCTCTACTTTTCCTTGTAAATCCTACATAAAATTTTGCACACTTGATCACTTCTCTAACTTCCTCATCCTAATTGTTCATAGATGGAGTACAACTATGAGTCCTATCAGCTTGGCCACGGAGGAGACCTAATGTTCGAGAAGGATTTGGAGCAACTAGTTGAATATTTAGGACGTCCGTATCCCGAGTTCTTTGGAATACCACTCAATAATCAGTCGGGAAAACCACCTCGGTGGGAAGTTACTACAGATCTGAGAGGAAAGCTTGGAGCACCAACTTGGGAAACCATATGGTTTTCTGTGAGGGGAAACACTTGGAAGGATGGAATAGCCAAAGCCAAGCAGGAAGCAATTGCCCGTCTGTGTGGACAAAATGTGAACAAGATCAAGAACGCTCGCTTCTTTTACTACCCAAGACATGACCCCATGGGAAGACCAATAACCATGCCACCGCACCCGGAGATGAACCACTATGTTGCATACATGGACTTCATGTTGTACAAGACCCGCAAGGAGTTGGACAACGCCCGCGCCTTTCACCAAGCACATTACCCATGAAGACAACGAACCCACCATTCCGAAGGAAGAGTAGTATCACTAAAGCACTTTAGTAGGTGTGAGTTTGTATTTGTCCCCTTGTATCGTAGAACGAATGAATGGTTCTTAAAACCAACGGTGTGTTAGTTTTTAATGTGTGTTGTTTGGAATGAATGAAAAAAGTGTTGTTGGTTTTTACCACCTCAACGTTACTCAAAGTTTTGAAACTTTTTAAACTTTAAACTAAACAAGCCATAGAAGATTCCCTCTTATCTTATGATCTACCTCAAATATTCAGATGGCCCCTCCAACCCACAGCACCAACCAAGATGCAATGCCGCAGATGCTACAAATGATGATGGCAGATAGAGAAGTAGAAAGAGCTGAGCGACAAGCCAACCTTGTCGTACTGCAACAACTAGCACAGAACAATCAAGGCCATGGAAACCATGATCACCCTGGATCCAAGTTGAAGAATTTCCAGAACACTAACCCTCCCATGTTTAGCAAGACTGAAGAGCCATTAGATGCAGATGACTGGCTTCAAACAATGGAGAACAATCTGGAAGCGGGAGTAGAAGCCGCAGAGAAAGTACTGTTCGCAACCCACTACTTGTCAGGACCTGCCAGAGCCTGGTGGACTAGTGCCCGCGCAATGAATGCTGGACAGATGATGACCTGGGAAGACTTCAAACTAAAGTTCATCAAGTACCATGTGCCCCAGGGTCTGATCAAGAAGATGAGAGATGCGTTCCGCGAACTCAAGCAAGGAAGGATGTCGGTGGTGGAATACTATGACAGATTCCTCACTCTATCTAGGTACGCCCCGGATGAAACCGACACCAACGAGAAGAGAAAAGAAAGATTTCTGAATGGACTGCACGATGAGATGCAGACGGTACTTGTGAACATTCCGTTCGCTGACCTGTAAGCCCTTGTGGACTCTGCCATCTAGATGGAAGGAAAGCTGCACCAATCCAATGAGAACCGCAAGCGCAGAATGATGCACCAGAATGGACCCAGCAATGCACAGAAGTACCGCAACAATTCACCTGGAGGATTTGCCCCAAGATCGAACAAGCCACCTGTTTCAACGTTTCGTTCAAACTTCATCAACCACAATGGAGGACACCCGAAGCCCGGAGGCAACAACAACAACAACCACAACAACAACAACAACAACAACAAAAACAACAACAACAACAACAACAACAACAACAACAACAACAACAACAACAACAACAACAACAACAACAACAACAACAACAACAACAACAACAACAACAACCACCATAATGGTAACAACAACAACCCTACCTCTGCCCCAAGGACTGGAAGCAATGCTGTCCCCGTCACCCCAAAGGACAAGTGATGTCTACGTGTGCTTCTATTCTTGTAGACAGTGTTGGGCCTCCAAGAGCAGAGGTTTGTAGAACAGCAGCAAGTTTCCCTTAAGTGAATCACCCAAGGTTTATCGAACTCACGGAGGTAGAGGTCAAAGATATATTCCTCTCAAGCAACCCTACAATTAAGATAAAAGAAGTCTCTTGTGTCCCCAACACACCTAATACACTTGTCAGATGTATAGGTGCACTAGTTCGGCGAAGAGATAGTAAAACGCAGATGGTATAGATGGTGGTAAACGGTAATTGCGATCTAAAATAAATATTGCAGGAAATAAATATGCAGTAAAACAGTAAATAAGTGATGTTTGCAATATTTGGAAACAAGGCCTAGGGATCATACTTTCACTAGTGGACAGTCTCAACAATGATCACATAACTGAATAAATAAATGCTAATCTCAAACACTCTCTTGTTGGATGACAAACACCATTCATTGTGTAGGGCTACAAGAGCACCCTCAAGCTGGAGTAAACAAGCTCCACAACTTCATAAAGGAATCACACACGATGCGCACACTGTCACCGTCACACCGTGGAGAGTGAATCCGGAGTTCATATTAAAGTAACCTCTAGAGTGCATAATAGACCGTTGCAATTTAGACCGAGTACTAACATAGCATACACACTGTCAACAATAGCTATGAAAGGGGGAATAGATCGCATCAATACTATCATAGTAATAGTTAACTTCATAATCTACAAGAGATTACAATCATAACCTACGCCAAGTACTACATGATGCACACACTGTCAACTTTACATCATGGAGGAGGAATAGACTACTTTAATAACATCACTAGAGTAGCACATAGATTAATAGTGATACAAAGCTCATGATCACATAAAGATCACACCATGGGAGAGAGAGATGAACCACATAGCTACCGGTAGAGCCCTCAGCCTCAGGGGAGAACTACTCCCTCCTCATCATGGGAGACAGCAACAGTGATGAAGATGGCGGTGGTGTCGATGGAGATGGATTCCGGCACTTCCCCGTCCGGCGTGCGTGTCTGGGAACAGATTCTGTTCCCCGAAACTTGTCTTCGCGATGGCGGTGGCTACGGAACTCTTCGTGGAATATGACTGGACGCTTTAGGGTTTTTGTGACGGGGAGAATATATAGGCGAAAGGGCGGCCTCGGAGGAGCCAGGGGGTGGCCTCCCCATAGGCTGGCGCGCCTGGGGGCCTGGCCGCGCCGCCCTGTGGTGTGGGCCCCCTGCTGGCCGCCTCACTCTCCTTCGATGTTCGAACCCTCCGTGGAAAATAGGAAGTTTGGCTTTTGTTTCGTCCAATTCCGAGAATATTTCCTGTGTAAGATTTCTGAAACCAAAAACAATAGAAAACGGAACTGGTGCTTCGGCATCTTGTTAATAGGTTAGTGCCGGAAAATGCATAAAAATGATATAAAGTGTGCATAAAACATGTAGGTATTGTCATAATATAAGCATGGAACATCTGAAATTATAGATACGTTGGAGATGTATCAAGCATCCCCAAGCTTAATTCCTACTCGCCCTCGAGTAGGTAAACGATAAAAAGAATAATTTCTGAAGTGACGTATGAGATGAATGAAGTGATTCAAAGCAATGGTATATAGATTGCTAACAAAAAGATAATGACTAAACAACTGAATCATATAGCAAAAACTTTTCATGAATAGTACTTTCAAGACAAGCATCAAAAAGACTTGCATAAGAGTTAACTCATAAAGCAATAGATTCAAAGTAAAAGGCATTGAAGCAACACAAAGGATGATTAAGTTTCAGCAATTGCTTTCAACTTGTAACATGTATATCTCATGGATAGTTGTCAACATAAAACAATATACCGAGTGAAGTAAACATGTAGGAATCAATGCACACAGTTGACACAAGTGTTTGCTTCTAAGATAGAAAGAAGTAGGTAAACTGACTCAACATAAAGTAAAAGAAAGGCCCTTCGCAGAGGGAAGATTAAATCATGTGCTAGAGCTTTTAAGTTTTGAAATCATATAGAGAGCATAAAAATAAAGTTTTAGAGGTGTTTGTTGTTGTCAACGAATGGTAGTGGGCACTCCAACTACCTTATCAACCAGACTTTCAAGAGCGGCTCCCATGAAGGACGTTATCTCTACCGGCAAGGTGATCATCCCTCTTCTCTTTTGTTTACACATGTATTTTAGTTTCATTATTGATGACACTCCTCCCAACCTTTTGCTTACACAAGCCATGGCTAACCGAATCCTCGGGTGCCTTCCATCATTCACATACCATGGAGGAGTGTCTATTTGCAAAATTAAGTTGCTTACTGATAGATCAGGGCAAAACATGTGAAGAGAATTATTAATGCAAGTTAATTAATTGGGGCTGGGCACCCCGTTGCCGCTCTTTTTGCAAAATTATTGGATAAGCGGATGTATATGCCACTAGTCCATTGGTGAAAGTCTGTCCAAGTAAATGACAAGGTTGAAAGATAAACACCACATACTTCCTCATGAGCTATAAAACATTGACACAAATAAGAGATAATAGCTTTTGAATTGTTTAAAGGTAGCACATGAAGTATTTACTTGGAATGGCAGGAAATACCACATAGTAGGTAGATATGGTGGACACAAATGGCATAGGTTTTGGCTCAAGGTTTTGGATGCACGAAGCATTCCCTCTCGGTACAAGGCTTTGGCTAGCAAGGTTGTTTGAAGAAAACACAAGTATGAACGGTACAACAAAAACTTACATAAGAACATATTGCAAGCATTATAAGACTCTAGACTGTCTTCCTTGTTGCTCAAACACTTTTACCAGAAAATATCTAGACCTTAGAGAGACCAATCATGTAAACCAAATTTCAACAAGCTCTACGGTAGTTCTCCACTAATAGATTTAAACTACATGATGCAAGAGCTTAAACATTATCTACTTGAGAGCTCAAAACAATTGCCAAGTATCAAATTATTCAAGATAATATACCAATTACCACATGAAGCATTTTCTGTTTCCAACCAAATAACAATAAGTGAAGCGATCAACTTTCGCCATTGAGCATTAAAAGTAAAAGCGAAGAACACTAGTGTTCATATGAAAAAGCGGAGCGTGTCTCTCCCCCACACAAGGATGTTTAGGATCTGATTTTATTCAGAGAATGAGAATAACAAAACGAAAATAAAATCACACAGACGCTCCAAGTAAAGTACATAAAATGTGACGGAATAAAAATATAGTTTCACTAGAGGTGACCTGATAAGTTGTTGATGAAGAAGGGGATGCCTTGGGCATCCCAAGCTAGATGCTTGAGTATTCTTGAAATATGCAGGGATGAACCACGGAGGCATCCCCAAGCTTAGACTTTTCACTCTTCTTGATCATATCATATCATCCTCCTCTCTTGACCCTTGAAAACTTCCTTCACACCAAACTCAAAGCAATCTCATTAGAGGGTTAGTGCATAATAAAAAATTCACATGTTCAGTAAGGACACAATCATTCCCAACACTTGT
The DNA here is from genome assembly GCA_030979885.1 of Lolium multiflorum. NCBI lineage: Eukaryota > Viridiplantae > Streptophyta > Magnoliopsida > Poales > Poaceae > Lolium > Lolium multiflorum. The sequence continues at coordinate 71,619 of JAUUTY010000491.1, forward strand.
GGACATTACCCAAGGCTACTGAAATTTAATGGAGCAAATAAATCCACTCAAACATAGTAAAAGAGGTAATGCGAAATAAAAGGCAGAATCTGTCAAAACATAACAGTCCGTAAAGACGAATTTTTTCGAGGCACTTAACTTGCTCAGATCAGAAAACTCAAAACTAATGAAAGTTGCGTACATATCTGAGGATCACGCATGAATTTTTCAAGATTTTACGAGTTTCCTACAGAGAGAAAAACGCAAATTCGTGACAGCTAAAAATCTGTTTCTGCGCAGAAATCCAAATCTAGCATCAACTTCCTATTAGAGACTTTACTTGGCACAAAAACGAAATAAACATGATAAGGAGAGGTTGCTACAGTAGTAACAACTTCCAAGACACAACAAAACAGTAGCAAAATAAAAACATGAGTTATCTCCCAAGAAGTGCTTTTTTTATAGCCATTAAGATGGGCTCAGTAATTTTAATGATGCTCACATGAAAAATAAGAGTTGAAGCAAAAGAGAGCATCAAGAAGCAAATTCAAAACACACTTCCTATGAAAAGGAATCTTCTAAGGGAACAAGTACTGAAAGCACATAGCAACAAGCATAAAAAGGCAACACAAGTTCAACTTCGAGATTGTCAACATAAAGAGGGGAAACTTAATATTATTAAGATGCATATAACCATGTTTCCCTCTCTCATAATAACTTTCAGTAGCATCATTAACAAACTCAACAATATAACTATCACATGAAACATTCTTATCATGAGCTACATGCATAAAAGTATCATTACTCTCCACATAAGCATAATAAATTATATTAGTAATAGTGGGAGTAAAACTATCATAACCATCATTGTAATCATCATAAATTGCAGGCATGCTATAATCATAATAAACTTTATCCTCCATAGTAGGTGGCACCAAAATACCACTATCATTATAATAATCATAAATGGGAGGCAATGTATCATCAAAGAAAAATTTCTCTTCAAAACTTGGGGGACTAAAAATATCATTTTCATCAAAACCGACCTCCCCAAGCTTAAATTCTTCCATAGCATTAGCAATAATAGTGTTCAAAGAGTTCATGCTAATAACATTGGTACAACTATTTTGCAAACAAAGTTCCATGGGTTTTTAATTCTCTCTTCAAACACATCATGTACTAATACAAGATAAAGTTCATAAAGATCTCTAATTTTGTTGTTGTTTTCCATTAAGCCTAACTAGTGAAAATAAAAACAAGAGACAAAAAGATAAAATTGCAGAATCTAAAGGAGATAGCTTCGAGCACTCACACACCGGCAACAGTGCTAGGAAATAGCTTAGTAGTCGGAGGATGTGAATACCTTTTACTTTACCTCCCCGGCAACGGCGTCAGAAAATAGCTTGATGTCTACGTGTGCTTCTATTCTTGTAGACAGTGTTGGGTCTTGATACGCGTAGATGCACACGTCCGTTGGGAACCCCAAGTGGAAGGTATGATGCGTATAGAAGCAAGTTTCCCTCAGTATGAAACCAAGGTTATCGAACCAGTAGGAGCCAAGAAGCACGTGAAGGTTGTTGGTGGAGGAGTGTAGTGCGGCGCAACACCGGTGAAACCGGCGCCAACGTGGAACCTGCACAACACAATCAAAGTACTTTGCCCCAACGTACAGTGAGGTTGTCAATCTCACCGGCTTCTGAAAACAAAGGATTAAGCGTATCGAGTGGAAGATGGTGTTTGTTTGCAAAGAAAAGTAAACAGTAGAATGTATTCAGATGTAAAAGAATGGACCGGGGTCCACAGTTCACTAGTGGTGTCTCTCCAATAAGATAACTAGCATGCTGGGTGAACAAATTACAGGTGAGCAATTGAAAAATAAAGATTCAATACATATCAACGATGATTACTATGTGATTTAATCAGGGCATTACGACAAAGTACATAGACCGCTATCCAGATGCATCTATGCCTAAATAATCCACCTTCGGTTATCATCCGAACCCCTTCCTATTAAGTTGCAACAGAGATAATTGCATTAAGTATGGTGCGTAATGTAATCAACACAAATATCCTTAGACAAAGCATCAATGTTTTATCCCTAGTAGCAACACACATCCACAACCTTAGAACTTTCTGTCACTGTCCCAGATTTAATGGAGGCATGAACCCACTATCGAGCATAATTACTCCCTCTTGGAGTTACAAGTATCAACTTGTTCTACTAGCAACGGGAGAGCATGCAAGAACATAAACAACACATATATGATAGATTGATAATCAACTTAACATGGTATTCTCTATTCATCGGATCTCACCAAACACAACATGTAGCATTACAAATAGATGATCTTGATCATGTTAGGCAGCTCACAAGATCTATAACAATGAAAGCACAAGCGGAGAAGACAACCATCTAGCTACTGCTATGGACCCATAGTCCAAGGATGAACTACTCACGCATCAATCCGGAGCGGGCATGATGATGTAGAGCCCCTCCGGTGATGATTCCCCTCTCCGCGGTGCGAGGCGATCTCCTGAATCCCCGAGATGGGATTCGCGGCGGCTCTCGTAATGTTTTACGTATCGTGGCTCTCGGCACGGGGGTTCGCGACGAGGATTTAAGTAGGCGGAAGGGTAGGTCAAAGGCGGCACGAGGGGCCACACCACAGGCCGGCGCGGCCGGGCCTGGGCCGCGCCGCCTGGTGTGTGGCCACCTCGTGGCCCCACTTCGTCTCGTCTTCGGTCTTCGGAAGCTTCGTGCAAAAATAGGACCCTGGCGTTGATTTCGTCCAATTCCGAGAATATTTCCTTACTAGGATTTCTAAAACCAGAAACAGCAAAAACAAGAACGGGGCACTTCGGCATCTTGTTAATAGGTTAGTGCCGGAAAATGTAAAATAACGCTGTAAAGTATGTGTAAAACACTCAAGTATTGTAATAAATGTAGCATGGAACATAAGAAATTATAGATACGTTTGAGACGTATCAGGTCTCCAAGAGCAGAGGTTTGTAGAACAGAAGCAAGTTTCCCTTAAGTGAATCACCCAAGGTTTATCGAACTCAGGGAGGTAGAGGTCAAAGATATTCCTCTCAAGCAACCCTGCAATTAAGATACAAGAAGTCTCTTGTGTCCCCAACACACCTAATACACTTGTCGATGTATAGGTGCACTAGTTCGACGAAGAGATAGTAAAACATATGGTATAGATGGTGGTAAACGGTAATTGCGATCTGAAATAAATATTGCAGGAAATAAAGATGCAGTAAAACAGTAAATAAGCGATGTTTGCAGTATTTGGAAACAAGGCCTAGGGATCATACTTTCACTAGTGGACACTCTCAACAATGATCACATAACTGAATAAATAAATGCTAATCTCAAACACTCTGTTGTTGGATAACAAACACCATTCATTGTGTAGGGCTACAAGAGCACCCTCAAGCCAGTAAACAAGCTCCACAACTTCATAAAGGCATCACACACGATGCGCACACTGTCACCGTCACACCGTGGAGAGTGAATCCGGAGTTCATATTAAAGTAACCTCTAGAGTGCATAATAGACCGTTGCAATTTAGAGCGAGTACTAACATAGCATACACACTGTCACAATAGCTATGAAAGGGGGAATAGATCACATCAATACTATCATAGTAATAGTTAACTTCATAATCTACAAGAGATTACAATCATAACCTACGCCAAGTACTACATGATGCACACACTGTCAACTTTACATCATGGAGGAGGAATAGACTACTTTAATAACATCACTAGAGTAACACATAGATTAATAGTAATAGAAAGCTCATGATCACATAAAGATCACACCATGGGAGAGAGAGATGAACCACACAGCTACCGGTAGAGCCCTCAGCCTCGGGAGAGAACTACTCCCTCCTCATCATGGGAGACATCAACGGCGATGAAGATGGCGGTGGTGTCGATGGAGATGGATTCCGGGGCACTTCCCGTCCCGCGCGTGCGAATAGAGATTCTGTCCCCCGAAACTTGTCTTCGCGATGGCGGCGGCTACGGAACTCTTCGTGGAATATGACTGGACGCTTTAGGGTTTTCGCGACGGGGAGAATATATAGACGAAAGGGCGGACTCGGAGGAGCCAGGGGGTGGCCTCCCCATAGGCTGGCGCACCTGGGGGCCTGGACGCGCCGCCCTGTGGTGTGGCCCCCCTGCTGGCCGCCTCCGACTCTCCTTCGATGTTCTGGAACCCTCTGTGGAAAATAGCAAGTCTGTCTTTTGTTTCGTCCAATTCGAGAATATTTCCTGTGTAAGATTTCTGAAACCAAAAACAGCAGAAAACAGGAACTGGCGCTTCGGCATCTTGTTAATAGGTTAGTGCCGGAAAATGCATAAAAATGATATAAAGTGTGAATAAAACATGTAGGTATTGTCATACTATAAGCATGGAACATCAGAAATTATAGATACGTTGGAGACGTATCAACAAGTCAATTGTGACTTGTTATGAATGTGGAGTTGTGAGTCACTACTCCAATGAGTGCCTCAAGAAGTTAGCCAAGACTGCCCCCAATACCGCTGCACCTGCTCAACAACAGCGCCGTGTCTCAACTGGAAGGAACCCGAACAACCGCAACGGTCGTTTCTACCGCATGAATGCTACTGAAGCCCAGGAAGCACCCAATGCCATGCAGAGTATGTTTTCCTGTTAACCCATTTGCCCAATCTCTCTTAGGATCCTAACTTTTCATAAATATCGGGACGAGATTTTTTTAAGGGGGAAGGGTTTGTAACATCCCAAATTTTAAAACAAAGAAGAAAATGAATTTCCTTTTTCCAAATTTTGGAACCAACAAAAACTTTAATTAAACTAAGTTATGTGCATAGTGCTCATGCATGTATGTGATGATCTTTGCCATGATTGTTTGTTGAAGTATTTGGAAAGGTTCGTAAACCTTAAACCTTGCTCCTTGGAGTAAAAAAGAAACAAAATAAAAAGGAAACAAAATAAAGGAAAAAAGCATATGTGGGCATATAGCCATATTTGAGAATCTTGGCTTATGCCATCTTTACTTTACCAAAATGGTTTGAACCCATATTTAAACTTAATCTAACACTCCATGAACCCAAAACAATGACCTTTGGTCAAAGAAAAATAAAATAAAATAAAAACATGAAATCCACATATGAGCTTATGGCCATTTTTACCAAATCTCAACCTAGGCCTTCTTACTTTGTTTCAATGGTTGGATAACATTACTAAACCAATAATAACAACATTTGAATCAAGGAAATATAAAACAAATCAAAATACAAAGCAAAACCTACTCACATATGATAATGGTCATTTTGACATTTTATATCAGGGTACCCACTTTGAGCCACTGTATTAAGAAAGTTTTAAACTAAACCCTCCCAACTCTTTGCACCTCATCCAAGACCTCCTCAAGGTGAACACATTTGGTGAAGACCAATATGGCAAATTCTTTTTCAATTGCTTAATATAATCAAGCAAAGTGGCAACACCAAATCAGAATTAAGATCATACCCATTTTGGATTTTCTCAAACCAGCTTCATTTTGCAAACCAACACTACCAGGAGATGCCAAAGATTAATTGAATCACATCCATAAAAGATTTTGGCCAAATTCAAATTTGAATCTCTTTTGGCCATTTCATCAAACACCTTGTAGGAACAATTTGACTTTGATCATACACTCAAATATCCAATGGATTTTAGACTAAACCATCACCACATTTCTCATCATTGACCTCTCCTTGCACCCCTTGAGCAAAGCCAAGCACATGTACCCCTGGTACTTTGATGATTTTTACCAAACCCCCTCCATGCCGAGCCCTATGTCACTCACCATGCCATCATCATATCTACTCCTCTCTGGTCCCTCTCACCTTGTCAAATAGACAGCACACACACCTCTGGTCACGCATGTACCTGCCCTTGGCCGAGGAGAGCACGACCTGAGCAAGAACATGACGTGCCCGCGACGCCCAGAACGCGCCAGAGCGCGCGTGGACACGCTCTGGACGCGCCAGTGCACGACTTCGCCTCGTCGCGTCAGCCCTCCCCTCGCTCTCTCCTCTCGCACGCGCACTCGCCGCAACACCAGCTAACCGCCAGACACGCTCCCTCTCGCTCCCAGGCCCTGTCGTCGTCGCCATCGTCACCGCCCTTGGCCGCAGTACTGCATGGACTTTGATGTCGCCCGAGCCATCCCGTCTCCCTCCTGCTGGGCAGTGACGCTCGCAAGGACCGTTAGGCCACGCTGCATCATCCCCTGCCCTCGCCCACGCCTCTCCATCGCTGTAGCTTCGTCGCCGATGATGACCTGCCATGCCGTGCCGCAGCACCTTGCGCCCCTATAAATAGAGGCAACCCCAGCCTCCATTCCTCACACCACTCACCTCCCCTCTTCTCCCTGAGCCTCCTCGACCACTTCCCTCTCCACATTGCCGCTATAGCCGCCCCAATTGCTCGCCGGAGTCCGCGGAGCCGCCGCAGAAGGAGCCGTCGACTGGAGCCGCCCCTGGAGCCGCCGCTTGTACCAGGAGAACCACCGTCGACCGCAACGTCGCCCTGCTTCCTCGTCGACGACCGCCAGAGCTCCGGTGAGTCGCCGACCCCCTAGGCTCGCCGCCAGTAGCCCTTGCTCTCGCCGAAGCCGACGACGCATCTCACCCGTCCGATCCTACTCTAATCCTACGGCCCCCTTCGCACATACCGATTCGGTGATTTAAGTGAAGCTGACAGGTGGGGTCCGCTTTCAGGCGGCCCGCTGCGCACTGGAGCACAGTTGGGCCGGCCCAGTAGGTTTTCCCGCGCGCCCATTTAATTTGAATTCAGTTAATTCGATTTAACCCAAATTTGAATACTGCTACCCACTTCAAAATTAAATAGGAAAATATCCACTGAGCCAAATTTAATGAATTTAATACTTCTAGAAAGCTTATGAAAATATCTAGCCAACCCCACTGGTCTCAACTCTTGATTTATTATAGATCACTTGCAATAAAAAGAACAAGGCATGAGGTTTTCAGATTTCAAACATTTTTGTAAAATCAACCATGAATTATTTTAAGTTGATTCCAACTCTCAAAAATCACATTTCATATTGTCTATCTGAATATGTAAAATATGACATGGTTGTTTCAAATGATCATGGGCTAGATTCAAATAATGGCTATGTGGCAATTTCTAGCTCATTTAAAATATTTTCAAAAATAGTAATTTAAATTTACGAGATGTAGCATCTCATTTAAATCACCATTCCAAGTAACTCAATGTGAGGTGATGACATTAGTCTTCATGACCTCATATATTACTACTTTAGAATATTAAATCATTTCCCAAAGTGGTATTTAAATTGTATGAGATGTATTATCTCATTTAAATCATTTTCCCCAATGAATAAATATGAAGTGGTGACTTTGGTCAACATGACTTCATACTTTATTATTTGAGTAGATTAAATCTTAGTAATATTTCAATGAGAGGAAATTACTTTTCAAAGGAAATAAAAGTAAAAACCTAGTATGGATGCTTGTGATGATAATAGGTCATCTTGTGTGAACCATTATGGTTACTAGTCTACCTAAGTATTTGGTTTGGTGATTGTGTACCTCGTATTCATTTATAGACGCTAGTACCGAGTTCTACAAGGAAGAAGAAGTCTACGAAGAAGAAGAAGACAACTTTGATCACTACACCAATCAAGGCAAGCTATATTATTGCAAGCTATTACCAGTGCAAGCCCTACTATTGTCAAGTTAATAGTGCAAGAGACTATGGCACTAGTATTGGTATTTAAAGTCTTATTCATCCAAACTCAAGTTTTATCTTGCTTTAACTTTACTTTGATTTACCAAAGTTTACTTGTTATAGTTAGTTTATGTACAAGTGTAGAGTATCACAAGAGCCTCACACTTAGCGTAGAGAGTAAAAATGTATATAGGACCCCTCATGATTAGTTGCTAGTGCTAAAATAAAATTGACTACTCTAGATGGAAAACATGTGAAACAAATGACTTTGAAAACCTTAGAATGATGAGTCATTATATTGAAAGTTTTGAAGGTGAATATTACTTGTGAATGACATGGTGAATTTTACAAAAACTTATGGTTGGGTTCGGATGCGATACCATTTCAATTTTTGAGTACCCCCACAATACCTGATCATGGGTAGGGCTTAACTAGAAATTTATGTGCTTTAGTATGGGTTTCCTCTAAACAAGCGTCATAGGGGTTATGCCGAGGCTGCCTCCGTTGAAAGTGAAATGACGTGAAATGAGATGAATGTCCGACCCAAGCCCTGTGCAGTTCCCAGGATGGTGGTTTGCCATGGCTGGGAGGCCAAGCTCATGGGGAGAGGTGCCTGTACTAGGGTATATAAGTGAATGGTTATGGTTGGTAGTCCGCACACTGAGTGTGATAAATCAGGGCCAGTTACCCCTAACGGATTATTGCAAATGTTGTGGCAAAAGTGTGCGACCTCTGCAGAGTGTTAAACTATTCGAATAGCCGTGTCCACGGTTATGGACGGTTGGAAAGGTCATACTATTCCGTCATTAGACCATTTTCAAAATGTGACATATGACGGGTGACTTGTGACTTGAACATGAAAGGTGAATTTGACTTGATCACAACAGAGTTGTGGGAATGACACTAATGTTCCCACTTGAGTTAGTTAGGCAAATAAAGAGTCTTTTACTACTAAGTGCTTATGAAATAAAACTGGCTTTATGCAAATGAACCTAGAGCTTAGAACTTCCTTACTATAGTTGATAGTGCTTACAATAGTATTAGTTTGCGAGTACTTTAAAGTACTCATGGCTATGTCCCTGGCTATTCAAATGGCCAGACTATGAAGAGGAGCACCTGTACCAAGAAGATGGACATCAGGACGTCTATGATAACTAGGACTACTCCTGACATCAAAAGTTTCCTATGGAACAGATGGACCACAACCGCTACTTTGCTTCCGCTATGTGTTTTGTAACTGATCATTAGATCAACTATTGTATTAAGACTTGATCATGTGATCCCTTGATGTAAGATAATTATGGTTTGTAATGAATGATGTTCTGTGATATCAATCTATTATGTCTCGCAAAAACAATATTCCTGGGATTGCGATGTATGGCATAATAGGCATCTGGACTTAAAAATCCGGGTGTTGACATTCACCTCTTCCCAACTGCCGCCGCCGATCTGCGCACCCTCACTGTCCTTTGCGCCGCCGTCGCCCGATCTCGCCGGCATGAGTCTCGAATCGACCCCTCCGACCGCCAGAGCTAGCTCGCAGGTCCCGCCACCCTCTTCCGCGTTCGCCGGAGCTCCCGCTACAAAAACCACCCCCGCTGACATCGCAACCATGGTCTTGTCGACGAGTGTCCTCAAGCGGCAGCGCGCGGGAACACATGTGGTCCCGCAAACAGGTGCCACGGTGGCCAACAGTGATGTCCCGGCTGTCGCCAAAGTGGCGGACGCAACGAAGCTGACGGTGTCGAAGGCATCCCGCGCCAGACCGAAGAATTCGGCACCGAAGAGAACGAATTCGAAGACGACGACAAGCCGTGGCACCCCGCCTCCATTCCCATCCCCGTCAACGCCGCCTCCTGTAGCCAACGCGAACGACGCCCAGGACATGCTCGAGGACGGGTCAACAAGGTAAAAATTACAACTCCATCTCGTTTTTAATTGCGAGCAGAAATTGAGGCCGCGTACTACGCGGAACGGCAACGCCTCGTACATGGAGATGTTGGACGATGTTAACATTACCCCACTCGCTCCGTTCGATGTTCGGATGGAGGGATATGGGGAGGATGACGCGGATGAAGGGGAATATGGGGATGAGGGGAAGAAGATGAAGGCGATGAAGGTGTGGTCGAGGTCGAGGCCGATGGAAAGAAGAAGAAAAGAAGGGTGAACAACTACACAGAAATAGAAGGCGCGACGTTGTGCCGAGCTTGGGCTGCCGTAGGGATGGATGCAGTCTCCGGCACCGATTAAACCGGGAAGCGCTACTGGCAATGCATCAAGGGCAAATTTCATAAACTGATGCCGCGCGTTCGCCATCCTGTCGATCGCACATACCGATCCCTCCAAGGACGTTGGAGTGGTGGAAGGAGGCCTCGATGGAGATCATGGAGAGACGAAGACTAGCTCGTGAAGAGGAAAGTGGTGGTGGATCGGTGACACATGGAGGTGGTGGCGATGATGGTCACGGCGGTCCTACCTCCGTTTGATGCCGGCGGTGAGAGGAGATGGTGAGGAGAATGAGCAACTTTCCGCCATGAACTATGAACTATTTGCTATGATTGTGTCATTTGATGTAAAACTATGAACTTTGCATGAGTTGTTTGCATTTGATAGTTTGATCATATGCCAATTATGAGATAAACCGTGGCTTTACGGTTTCAGAAGCCGCTGGCGCAGAACAGAGCCCGTGAACCAGAACTGTAAAATGGGACGGCGTTCCCCACGCCGATTGTTTACAAGCTATGTTCTGCGCCAGCGATTTTCCAATCCATAAACACAAGTTCGGTGAACTGAACTACGAATTTTCAGTTCGTGTTTATACGAGCTCTGTTAGAGATGCTCTTAGCCCACCCGGCTGAGGCTTAGGCCAGAATGAGAAGCTCACGTTAGGCCGCGGCAGAAGAATGAAACGGAAACAGTAACAGCTGTTTTCTGAAGTCACTTAGAATAAACAGAAATGGGACAAATGACGTGTCCACACATTATTGGTCGAAAATACAAGTGTAAGACTGCTCATAGTGGGAGTAACATAGCTAGTAACATCACACACCCCAAGGCATTTTGATGACATGGCATGCCAATAAATGAAGAAAGAGAGTGGTGTGGTAACTAGCTATGTTACCATAACATCACACTTCTCAAGACAAGATGAGTCTACAATCTAATAAATGTAACATGCATGATACCACATACAAGTAACTATCCACTATGACATGCACCATGTTACTACTCTATGTTACTCCCCACTATGACTAGTCTCAATGAATTGCAAAACAGTTGACTGTAAATTAGACAGTCCCAATATTTATTGTCGTAGACTAATACAAGTAATTTATATCGTTGGGAGTATAATTTAAAATTAGTCTATGGAAGAAAGCTAATTGAAAACTGCTATTTCTCTGCATTCAGAAAGCAATTATAAAGTAGAACATGAATCCAAACAATATGGGTGATCACTAGAAAAAAGAATATGTTTAAGTACATGTATTGAAGTAAGGTTTTAGTGTGGCCTATACGGTTGGAGACTGAAGGGTTTGCAGCGCGTGGGCTGCCTGGCGTCCAGAGTCGTACGACACCGAATCCAATTACTCCAGCGTTCCAAGTCATCATCTTGGTAGAACAACATGACAACCTCCAGATCCATATCGCCTCGAAGCCGATCGCTGGCCATGTGGTGCCGCAGTGCGTCGGGCAAAACCTCCCATCCTGGCGACGCGACCGTCGTCAGAGCGGCATTGCCCTTAGGCTCGACGCAGAACGGGACGGCGTTCCCCACGCCGATGGTGACGCCCGAGTAGGCCACCTCAAAGCTTACGTCTCGGCCGCAGAACGCCTTGTTTTTGTACGTGCTTCTGGCGTGGATCGTGAGGTTGAACCGGGGCGGAATCATGGAAGAATCAACAAGGCCGGCGTGGGCGATTGGCCCGATGGAGAACTTCATGTCCCCAAAGACTGGATCCGGATTTACGATGAAGAAACCGAGTGCCAGGACGGTTAAGCACAGAGTAGCCACGGTGCAGAGCCCGATTATAATGCTTTCCCAGACATTGCGCTCCTTGAATTCGGGGGAGGCCTCCGGATGCTCAGTGGAACGTGAGACGGAAGCTAATCCCATGATGGAAGACTGCAAGTACGTACGAACGGAGGCAAGGCCCTAGCTATTGATGCAGAGGCTGGGCGCTGCCCCTTTTCGAAAAAAGAAAAAAGCTATGGGTTACTATATAGTCAGGAACTTGTTGTTTCTTGGAGTATATGGAACGGACTAGCAGTTGGCCTTTTCGTCATGAATCATTGTCAGGATCGTGTAGGAAAATAGATTTGGTGTGATACCCAGTTACCCACAGGGTCGCCCGTGCCTTGTTTAAATATGCTCCGCAGATTACATTGAGGTTACATCTGATCTGATATGGTAGGTTTAGGATAGCATCTTGGCGTACAAGTCAAGCTCGTAAGACTTATCCAATTCGAAATCCGTAGGGGCCCGGTTTCAAAAGGGAATCCGTAGGGAGTACTGCTAACCATCGACGTCCATGATATGAACCCGGAAGCCGGATACCCGTATAGCGACTAATTATCGACTTGGTGCGTCATGGTAGCCGCCGCATGGGAGAGAGCCGTCGACCAGGACATCAAGGACGTTGACGATACAGCCCGAATACAACAATCAGCAAGCTCCGGCGACCCTGAGCCTGGGTTCAGGTTCTCCCGCGGTGATGTCATATTGACGATTTCCGTGGTAGTAATGTTATGCCTATTTGGAGCCGCGGTCCAAACCGGGATCATCGCTCCCACCAACGTCGTGGAGCTCTTCTTCAAGCTGCAGATGGACGACATCGACAGACCACCACCAGGCGGCGCCGACACCTTCAACCTCGTCCTCCGTGTGGACAACTACAACTCGATAGATCTGTGCAGGGAGAACACCACGGCTACGGTGTTGTACGGCGGCAACACGGTCGTGGCGTGGACCGACTCGCCGGTCACCTTCTGCGCTCGCCGTACGGCGTCCACGGAGGTTCAGCTGCCGCTGTATTACGCTGGTGCCACGGCGCTGCCCGACCGGCTTCGGAAGCGCATGGCGTCGGAGAAACGCTCCGGCAACCTGGAGTTCACCGTCACGATGAGGATGCTCTTCCCCAAGGGACGCGTGGGGCTGGATTGTACTGGTGTGTCTGTTTGTGCGTCCCGCCAGTACTTCGTGCAGTGCACCGTCAAGCAAGGGGAGCCGTACGCGGCAACGCCGTGCGGCCAGTTCGCTCTTGGAGCAGTCACACTCTTACAGACACTCGGACCAGCTCACTAATTTCTGTATGCATGTTCGATGGAGGTGCTAGTCTCCTAGCCTAGGCGTATATTACATGGTAATTTGGCAACTTATTTGAGTTTTTGCAGCACCGGAGGTTTCAGCATTATTTGACTTCTTATGCATCTCCAGAGCATTAATTAGTTATTAGATAAAATATTCTTTAGACGAGAAGAAGGAAAAAAAAAGCCAAGAAGAAAAAAAATCCGTAGCATATACAAACATCTTCGGTGGGTTTTTTTTTACGTTTTGTTGTTCTTCCTTGGTCATAGTCATGTGGTCAGTGCATCTACCATCAAGCACCCACTCCTTTTCGCCGGAGAAAGTCTTGCAAGGTAGATTTTAGTACCCACATATTCTTAGGTCCCTGAGGTCCAGCATTTTAGACTTTTTTCTTTGAAATGAAGGGAGTCATCGAAAATATGCATACGCTTTTTTTATTAAGACATTGTTAACATTTTTTTTGAAACAAAGACAATTTTTTTTGTCTTATCCATTAATTAAGAAGAACGTGTCTAGTTAATTTACGGAAAACATGGCGAAAACCATACAACAAGATACCCCAGGGCCATGCCGACACTCGCCACAAGGACAAGCCCACTAGTAGAAAAAGAGTCTTTCGTTCGGAGCTGCAAGGAGCATTAGTCCCAGTCGCTATTTGATTCGGGACTATTGCTGGTTCCAACGGCTAGAACGTGCGGCAAGTTGTAGTCCTGGTTCGATCGGGACCTCCCGGTTGGTGATCGAAGGAGTTGCGGCGGGTACGATCACCTTTAGGCCCGGTTGGTATCGCCAACCGAGACTACATGTCCATCTCTATATATACCCCCTGCCTCACCCAAGGTTGTGAGCCACACATAGTTTTTTCCCAGCCAAGCACAAGAGGGGGTTGTGAGCCACACATAGCTTTTTCCCTTTCAAGCACAAGAGGTGTATGTTGGTTGACTTTCTCTTCTTATGCATAAGAGGTGTTTGAAGAAATGGCTCAAAGCATGTTTCACTTGAGTTCACACAATACAAATATGATATAAAGTGATCGAGCCACACTTAAGCTTTCTCCTCCTTTTTCCCTCTCGATCGAGGTTAACAACTTTATCCTTTCATCTGTCATTGATAAAATGCATGTGTCGATGTACATCGCTCCACTAGTCATAATTTTTTTGTAATGGTTTATGATATACTTAATTGTATAATGCACATGAGCCGACAACGGATGTACGTCGACCGACGCAGTGACGAGTACATTGCGGGCCTGAAAAGTTTTCTCCAAGTCGCAGTGGAAAACAAACATGGAGGTTTTATGTGTTGTCCATGTGTTGTCTGTCAGAATAAGAAGGATTACTCTTCCACGGACACCCTTCACGTCCACCCGCTTCAGTTCAGTTTCATGCCCAGCTATAATTGTTGGACCAAACACGAAGAAAGAGGAGTTATGATGGAAGACAATGAAGAAGAAGAAGAGGATGATGGAACCTATCATATGTACCCTGAATACGGTGATACTGCAATGGGGGGAAGCAGAAGATCAGGAGGCATCATATGATCCTGCTGATGATCTTGGTCGAGCCATTGCTGATGCAAACAAAAATTGTGAAACTGAAAACAAGAGGCTGAAGTGCGAGCAGATGTTAGAGGATCACAAGAAATTGTTATACCCAACTTGCGAAGATGGCCAAAAAAAACTTGGTAGCACATTGGAATTGTTGCAATGGAAGGCAGAGTACGGTGTGACTGACAAGGGATTTGAAAAGTTGCTGAAAATAATGAAGAAGCAACTTCCAAGGGGTAGAAAATTGCCCGCCAATACGTACAAAGCGAAGACGGTTGTCTGCCCTCTACGATTAGACGTGTAGAAGATACATGCATGCATTAATGACTGTATCCTCTACCATGGTGAGGAGTACGAGAATTTGGATGCATGTCTGGTGTGCACTGCATTGCGGTATAAGATCAGACGAGATGACCTTGGTGATGTTGAGGGCGAGCGCCCAAGGAAGAGGGTTCCTGCCAAGGTGATGTGGTATGCTTCTATAATACCACGTTTGGAACGTTTGTTCATAAACAAAAAGCATGTGATGACCCACAAGTATAGGGGGTGTATCGTAGTATCTTCGATAAGTAAGAATGTCGATCCCAACGAGGAGCAGAAGGTGTTGGCAGCAGTTTCGATAAAGGATTCACTGTAAATGCTCACAGACAAGTATTCGGGGGTTTTGATATTGCAGATAAATAAAGTACAAGTAAATAAATGCGAGAGAAATAATTGCAGCGAGTGGCCCAATCCTTTTTAGCACAAAGGACAAGCCGGTTTGTTTACTTATAATGACCAAACGTTCCTGAGGACACATGGGGATTTTAGTCTAGTACTTTCGCTTCAAGTGGCTAAATAATCTTCATTGTTTTGATAAGTGTTGTGTGGGTGAACCTATGCTAATGCACCGCCCTTCCTAGGACTAATACATACTTGTGATTATACCCCTTGCAAGCATCCGCAACTACAAAAAGTAATTAAGATAAATCTAACCACAGCCTTAAACTCGAGATCCTCCCTCCCGCATCGATATACTAACGGGGCTCGGTTTCTGTCACTCCGGCAACCCCGCAATTAGCAACCGAATACAAGATGCACTCCCCTAGGCCCATAAATGGTGAAGTGTCGTGTAGTCGACGTTCACACGACACCACTAGAAGAATGACACCACAACTTAAATATCATAACATTGAATATTACTCAACCATAATTCACTACTAGCATTTAGACTTCACCCATGTCCTCAAGAACTAAACGAACTACTCACGAGACATCATATGGAATACAATCAGAGGTGATATGATGATGAATAACAATCTGAACATAAACCTTGGTTCAATGGTTTCACTCAATAGCATCTACAACAAGTATAGAATAACACCGGGAGAGTTTCCCCTATCAAACAATCAAGATTTAACCCGAATTGCTACAGCGATGACGAGGTGCAGCGGTGGTGATGGCGGTGTAGATGGTGGAGATGATGATGATGATGATGGAGATGATGTCCCGCTCGATGACGATGGCGATGGCGTCGATTTCCCCCTCCGGAGGGAATTTCCCCGGCGGCTTCCTGCCCGCCGGAGAGCTCTTTTCTCTCTTGTGTTCTCCGCCCCGCAGAGGCGGCTGTAACCCTTCGTGAGGTCCTCTCTGTGGCTTAGGTTTTCGGGACGAAGGAGTACGCGAAGAAAAGGAGGCGAAAAGGGTCGTGGGCCCCCAGAGCATAGGGTGGCGCGGCCAGGCCATGGGCCGCGCCGCCCTATGGTCTGGGCCCACATGGCCCCTCTCTGCTCCCCCTTTTGGCTCCCTCCGTCATCTGGAAAAATAGGAATTTACGTGAAATTCCCTTCCACGCTGATCTTCCGAAATATTGCGTTCGACGGTGCTTTTTCCAGCAGAATCCTGGCTCCGGTGCTTGATCCTCCAATGATGATGAAACATGCAAAATAGATGAAATAACATAAGTATTGTGTCCCAATATGAAATATATCAATGAATAACAGCAAATTATGATACAAAATAGTGATGCAAATTGGACGTATCAACTCCCCCAAGCTTAGACCTCGCTTGTCCCCAAGCGAAACTGAGCTCGATAAACAAGACCACATGTTTATGGAGTGAAGAGTCGATAAATAAAATACGGACAAGAAGCATCATATTCATTCACACAAGACATTCTAGTAAACAACTTCCCCATATAACTCATCTTGAAATAAGTAAAGAGAAATCACAAGTAAAGGTGCATAAGAAATCATAATTGGTGATGGCAAACTTTGTTCTTGGTCAGAGAACTACTAACGGATTGTACTTTTAAGCAAAGCTTTCATATTGGATTTTATAGCTGAGCTTTCATATTCAAGCATGACAATCTCTTCATAATCATTGATAACTTCAAAGTCATATTCATTCAGATAAAATTGGTACTAAACAAGAAAGTATAAGAGACATGATTAACTGAATCATAGCATAAATGATTGGTTCACAACAACCCAATTGCTTGCTCGAGATAGAGGGAAATAGGTGTACTGACTCAACATAAAAGTAAAAGATAGGCCCTTCGCAGAGGGAGCAGGGATTAAATCATGTGCTAGAGCTTTTCAAGTTTTGAAATCCTATAAAGAGCATAAAAGTAAGATTTTGAGCGGTGTTTGTTGTTGTCAACGAATGGTAGCGGGTACTCTAACCCCCTTGCCAAGCGAACCTTCAAAGAGCGGCTCCCATGAATTATTTTTATTTTTGGGTGGCACTCCTTCCTTTCTTTCACAAACCATGGCTAACCGAATCCTCGGGTGCCAACAATCTCATACCATGAAGGAGTGCCCTTTTATTTTAGTTTCATTATGATGACACTCCTCCCCACCTTTGCTTGCACAAGCCATGGCTAACCGAATCCTCGGTGCCATCCAACAATCACATACCATGGAGGAGTGTCTTTTTAAATTAATTAATTCGGGACTGGGAATCCCATTGCCAGCTCTTTTTGCAAAATTATTGGATAAGCGGATGTGCCGCTAGTCCATTGGTGAAAGTCCGCCCAACAAGATTGAAAGATAAAACACCACATACTTCCTCATGAGCTATAAAACATTGACACAAATAAGGAGTAGTATAGTTTGAATAATTTAAAGGTAGCACATGAAGTATTTACTTGGAATGGCAGAAAATACCATGTAGTAGGTAGGTATGGTGGACACAAATGGCATAGGTTTGGTCTAAGGTTATGGATGTATGAGAAGCATTCCCTCTCGATACAGGTCTTTGGCTAGCAAGGTTTGATAGCAAGCATAAAGGTTGAGGGAAACAAACAAATATACATATGATAGAAACAATCATGCATCTTTCTCATAAGCACAAGCAATTTTAACTCTAGAATACTAAGCATAGAGATAATAGAGTAATATATCTAAGTGTATTTCTCTCTTCTAATTAAACATCAGGATGTTGTTGCTATTGACCAATGCTAAGTTTGCCAAAACCAAATAGATTTACTCGATGCTCCCAAAGTGATATCAATACTCATGTCAAGAGTAATCATATAATGGAGATTGCAAACTAAAATAAGGTGTGCAAAGAGGTAAATGATAAGACTTCTCATTAATATTCCATAACGATAACTCACACCAACGGATACATAGATAACTAACTAAGAGAGATACTTCCACATTGCATACTATTCCATATGATAACTTCCCTACTCATGATATGACACTACTTGATAGTAAAAGATAAAGGTGGTGATGTGATACCGCGGCACTCCCCCAAGGAACAAACCAAGGGGATGCCAATACCGATGATGAATTACTCCTTCGGTGATGATGGTGATGGATTCCTCGCGCTTCATAAGGATCTCCTTCAGCTTCAGCTTCTCAATTTTGCAATTCTGCACCAAAACCTGAAGAGACTCATTGTTGCCCGAGTGTGGCGGTGACGGCCTTGTGCTGGGATTTGAGTAATATTCCAGCATTCTGCGAAGTCGCTGGTTCTCCTCCTGAAGTATCTCCACTTCCCTCCTTAGAGCACGATATTGATCACAAAACTCATCAGCAACCGTATTGCTTCCTCCACACAAGGGAAAGAGTCGAGGTCCAGAGCAGGCGGAAGAGCTCCCTGCAAGTTATGAGAAAAAGAACGCCCAGTGTTAACCGATCCCACCAAGATTGGCTTATTCCTCGTAGTTTCCCACTCTCCCTTTGCTGATGCTATCTTCTCCTTCTCCTTATTGATCCTTTCATCTATCTCTTCCCTCCAAGGCCCCTTGTCTTTGTTGTTGGAGACCATGGTGCTTCTAGATCAAAACAAATCTGGCAGAAAACAGCTCGAAACAAAACACGACGAGAAAACGATATTACGGACCTCCGGGGTCCGGGGATTATATAGCAAATATTTTTACGACAAAAGGAAGGTTCCAGGTCGAAAACGAGTCGGAAAGGGGCAACGAGGCGGCCGGACCATAGGTCGGCGCGGGCCAGTCCGCGCCGGCCTATGGTGGCACCCCTCGTGCGTCCTTTCCACTCCGTTTCGAACTCGTAATTTTTCATATTTCCTAAAAACAGCAAAAATGTTCGGAAAGGTAAACACGGACTTTTTATTACCTATATTACCTATTCAAAGTCCAGTCTCGGACTGTCAATTTGTCCTTTAATGAAGGCCTCCGGTGTTTCCACTTGAATAATATCAACATCAACATTATAAGAATCGCCCGAGATATAATGCTTGAGTCTTTGTCCATTCACCACTTGTGTGGCATTGCCTTGGAGAGAGCTAATTTTAATTGCTCCTGAACGATACACCTCCTCAACAACATATGGTCCTTCCCACTTCGAGAGTAATTTCCCTGCAAAGAATCTGAGACGAGACCGATACAATAGGACTTGATCTCCAACATTAAATTCTCTTTTGATGATCCTTCTATCATGCCATTTCTTAACTTTTTCTTTAAAGAGTTTAGCATTTTCATAAGCTTCACTTCTCCATTCATCTAGAGAACTTAATTGCAACAACCTCTTATTACCGGCTAATTTAGGATCTTTATTTAATTCTCTAACAGCCCAATAAGCTTTGTGCTCTAGTTCTAGAGGTAAATGACAAGCTTTTCCATAAACCATTTTATAAGGTGACATTCCCATAGGATTTTTATAAGCAGTTCTATAAGCCCATAATGCTTCTTTCAATTTGCTAGGCCAATTCTTTCTAGATTTATTAACGGTCTTACCTAAGATAGCTTTAATCTCTCTATTTGATAATTCTACTTGACCACTAGTTTGAGGGTGATAAGCAGAAGCAATTCTATGATTAATACCATACTTAGCAAGAGTTTTTCTAAAACCTCCATGAATGAAATGAGAACCTCCATCAGTCATAATATATCTAGGTACTCCAAATCTAGGAAATATAATATCTACAAGCATTTTTATAGAGGTCTCACCATCAGCACTTTTTGTAGGTATAGCTTCTACCCATTTAGTAACATAATCAACAGCGACAAGTATATGAGTGTTACCGTCTGAAGAAGGGAAAGGTCCCATGAAGTCGAATCCCCAACAATCGAATGGTTCAATAACAAGAGTATAATTCATAGGCATCTCATTACGTCTAGAGATATTACCAACTCTTTGACATTCATCACAAGATAAAATAAACTTCCTTGCATCTTTGAAGAGTGTTGGCCAATAAAAACCTGATTGTAGAACCTTTTGCGCGGTTCTATCTCCAGCGTGATGTCCTCCATAAACACTTCCATGACATTTATTCAATATCTCCTGTTGTTCATATTCAGGAACACATCTTCGCATAATACCATCCACTCCTTCTTTATATAAGTGTGGGTCATCCCAAAAATAATGCCTCAAGTCATAAAAGAATTTCCTCCTTTGCTGAGCTGAAAAGGTCGGAGGCAAATACTTCGAAACAATAAAGTTAGCATAATCTGCATACCAAGGGCTCTCTCGCGAGCTCACCTTTATTACAGCCAATTGTTCATTTGGAAAACTATCATTAACAGGAACAGGATCATAAGCAATATTTTCCAATCTAGACAAATTATCAGCAACAGGATTATCAGCACCTTTCCTATCTATAATATGTAAATCAAATTTTTGCAAAGAAGTACCCATCTAATAAGCCTTGGCTTAGCATCTTTCTTTGTCATAAGGTATCTAATTGCAACATGATCAGTATGAATTGTAACTTTCGAATCAACAATATAGGGTCTAAACTTATCACAAGCAAAGACTACAGCTAACAATTCCTTTTCAGTTGTAGCATAATTTCTTTGAGCAGCATCAAGAGTCTTACTAGCATAATGAATAACATTTAGTTTTTTATCTACCCGCTGTCCAAGAACAGCACCTACAGCAAAATCACTAGCATCACACATAATTTCAAAAGGCAAATTCCAATCAGGAGGTTCGACTACAGGAGCAGTTGTTAAGGCTTTCTTTAGAGTTTCAAAGCTTCCTTACAATCATCATCAAAAACAAAAGGTACATCTTTTTGAAGAAGATTAGTAAGAGGCTTTGAAATTTTAGAGAAATCTTTAATAAATCTCCTATAAAACCCAGCATGACCAAGAACACTACGAATACCTTTAACATCCCTCGGATAGGGCATTTTCTCAATTGCTTCAACTTTAGCTCTATCAACTTCAATACCTCTTTCGGAAATTTTATGTCCCAATACAATTCCTTCATTAACCATAAAGTGGCATTTCTCCCAATTAAGAACAAGGTTAGTTTCTTCACATCTCTGCAAAACTTTATCGAGGTTTCGCAGGCAATTATCAAAAGAATTCCCATAGACAGAAAAATCATCCATGAACACCTCTACAATACTTTCGCAAAAACCATGAAAAATAGCAGACATGCATCTTTGAAAAGTAGCAGGAGCATTACATAAACCAAAAGGCATACGCCTATAAGCATAAGTTCCATAAGGACAAGTAAAAGTGGTTTTCTCTTGATCTTTAGCTTTAACAGCAATTTGTGAAAACCCAGAATATCCATCAAGAAAGCAAAAATGAGTATTTTTAGATAACCTCTCTAGCATTTGATCAATAAAGGGTAAAGGGTAATGATCTTTCTTAGTAACTTTATTAACTTTTCAAAAATCAATGCACATTCTATAACCTACAACTATTCTTTGAGGAATAAGCTCATCATTATCATTAGGCACAACAGTCATTCCTCCTTTCTTAGGAACACAATGCACAGGACTAACCCATCTACTATCGCAATAGGATATATAATACCAGCTTCAAGGAGTTTTAATACCTCGTTTCTTACCACTTCCTTCATCTTCGAATTAGACGACGTTGATGTTCAACAACAGGCTTTGCATCTTCTTCCATATTAATAGCATGTTGGCTAATAGAAGGAGAAATCCCTTTCAAATCATCAAGAGTATAGCCAATAGCTCCTCGGTGTTTCTTCAATATTTCCAATAACCTTTCTTCCTCAATCTCTGAAAGCTTAGAACTAATAATAACAGGATATATTTTCTTATCATCAATATGAGCATATTTAAGATTATCACGTAAAGGCTTTAAATCAAAAACAGGATCTTCCTTTGGTGGCGGTGTTGTACCCAAATCTTCCACCGGTAAATCATGCTTGAGAATAGGTTGGCGATGAAAAATTTCCTCAAGCTCATCTCTTTCTTTCCTAAAAGCTTCACTTTCACTATTCTCCAAATGTTGCTGCAAAGGATTATTAGGAACAAGAACAATAGATGCACACTGCTCCATTTTAAAGTCATTACTAGGCAAGTCAGCTTTATAAGGAGTTTTGGTAAATTTAGAAAAGTTAAATTCATAAGGTTCACCAGCAAATCTAGTCAAAATTTTCTCTTTCTTACAATCTATAATAGCTCCACAAGTATTTAGAAAAGGTCTACCAAAAATGATAGGACAATGATCACTAGCAGCAGAACCAAGTACCAAAAAGTCAGCAGGGTATTTAATCTTACCACATAGAACTTCCACATCTCGAACAATACCAATTGGAGAAATAGTTTCTCTATTAGCCAGATGAATAACCACATCAATATCTTCAAGTTCACAAGAACCAATTTCGTGCATAATCTCCGTGTAAAGCTCATAAGGAATAGCACTAACACTTGCACCAATATCGCATAAACCATAATAGCAATGATCACCAATTCTAACAGATAGCATAGGAACACTAACTTGTTTGGATTTATTAGGATGTGAAACAATATTAGAAGCATCTTCAAGAAAATAATATGACCATCCTCCACATTTTCAGTCACAAGATCTTTAACTATAGCAACAGCAGGTTCAATTTTAATTTGTTCTTTAGGTTCTTTAGGTTTCTTTTCACTTTTATTAACCGCACTAGATATGACAGAGTACTCCTTCATTTTAGCAGGAAAGGAGTTTTTTCAATATAAGCTTCAGGGATAACATTATCAATAGTTTCAATCACTACACATTTGTTTACAGATGAATCAATTTTATCTTTATACGGTTCATGATACTTATCAAAATTCTTCTTAGGCAGTTCATAATGAGAGGCAAAAGCTCTATAAAGATTTGCAACAACTTGGGAATCAAGACCATATGTAGCACTCATATTACGAAATTTATCGGTATCCATAAAAGCTTCAATGCATTTATAATCATAAATTATACCTGATTCTCTATCTTTGTCGTTCTCCCATCCTTCAGTATTTTCTTGGATCCGATCAAGAAGGTCTCTTTTAAACTCTTCATTCTTGCGTGTAAATGATCCAGAACAAGAAGTATCCAGCAAGGTCTTGTCTTGAAAAGAAAGTCTTGCATAGAAATTATCAATAATAACATTACCAGGAAGCTCATGAATGGGGCATTTGAGCATTAAAGACTTCAATCTCCCCCAAGCTTGGGCAATACTTTCTCCATCATGAGGCCAGAAATTATATATGCGGTTCCGATCTTTGTGAATTTCACTTGGAGGATAAAATTTGGAATAAAATAAAGGCACAATGTCCTCCCAATCAATAGAATCACCATTCTTCAGCAATTTATACCAGTGCGCCGCTTTACCAGACAGCGATATAGTGAATAGCTTCTTTCTAACTTCATTCATAGAAATACCTGCACATTTGAATAACCCGCATAATTCATGCAAAAACAATAAATGATCACCAGGATGGACAGTTCCATCCCCTTCATAGCGGTTATCCATAACACGTTCAATAATTTTCATAGGTATTTTATATGGTACTACTTCCTCACCTGGCGCTTCATCCACTACCGTTGCAGTAGTAGTAGATTTCCCAAATAGAAATTGAAGAGAAGATCTCTCCATAATGATTTATAGCAGCAGACAGAAAATCAGCACAAACAATAAATTTCCTTACCAAGTCCACTTACCAATAGCGCTTCACTCCAACGGCGCCGAAAATAGTCTTGATGACCCACAAGTATAGGGAGTGTATCATAGTATCTTCGATAAGTAAGAATGTCGATCCCAACGAGGAGCAGAAGGTGTTGGCAGCAGTTTCGATAAAGGATTCACTGTAAATGCTCACAGACAAGTATTCGGGGGTTTTGATATTGCAGATAAATAAAGTACAAGTAAATAAAATGCGAGAGAAATAATTGCAGCGAGTGGCTCAATCCTTTTTAGCACAAAGGACAAGCCGGTTTGTTTACTTATAATGACCAAACGTTCCTGAGGACACATGGGGATTTTAGTCTAGTACTTTCGCTTCAAGTGGCTAAATAATCTTCATTGTTTTGATAAGTGTTGTGTGGGTGAACCTATGCTAATGCACCGCCCTTCCTAGGACTAATACATACTTGTGATTATACCCCTTGCAAGCATCCGCAACTACAAGAAAGTAATTAAGATAAATCTAACCACAAATTTAAACTCGAGATCCTGCGATCCCTCCGCATCGATATACTAACGGGGCTCAGGTTTCTGTCACTCCGGCAACCCCGCAATTAGCAACCGAATACAAGATGCACTCCCCTAGGCCCATAAATGGTGAAGTGTCGTGTAGTCGACGTTCACACGACACCACTAGAAGAATGACACCACAACTTAAATATCATAACATTGAATATTACTCAACCATAATTCACTACTAGCATTTAGACTTCACCCATGTCCTCAAGAACTAAACGAACTACTCACGAGACATCATATGGAATACAATCAGAGGTGATATGATGATGAATAACAATCTGAACATAAACCTTGGTTCAATGGTTTCACTCAATAGCATCTACAACAAGTATAGAATAACACCGGGAGAGTTTCCCCTATCAAACAATCAAGATTTAACCCGAATTGCTACAGCGATGACGAGGTGCAGCGGTGGTGATGGCGGTGTAGATGGTGGAGATGATGATGATGATGATGGAGATGATGTCCCGCTCGATGACGATGGCGATGGCGTCGATTTCCCCCTCCGGGAGGGAATTTCCCCGGCGGATTCCTGCCCGCCGGAGAGCTCTTTCTCTCTGGGTTCCCGCCCCGCAGAGGCGGCTGTAACCCTTCGTGAGGTCCTCTCTGTGGCTTAGGTTTTCGGGACGAAGGAGTACGCGAAGAAAAGGAGGCGAAAAGGGTCGTGGGCCCCCAGCATAGGGCGCGGCCGGCCATGGGCCGCGCCGCCCTATGGTCTGGCCCACGGGCCCTCTCTGCCCCCTTTTGGCTCCCTCCGTCATCTGGAAAAATAGGAATTTACGTGAAATTCCCTTCCACGTTGATCTTCCGAAATATTGCGTCGACGGTGCTTTTTCCAGCAGAATCCTGGCTCCGGTGCTTGATCCTCCAATGATGATGAAA
This sequence comes from Lolium multiflorum, assembly GCA_030979885.1. Classification (NCBI taxonomy): domain Eukaryota; kingdom Viridiplantae; phylum Streptophyta; class Magnoliopsida; order Poales; family Poaceae; genus Lolium; species Lolium multiflorum. The sequence continues at coordinate 96,977 of JAUUTY010000491.1, forward strand.
CATGCAAAATAGATGAAATAACATAAGTATTGTGTCCCAATATGAAATATATCAATGAATAACAGCAAATTATGATACAAAATAGTGATGCAAATTGGACGTATCAGCATGCGAAGTTGCTGCGATGACACAAAGAAGATCGTAAGAAAGACGAGATGTTGAGACGCCCCGCTGATGGGTCACATTGGAGAAAAATAGAGAGAGTGTTCCCAGAATTTGCAGATGACGCAAGGAACTTAAGGTTTGGTCTAAGTACAAATGGTATGAATCATTTCGGGTAGCAAAGCTGCAGCCATAGCACCTGGCTTGTAACTCTATGTATCTATAACCTTCCTCCTTCATTATAATGCCAGTGCTCATCCAAAGCCCGAAGCAACCCGACAACGATATTTATGTGTACCTAAGGCCATTAGTTGAAAAACTTTAACAGTTGTGGGGCAAAAACAATGTACGTGTGTGGGATGAGCACAAACATGAGTCATTTGACCTATGAGCGTTGCTTTTCGTAACCATCAATGGTTAGCCTGCTCTTAGCAACCTTTCAGGACATACAAACAAGGGATACAATACGTGCACACATTGTTTAGATGAGACTGACAGTGTATATTTGGATAAATCTAGAAAGTTTGTGTACCTTGGGCATCGTCGATTTCTTCCGAAGAATCATGCCGTAAGAAAGAAAGGCAAGCATTTCAAAGGTGATGCAGATCACCAGAACAAGCCTATCTACCGTATTTGTGATGATGTATTTGATATGTTAAAGGATGTAGAAGCAATCTTTGGAAATGGTCCTAGCGGACAATCTGTTCCGAATGACGATGCCGGACACGCGCCCATGTGGAAGAAGAAATCTATATTTTAGGAGCTATCCTATTGAGAACTAATAGAGGTCCGCTCTTCAATCAACGTGATGCACGTGATGAAAAATCTTTGCGTGAACTTGATAGGATTCCTTAGCGTGTAAGGGAAAACACCAGAAGCATGGCAGAACCAACAACATATGAGAGTACGAGACTCCAAAGATCCAGAGAACGATACCGATTAAGGATTTAATTACTCTAGCTTTGTTCTTACCAAAGCAGAGAAGGAAATCTTTTTTGAATTTTTTTCGATAAAGGGAATATATTAATATCAGAAGATACCAATTACACCCAGTCTCTGCAACAACGCAACACCCTAATGGCAGTACGGATGCACACATCCAAAAAGGGAAAAAGAAAACTAAGAAACAAAAGTCCCGCTACAGCATTCTAGGCCTAGCAACAGCAATACATCCACCACCAAGACAACACCTGAAATACACCAGCACCATCGTCGCCCGATCAAAGATCTTAGGTTTTCACCCTGAAGATAGTCCCCGCTCTCAAAAACAATGCCTCCAACAAGGTCATTGCCAGGCACAACCAGTTAAGGCCAGACCTTGGATTTTCACCCTGAATGGTAGGACTCGTAACTTCACCTGTGTTGCCGCCCCCACTTGCATACCACTGCTGCGAAGCCCGGAACACCAAGCAAGTCCCTTAACAACGCGAAGACTTAAATCCCCATTAGCTAGACCTCCGATCCGGCCTTCATGATATTCTCTTCTTCTGACTTCACCATGGACCAAAATGTCACTTGTTGTCAACACAGAACAGAGCTTCGCGCCGCTCCCTCCAGAACCAAACGGTTGGAATAAAAACATGGGTGCGCACGACCGAATACCACCCGATCCAGCAAACTCCAGGCAAAAGAAGCACTGTTACATTCGCCGGCGGCGCCTTCCGAAACTCAACACTCCGGCTAGATCAAGAAGAGCATACCTCAGGAAGGTCTCCATCTTCGCGCAAGAGAAACCCTAGGACCACCACCTTCAAACTGCGAAACCGATGAACATGCCCCCTCACCGTCATCTACTAGCCAGCGAAAACGAAGGAGGAATCGGTGAACGCACCATCCGAGACCCACGCGACCCAGATCAAAGATCGGGCTTGCCACGCCACGCGGTCTTGGACGCCGGTACCACACCATCCACACCTCGCAAAGTCGCTGCCCCCTCCTCGCGCCGCCAGGAGAATCTACGACGGGTCCTTGTGGGAACCAGACCCGCAGCCACCACCACCCCCCATCGCCGGGAAGCCATGGAAGGAGCAGCTGCCGCCGCATACCAGGGGATCGCCGCCTCGGATGCCGTGCTCGCCTCCCCGCAGCAGCCGCCCCAGCCGCCACATCAGGTCGTCGCCACGGTCACCCCCGACTCCCTTTGGCGCTGGGGCCCGCCACCACCGTGGCCAGCGCCGACGGAAGCGGCGGAGGGAGGGATACGGAGGAGAGACGGCGGCTGGCGGCGCTAGGGTTCGCCCTGGCGTCGCCCTGGGGGACGACGCGCGGGCAAGAGCGAACCGTTTTCATAGAACCAATCTGAGCACTATCTGAGCACTATCAAAGTCCCGTCTGGCTTCTCGTCGAATATAAAGAGAACTAGCGGGGTAACCTGCACATTTGCGCGGCTAGGTTCCTTATTTATTGCTATGTATGTTTTTCTATATATAACTTAAACTGTGTGCGTTAATATGTTCACATTGAAAAAAAATCCAATTACCAAATAGCATTGTGCAATTTTTTGTATGTACCATTTCTATCCAACTTATTCGTGGGTGCAACTAACATTATTCACTTCAAGTTCACCGGTGCAATACATTGAGAAATACTTTTTACAAAGTACAAGATAAATCTTTTGGTGATTTGTATTTGTTCCTTACTTCTTAGTAATTGATAATTATCTTGTTTTTTGACCGTGAAACACATGGTGTTGGTAATTGATGCCCACTATGCAATACCAAATACTACGTACTTTCTTATATATAATCTTTATGTATGGTCTGCTTATGTGTATTTCTGTGTGTAAATATATCAATTTATTATTTTAAATAACTCATTTCACTAAGAACTTAAGAATAAAGGCATGTACTAAAATAGTGTGCATTAGATAGATGTTCTTAGTGATAGATGTTCTCTTTTTCAGCCCCCATTAGCATATATATTAAATTGCATTTTTTAAATATTACATCTATCTATAGGAAATTATTTTTGAACTTCGCCTATTTCACTCTTTTCTCAAGTATTTAACATCACAGGTAAGAATCTGAAATAGATGTATACTGTGAATTTTTTTTTTGAGATAATTGAAGGGTGTGATTTTCAGTTATGCAATGCATATACTTGTACCATATTAGTTTTCATAATTTATACACTCTACCTTTTTCCTCAGCTTGTACGGCGATAGAGCACACATCTTTATCCATGACCATCATCATCCGTTCTGACTATTGACGCCGTACGTAGTCCATATCTTCTCCTAGTTTTTTTTTGAGGGAAAGCCACCACGGCAAGCTTTATTGATTATAAAACATGATTACATCGTTCACTAAGAGAGATTCACAAGAAAGCTAGGAAGAGACTCTACCCAATTACAAGAGTTTTGTGAAGAAAAACACTCCCTGGCTATTTCATGAGGGCATCTCCAACCATGCGACCCAAACGGACGCGCTGAACCGTTTGTTTTGGGCCGTTTGAGTGGCCGCGCGGACATCCGGACAGCGTCTCGCGTCCGCGTGTCCGTTTGGATCGCACGCTGTGCCCAACGCGTGGACGCAGCGCAAATTCGAAAAAAATCAAAAACGAAATTTAAAACGTTAATTCGAACTAAATTCATTAAGCATATGGCCTAATTTGGGGACATTTGTACATAGCCCTATTTTGGGCAAATAAACTAACAAAAGAAGCCCTCTATATGGGCTTTAAATTTTAAAACAAAATAAAAAACCCTAAAGCTAGGGTTTGGTCGACGGCGCGGTGGCCGCCGGTGCGGCCTAGCCCGGGCGCGGCCGACGACGTCCCCGGGCGGCGAGACACCCGGCTCGACCGCGCCGGGACTCCGCCTCGAGACCACGGCCTCCTCCAAGACGGAGTGGGGGTCCAGAGCCACCCGAGGAAGCGACGGCGCACGGAGCGCGCCTCCTCCCCGAGGCGCGCTCCTCTCCGGCGCGGTGCACGGCCTTCCGGCGCCGCTCCTCCTCCGCGCGGCGCCTAGCCTCGCCGACGCGCCCTCGCGCCGCTCTCCTCCGCGCGCGTCCCGCTCTCCGCCGCGTGCTTCCTCCTCCTCCCGTCGCGCCCGGCGGGCGGGCGTACAACCCCGTGCCTCGGCTTCTCCACCGCCGCGGCCCCTTCCTCCATCTCGGAGGTGCGAATGGCCGCATGGAGGTGCGGCCATTTCGCGTCCTCCTCCGCCGTCGAGATGAGCAGAGCGGCGCGGAGGTCGGGGTCCTCCTCCGAGGACTCGGGCTTCGGCTCGAGCAGCAGCGGCGGGTGCGCCAATGCCGCGCCGCCGCGGGCGGCCTCTCCGATGTGGAGGCCGCCTCGGTTTCCTCCAGCCCGCAGCGCCGGCGGAGGATGGCGGCTGCTGCTCGCCTCCTCGTCGTTGGCTCCGGGGCCCGCTCGGGGCCATGGCGGCGGTGGCGCTCGGGAGTGGAGTGGGGACTGGAGTGGAGGGCCAGATCCCCTCCAGTCCACATTTAATAGCCCCCCCCCAAGGGGAGACGAGGCGCCAAGCGCCCGGACGCGACCGGAGGCCGCGTGCCATCCGCGGCCACGCAAACCTAGCACAGATTTGGGCCGGGTTTGCGTCGTTCCGGACGTCGCGGCCATCCGCATTTGCTGTGCGTCGCCGCGTTGGGCCGCTTTTTTGTCCGACTGGACCCATCCGGACGCGCGGGCGCGAGATGGGTCGCCCCGTTGGAGATGCCCTGAGCTACTATACTTGCATCCCTTGGGCAGTGGGCAAACTCCACCGACCCAATTCTTGTCATTTGAAATAAAACAGTTTGCATAAATCGCCGTGGTTGGTCCCCATAATCTATCATCCCCCGAACAGCTTTGTATTACATCAATATTATCAGATTCTGCCTGAACTTTATGGAAGCCATTCATATCTTCCCCTAGTTAGTCATCACACATGATTCAGTCCTTCAAATGTGTTAGATTGCACATATATTGAGTAACAGTAAAACTCACCTAGCTAGGAGCCACCACAGCCATTTGAAGCCCTTTATCGTCGGATCCTACCACCCAATGCTCCTGATCGTCTTTGTATTCCCGCATCATCGCTAACCTCGTTTCCTTCTTCGATCAGCGTCAAATGGGCCGGCCAATCGTCTCAGGGCTGCTACTCCGCAAGTTGAAGTAGGCGAATTCTGGTTAATTGGGCCGCAAAACTTCACACGGGTCGTACCAGCTTCAGGCCTCTTTCTTCCGCACCGGATGATGCTTCCTTGCTTTCCTTTCCATTCTTTTTCCCGGCGGCCGTAGTTTCCTATCCCTTGCCACTCGCCAGAACAACTACTTCCTCTTTTTTTTTTTTTGAACGGGGAAAGGCCCGAAGGGCCTAGATACTGCATTCATTGCAAGCGGTGGTACATTTTACAAAGAGATTCTCAAGAAAAGTAAAACTTACAACAGAGCTCTCTCTTTTTGCACAACAGACCCTAACCAAAGAAGATACAACGCAATCGGGTCCTCCACCGGCGATGGAGCGGCCGCCTGTTTCGCCGCCGCGGACGCGAACACTTGGGGCGAAACCTGCGTGGGACGCCGCCCAGGAACATAAGGGCCTCCCTATCGGCACATCGGCCAGGAGGTTGACGAATTGACGCCAGCCAACATTGGCATGAAGAACCGCTGACATCAATACATGGAGCGGCCGCCTTCCGGCCATGATAGTCGTCGGCCAAGAAAGAACCAACGAAGATGAGCTCCAATAGATCTTCTCACCTGTAGCATCCCGGAATCCCCGCCATAGCCCAGACCTGCAGTTGAAGATGGCTTCAAGCGCCTCCTGTCGTCCGCCACCATGACGACTCCAAAGGAGATGCGCAACACCATCTGTAACTTGATTTGGGCTGCAGCCACGCTTATTGGAAGAGGCTTTGCCAGATACGCCTTCCACGCCGGCCTCCCGCCTCGGAAGCCCACCGGAAAGGCTCGCCGGCAGCTGTCCAGTGCTGCGTGCTAGCACGAAGACAACGAAACCCCACGGCATAGCGCCAAAATCCATGAAGGCAAACTGGGACAGAGCCCAAAACCTAGACGTAGACACGACCCTAGCTCTACTCTGTACAGCAGCAGCCCAGCGACCTCCCCCGTCCCCACTCCGACCGGCTAGGCCGATGGAGGAGGAGGAAGGTGCTGGAGATCTGGAGGCGACTCTCAAGGTAGGCGAGGAGAGAGAAACGGGGAGGAGAAATGAGAGCCTCCACGAACAACTACTTCCTCGGTGCCCTTGTTTCTGAGTAGGGTGTCAAGGTGGGATCCCGGTGGGATGTTATTTTATACTATGTAGTTCAAATTTTGATGTCAAAATTTGTATTAAAAAAGTCAAATTAACTAGAAGTGGGACAAAAGTGAGATCCTACTTAACACCCTTATTTCTGAGTGATTGGCGCAGGCCAAGAAACTGCCATGGCGATTGGTGCCGACCAAGAAACTGCGAAGGCGACGCAACCATCGGGGAATTCCTCCTGGTTTCTGAGATCGCTCGATTGCTGACCCAATACGGTTAGGATACAGAACCCCCGCTCCCGTCGCCCACCCCGAGGCGACCGGGGCGCTCACCCTCCCCCGCGCCGGTCCTCCACCTCCCTCCCTCCCCCCGCCGCCGCCGGCGAGTGCTGCCGGGCAAAGCCCGCGCGGTGCCTGTGGCGGCGGTTTCTCCCCTTATCCGCGCGTTAGGAGGCCCGACAGGGCGGATCCCGACCTAGCGGCGGTGAGGAGCTTCGGTGGCGGCGCTGGCCGCCACACCTCGAGCCGCGGCGGGCGGCCGGCCAGGCGGACGCGGCGGCGCTGCTCCTCTGGTCGCCCTCCCCTGCGCGTTTGGCGGGCCCGTCGGGGCGGGCCTGGGTCTCACGGCTGGGCGGCGTGGTGGCTGCGGCTTCTGGCGCGGCCGTCGCCGAGGCCGCGGCGGCCTCTAGGGTTTCGACCGCTGGGCTGTGGGCCCATCGGGCCTGGTGGGCCGGTCTGCTGCGGTGGTTTGCCCGCGGCGCCGCTCGTTCGCGCCCGGAGTCCCGCCTCTCGGGGTTCTCCGTTGGATGTCGCTTGGGGCGAGGTCCTTCGGCTATCCGGGATGGGTCTTTGGGTCCATGCTTGCCGGGTTGGCAGCGTGCCCACGCCGCGCTCCCCGCGGCGGTAGTCTGGTTTCCCTCCGATCAGTTCGGTCATACTAGTGCGAGGCCGCGGCCTGGGGATGGTGAGGTCGCTGGTTGCCGCCGTTCTAACGTCGTTGACATCTAGATCTGGGTCTGGCCGGCATTGCCAGCCAGCGTGTGCTTTCATGATGAACCTAGTCGGGGCTAGTTCATAGTGTGGCGTGGTTGGGGGCGCGGCAGTGATTACTGCGATGTCTACTCTACGCCCTCGCGATGGCGACCGGAATTTCGATCGGGTTTGGACCTCAGCGAAAGCTGCACATGGTGTTGACCTGTGCCGGTGACGACGGCACCTGTGGGTGTCGCTCCCTTGTTGAAGGCGTCCCGATGATGTCTCTCATGTTCGAAGTGATGGATTCTGTCCCTCCGCCCCAATCTGCCCTCTTAGGGTCCTCACTTTGTGCAAACTTCTCTAGTAGTGTCTTGTGGTTCACCCTCTGACCTCGCGTTGGTGTCGCAGCTCCTCTCGCAGCGTCGGCCTGGCTGCGGTAGCTGATGTCCTTCCTAGCGCCTTGGGGGGCTTTGCTAGGACGACGTCTGGTCGTAGCTCTTGCCGGTGTGCTTATCCCAAAGCCAAGGGAAGGTGCTGTGTTTTGGGTCTGGACCTAGCCCGAGCTCCAAGGGTGGTGGCTCTCGGGTCTGGTGAAAACTTTGCAGGACCTTGTCTCTGCCGACGACGATGACGCATTCTTGCGCCATTCACCTTCTTGGAGGCGTCGCCGCAAGACCCCCCTCCTTTGGTTCCTCAAGCTCTACTAGGTGGCCGGCCCATCGTTGAGTTCCCCGTGGGTTGCAGTCCTGGTGCGGTGGAGGTTGTGTTGGTGTGGACATGGTCGTGTTTGCTCCGGTGCCGCAGAAGACAAGGCTCCTCATGCTCTAAATTGGTTACCAGTATTAAGATTTACTATATAAGCCTTTTATTCAAGTTCTGGCCAAGTCTTTCGTTGCTTGGACCCAAATACCCTGTTGGGTTGGAGATCTGATGGACTTCCTCTCAGATCCCAAATTGCTAAATTTAGCTGGCTTCGTACTAGATTGAGACTATGTACGTACTGTTAATACTGAGCAAGTAAGTAACCTGAAACAACGACGGTGCAATATTTTTTTCTTTATGTGGTATTTTTTCTTTTTGTGGCACATATGAGAGTGGTTTTATGAATTTCACACCCCTGCAAGCTTGATCCAGTGTTATATATTGGTGACATAAGGCAACTTGAGTTGCTTGCATGAAAGTTATACTTGCACTCTTAAATGCAAAGATTGCCTCCAATTTAAAATAGGGTTGCTTTTAAAATAATTGTAGGAAGAATATACATAACATTGAGCAATCCAGTAGTATTGCTGACATAGTTCAAGATTTTTTTATGACCCCTGCTATTTCTTCCATGGAGTTACATGTTATTCTCCAGCATGGAAGTGTTACCTAGTGCTAACCTATCTGTTTTGACCATATTTTTGGTTTGCACTGATTAGATGTTTTCCTCTTTTATGGATGTTCATACAATGAAAGTGATATGGCATATATCCTGTGACTAGGAAATCGAAAGGATGCAGTTTTCTCAAGTTCCTTACAAAAGTTATGTAGCGCATTGGAGAGGATGAGCGACAATGTAAAATATATTTCATTGCTTTCCTAGATATAGCACATGTCAAGTTTTGCAGGATAATATGCAACACTCAGAACAGTTCTCCTTATGCACACAACTTTGACACATATTTTTGTTTCAGATGCTTGATGGAAGGAATATATGATGTGTTGTGCAAACAACCAATTATCTTTTGTTGCTGTTGAGATCAGTATGGTTCTTGTTTGAAATCATTTGTTACATTCGGAATTTATGATAGTAAATGGAGTTATTCAGTCCTGGACATTAGGAGACAGTATACCTCAACAACCTAGGAGCCAGCATTGCCATTTGAAGCCATCTGCTGTCCGATGCTACCACCCTACGCTCCAGATCGTCCCAGCACTGTAAGTTTAGTCTTATGCCTACTATACCAACATACATGGTTTCTTGTTTTCATCTTCCCATTGCCGGTAGAGCTTGATTGTGTTTCCTTTAGGAGTTTATGTTACACATGTATTGGTTATTAATTTGATTGGGCCATCCGACCATATCATTTGTGAAAGGAGTTTTTGTTACACATGTATTGCTTATCTCGGTGTACTAGACTTGCCTAAGGAGTTTAGGTATGCACAGCCCTTAAAATTCCTTTTCATGCTTTCAATTGGACGATTCGTGCTTTGGTGTTGTTAGGTTTAATTTGTACGATTTATAAACCTATCCATCTTGGGCCGAGAGTGGACTTTCAGAGCAGGTGCTTGGTGCGCACCCATATCCATACCGTCTATATTGCATCAAGATTCGTGCAAGTTCTTTTTGTTCCCCTCTCAAACAACTTCTTATTTTTGTATCTCTCACATCACACATTGTTTGAACTCCGAAATTTGCAGATCACTTAAACATAACAATTAGAATGGGGGGAAATATTTTGGATTTTTATGTCATTGTCTATATATATATTTCAAGAATTTATTTTGATTTTTAAAAAATTGAAATATTAAATTTGCAAAAAAAATCCGAACTATTTTTCCTCCATTCTATTTGTTATTTTTAAATGACTTGAAAAAATCGAAATATTGCATAATTTGGAAGATACAAAAAAGACAAAATGGAAGAATGTGCAAATTCGCAGAGCTTACAAAAACCTGCTCCATTCAACTTTTCTCATCTTGGGCATGGTGGTGCATTCAATTTCTATTCTACTATTGTTCCTCCCATTGTTTGGAAGGCCTACCAAACTATCTTGCAATCAGATCCCCCTATGCATTAAATTTACCCTTGGATTTTCTGCAAGAACACGTTGTTTTTTCTTTTATGATGGCTACTTATGCTATTTTTTTTTGTTGAGTGTCCTTTGGGATATGCAATATCATTAAAGATGACTTCGTGCTAATTCCTTGCATGATCATTTTGATGGAGTGGTTGAAAACCAGAGTAACAGGATGCGTGAGCTTACCGATAAATATGGTGATTTTGAATTATGCTAGCTCTGTACCGCGAGTAGAGCTTATAAAAGTCACCTCTGCAGACTCAAAAGTGATTTTATTAGCTTCAGCACCTATTATAATTAGTACCCTAGCTATACATTATATTATCTGAGACAGTAAACTCACATAGCTAGGAGTCACCACAACGATTTGACATCCTGGACCGCCGGATTAAGCTGTTTAACACACCGGATTTTTTATCGTCTGGTCCACGCACTGGGTCATTTTCACTGCATTAGAGCATCTCCACTCATTGGCGCTCCCCACGTTCAAATCCGGAAATTTTCCTTTGGATTGGGAAAATTGGGCGCCAGTTCCAGCCCCCCCCCGGCAGGACACCCCCAACCTCGGCCATTTGACATATTTCAAACATATTCGACATAAAATTTAACAAGTTCGGCAAACAAGATTCAGAAAATTGCTGAAACAAATTTGGCGAAAATCAGTACAATGTTTAACAAGTGCCGAAACAAATGAAGCACACAATTTCACAAGTTGGCGTCGGCGTTGCCTCAGAGTGTCCATATGTGCTCCACCAGATCATCTTGCAGCTGTTGATGCATTGTAGAGTCTCGAATCTTCTGGCGCATAGCAATGAAGGCGGTTGAAGGCGGCCCATGATGTCGGCACCTGGTGATTAGGCTGTGCAAGAGGACCCTCTCTCTCATATGGTGCTTCTTGCTCAGCCAGAGGAACCGGATGTTTTCGCTCATTTTCAATAATCATATTGTGTAAGCACACATAACAGTTCACCACCTCCAACATCTGATCTTTGGACCAAGTCATAGCGAGGAACCGGATGACAGCAAATCTCTGCTGGAGGACACCAAATGCACGCTCGACGTCTTTTCGGCAAGCTTCTTGTTTCTTGACAAACTCGGAATGTTTGGGGGTGCCGGGTCTCGAGATAGTCTTCACAAATGTTGCCCACTTTGGATAGATACCGTCTGCAAGGTAGTATCCTTTGTTGTAGTGCCGACCATTGATCACATAGTTCACCGGGGGAGCATGACCCTCAACAAGCTTGGAAAAGATCGGGGAGCAGTTTAGGACGTTGATGTCATTATTGGATCTAGGCATACCAAAGAAAGAGTGCCAAATCCAGAGATCATGGGTAGCCACTGCTTCAAGTACCATGTTTCAAGTACCACAGTGCAGCCTTTTTTGTGACCCTTGTACATTTCCTGCCACGCAAACGGACAGTTCTTCCATTTCCAATGCATGCAGTCAATGCTTCCAAGCATCCCTGGAAAACCCCTAGCTTCATTTGTTGCAAAGATCCTCTGAGTGTCTTCGACAGTGGGTTATCTAAGTAAAAGTCCCCGAACACTGCTATGACGGCCCTGCAGAACCGGTAGAAACAATCAAGGGCGGTGGACTCCGTCATCCGAAGATAGTCATCTGCACCATCACCGGGAGCTCCATAAGCCAGCATCCTCATAGCCACTGTGCACTTCTGCAGTGACGAAAATCCAACCAAGCTGCAATCCGCCTTGCATCTGAGGGGTCAAAATCTCGGATGGCATACACAATTTGCAGAAATAGCTTTCTGCTCATCCTGAAACGACGCTGAAAATAGTCTCACCGTGCAATGGATTGTCGGCGAAGTAGTCGGCGTACAACATGCGAGCCCTCCATTCGCTGTCTCGGCTTGCACTTCCGGCGACCCGGTGCCGACCCACCACGTCGACCGTTGCCACCGGCGTACATGCTTGATAAGCAACCGAGGATCATCATGTGCTCCTCGTCTTGGGCGGCGGCTGCCATCTCTTCTCGCATAAGCTTGACGATCTGCTCCTCCTCTTTGTCCGAGTCCATGGCCGGCGAGGCAAATGGACGAACACCTGACGGGCGTGGTCGAGGCTAGCCGAGACGCGAACGACGAGGAGTAGGCCGTCGTCGAAAAAAGCAGGGAGGAGCAGGAGATAGGTCGTCGAAAGACGGCGGAATATAGGCAGGTGGGAAGGAGGGACGGCGGAATCTGGGCAACAAGCCGGCGGGGTGGTGCCGGCGGCGAGAGAGATACGAGGAGTGGGGGGGATTTTGAGCGAGGAGGCGGTGGGGTTCGTGTGTCCAGTCGCCGACAGATCGGGCCCTTCCCCGCTTTTCACTCGTCCGGACTCCCCGATAGCTCCCCGGGGGACCGGGGATGGCGTGGGCTCGCCGGATGGATGAAGGGCCAAATCTGGAAGAAAACGAGGAACCGGGGGCGTGACTGGGCCGAATTTCACCGTCCGGATGAGAAAAACGTCGCTCGGGGGCCTCGTCGGGGAGATGAGTGGAGATGCTGTTATTTCCCGGCGTCACAGCCGGCTTAATACAGGGGCATCTACTCCGGTAATCTACCTTGACGCCTTTTGGTGAACCAGGCCAAAATACAGTGGGTTGTACGGCCGCGAGAGGCACCTTCTCGTTTAGTGAGCCCGCCGCTTGGCGCACGTTACAGGGCTCATCCTGTCATCCATCGGCTTTTATTTTGGTGCGCGATCAGGTTGGTGATGGCGAAATAATGGTGACAAAACTCGACTTTCTTCCTTAACTGCAGCTCGTAGTGGAGATGTGTTACACTTTATTGGCCTCCATATAAGTCATCGGCACGGATGCATTTCTGTTTTTGTGCCGATTCATTTAAACCAAATCTCAAGCACCGGCTCACTATCCACATGCACCAATTCGTGCCGCCAATCCGCCATGACAATATCTCCACCGCGGTCACCAAGATGGGCCTCGCGCCAGGGTTCCTGGTGCTTATTTGGAGGGCTAACTTCACCGCCATGCCGCTGATGAACAGGAAGTCGTCAGCCTCCAGCGCAGGTGAGCCTGCCCCCTTCCAATTTCTCCCCACCCATCTAGCTCTCCTTTGCCTTTTCACTTCGCATCAATGCTTCTCGCAGCGGACAACGAACCCTATGTGCACTGCTGATAACTCACAACCACGTGCTCCCCATCTTCCCCTGAGTGCTCCGAGTACACACCCCACTGCTACGTTCATTGGCCTGCTTCTCATCCTCAGCGTCCTTGGTGACCAGATACATGCTGCTCACTCCTTCTCTTTGCCATCTCATCACCGAAGGACTCCGTCAGATGCCTGGCTACTCATCCTGGGGCATCCTGAATGACCAGATAGGTTGCAAGGAGGATCCAGAATTACCAGCCATGTTGCTCCTTCATTTCCTTGCCGAATTATGCATCACCATAGGTAATTTTTTTGCACCAGATTTTGTGGCTAATTTTCCTCGTACGAACTAGGAAACACAAGTCACTACTCACTACACTACTCGTATAGTGCAGACAACATCATGCTTTGGTTAATAACTTTTACTATTAAACGGTATCTGAAAAGTGGTTAGTAAGTTTTGCTCTGTTTGTGAAATAGATCATGATTCAGGAATGTGACTTACAAAGATTCTGCTGAATGTATGTTCGGAAGATCTTGAAGGGAATGATCAATTGGCCTCAAATTTAAGGGCAGTGAGTCTTATTTATCTTCCTCCATTTTTTAGATACTATCTATGAACTACCTCTCTTTATAAGTATTCTTTATCAACCTGGATCTTATATAGGTATTCTTTCCTTGCAAGTTGACAAAGAGAGACACGAAACTACTGAGCAAGGAGAGAGAAGCCTATGCATCACGTAACATCTTTTTCTAAACAAAGAACACAAATATATGATCCATATATCTTCCGTACTGTTTGTTTTTTTTTTCGATATGGGAGCATAGCCCCGGCCTCTGCATCAATCGATGCACACAGCCATGTCATTTATTAAAAATTGTTCACAGTGTATACTTATTACAATCATGCAGTATCCAAGGTCGCGACAAGGACCAGCCAAACAAAGATGAAAAGAATACAAAGACTATTCATCTTCAATTCTTCTAATATGCCGCCATCCAGTAGCCTGGAAATAACAATCCCGTGTGACCGTCAATAGATGGTTGCATCCAGTAGCCATAGTATCCCGCTGCTCCTCCGGAAGTAGATATGCCCATAGCTGTATCCAATACGCCGCACGAAGAATAACCTGCAAAAAATTGGTTCCCTTTTGTTTATTAAACACAATATCATTTCTACTAGTCCATATCGACCAGCAAATGGCAGAAACACCAATACGTATATGTTCTTTATCTTTCTTATTCACTCCATTCAACCAATTACCGAACATATTAGTAACGTTGGATGGAGGAGGAATATTATAAGAGAAGAAAACCATCCTCCAAATTAGTTTTGCGAACGGACATGAGATGAACAAGTGATCTATAGTCTCATTCTCATCACAAAAACAACATTTTTGACAACCCGTCCACTTTCTCTTTATCAAATTATCTTTAGTTAACAACACCTTATTATTTAGGAACCACATGAAAACTTTTATCTTAAGTGGGATTTTGATCTTCCAAAGATACTTACGCAAAAATCTAGTATGGCCGTTCATAAGATCCAAGTACATAGATTTAACTGAAAATACACCCGACTCTGTTAAGTTCCAGATAAACTTATCAGTTTCATTAGTTAGATGTACCGACATTAAACGCTCACAGAGATGCAACCACCGATTCCACTTATGTTCATTTAGAGATCTCCTAAAACCAATGTTAATAGGCACTTGACCCAAAACCGTAGATACCAACACATTTTTTCTTTGGACAATATTGTACAAAGATGGATATTGTTGTGCTAACGGTACATCACCCAGCCATACATCTTCCCAAAACCTAGTCCTCGACCCATCACCTATTTTGAATTTGCCCCTCTTGAAAAAATCAGATTTAACCCGCATTAAGCCCTTCCAAAATGGAGAATCAGTGGGTTTCTCCTCAACCTGGGCTAAAGTCTTATGTTTGAGATACTTATTATGTAACAATTGTTGCCACACTCCCTCCTCATTTAGTAATTTGAAGAGCCATTTGCTTAGCAAGCATTTATTTTTTAGATCAAGAACTTCAATACCTAAACCCCCTTGATCCTTCGGTCTGCAAATTATGTTCCAACGAGACAATCTATATTTCTTCTTATGTTCATCGGATTGCCAAAAGAAACGAGATCGATAATAGTCAAGTCTCTTTCTCACTCCTATCGGAATCTCCAAAAAAGATAGCATAAACATAGGCAAACTAGTAAGAACTGAATTGATAAGGGTTAGGCGATCTCCATATGATAGCATCTTTCCCCTCCAACAACCTAGCTTTGCAGCAAATCTATTTTCCACCGGATTCCATTCAGAATTACGTAGCATGCGGTGATGAATTGGAATACCAAGATATCTAATAGGCAAAGAACCAGATGCACACCCACAAATTTCTTTATATTGGTGTTCCATTTCTGATGCTTTACCAAAACAAAATAATTCGCTCTTATGAAAGTTTATCTTCAGCCCCGATAACTGCTCAAATATGCACAAGATGAGTTTCATATTAACCGCTTTTTCTAAATCGTGCTCCATAAAAATGATGGTGTCATCGGCATATTGTAAAACCGACACCCCCCCCCCTCAACCAAATGGGGAACAAGACTACCCACGTGGCCAGCTTCCTTAGCCCGCATAATCAAAATGGCTAACATATCAGCTACAATATTAAATAGAATTGGGGATAAGGGATCCCCCTGCCTCAGACCCTTTTTTGTTTGGAAATTATGACCAATGTCATCATTAACCTTAATCCCAACACTCCCCCCTGCACAAATTTTTTAATTCGATCGCACCAAACAGAGTTAAAACCCTTCATCCGCAAAACTTGTTGAAGGAAAGGCCACTTCACCTTGTCATATGCCTTCTCGAAGTCAATTTTAAAAAGAACCCCATCCATCTTTTTACGATGTAATTCATGAATTGTCTCATGTAAAACAACAACCCCTTCCAAAATATGTCTCCCAGGCATGAATGCCGTCTGGGTTGGTTTTACTACTTTGTGTGCCACTATCGACACCCGATTAGTGGAAACTTTAGTGAAGATTTTAAAACTAACATTAAGCAAGCATATAGGCCTATATTGCTGAATTTGCACCGCATTCTCTTTCTTAGGTAACAGAGTAATAATCCCAAAATTTAACTTGAACAAAGGAAAACCACCAGCTTGAAAGTGGCTAAACATAGCCATGAGGTCCTTTTTAATAACATTCCAAAATCTTTGGTAAAACTCCGCTGGAAACCCATCAGGCCCCGGCGATTTGTTATGTTCCATTTGAGATATGGCTTCGAACACTTCTTCCTCAGAGAAATCAGAAGTTAGGAGGGCATTTTCCTCTTCGGAAATTTGTGGAATATCATCAGTATGAGTTTCCAACAATTTGAATTTGCTATCTTCAGGAGGTCCAAAAAGTTTCTTATAATACTCGGTGATGTAAACTTTCAAATTATCATCCCCTACAATAGTCCCTTCTTCTTGTTCTAATTGGAAAATTTTCTTCTTCCTATGCTTGCCATTTGCAATCAAGTGGAAGTATTTTGTATTGTTCCCTCCCTCCTGTAAATGTTTAACTTTAGCCCTTTGTGCCCATTTGATCTCTTCTTCACGTCTCAGTTTATTCAAGTGATCATTTGCATTTTTTAAATCAAGCCTCTCCCTCTCAGTTAGAGGGCAAGATTCAGCTTGAATGTCTTAAAAATCAATTAAAGTCAACAGCCTTTCCTTCTCTTTCTTGTATTTTCCACTTATATTTTTTGCCCATCCCCTCAAGAATTTCCTCAAATGTCTAATTTTATTTTGCCAAGTCTTTATTGGTGTATTGCCAATAGGACCAAATGCCCATTCTCTCGCCACAATCTCATCAAAACCATCTTGTTCAAACCAAGATAGTTCGAAAGAAAACCGTGCATTGTTACCCCGATGAGCCTTACTACCTGAATCGATCAGCAGTGGAGTGTGATCAGATCCAGCTCGGGATAAAGCTCTCACCGACACAAGAGGAAATTTTTGTTCCCACTCCACACTTGCTAGAACCCGGTCTAACTTCTCATAAGTTGGTATAACTCGCCTATTCGCCCATGTGTATTGACGGCCAGATAAAGCGATTTCACGTAAGTTTAAATTTTCAATGATTGCATTAAACATAAAAGGCCATCGCGGATTAAAGTTATCATTACTTTTCTCCTCCGGTTTACGCAATATGTTAAAATCTCCAGCCAAGAGTATAGGTAAAGACTCAGAATCACAAATCCTAACCAGTTCAGACAAAAATTCAGGTTTGCGATTATCTTGTGCCGCTCCATAGACAGACACTAAAATCCATTCAAAACCATCATGTTTACAGCGGACATGGAACTTAACACAGAAATCCCCATTGTCCACTTTTTTAATTTGAAGAGTGCATGTATTAATACCCACTAGAATCCCTCCTGACCGCCCCATTGGTGGCAAACAAAACCATGCGAAGTCTGTATCCCCCGACAAACTGGCTATGAATGCATTTGAAAAGTTAGATCTTCCTGTTTCCAACAGAGCGATAAAATCTAACCTATACTCCCGAATCGCCTCTTTAACAAAAAGATGCTTTCCAGGATCTCTAAACCCCTCACTATTCCAGGACATACCTCTTAGCCCCTCCATTTTAAGAGTATGATTTTTTAAATTTAGTTCGGGTACTTCGACGAAGAGGTGCCTTATCAATAACCTTCTTCTTTTTTATAATCCTTTTAGAATTCCCTATGGCTGGCTGCTCAATAGCAAACTCACCATCTAACAGATTCTCCTCATCATTCAGATCTTCACATAAATTCGAAGCCCTAGTAACTAGTAAACATATAGGTGCTTCCTCGGTATTCTCATTTGGTTTCAATAAAGTCAAGGCCCTTTTACATTCATTATCAAGGATCAATTTCGCAGAATCATTTTCTACCTCGGCTGAGTTACCCAATGACACCCCCAAAGTTTTAGCCTTGTCAATAATATTAGAGCATGTAAGCGATAACAAAGAGATTTTATTCGGAGTCGACGTACCAGGCAAATTGTACATAGACTTCCGCTGCGCCGAATCCATAGCCCGCTGCAATTGAGTATCATCTACATTGGGTTGAGCTCCGATTCTTGCACTAGATCGAGTCCCCCGAATGCTTTCTTCCGAAATCCCTCCAAATGCAATAATCTCCTCACGAGAGAATTTTTTTGCCTCTTCCAAAACGGAGGCTGCATGTATAGTGACATGAGACACGTTTGAGTCTAACACCGGTAAACTGAAATTATTTGACACGTTTTTGAAAGAAGTAGATCGATCACCGATCGACATACCTTGAGGCGCACACCCATTGCCATGCAAATTGGGCTCGGCATGCAGCAAAGACCTCGGGCTGATTTTCTGGTCAAGCATCTCGGGCCCTGGGCTGTTCGCGGGCGACGCAAACGCTGCGTTTCGCCAACGTCCACCGTCGCTTGCAGGCTTTGGCGAGCCATCGCTCGCTGCCTGAGAACACCGGCCCGCCTGCCTTGGATCATGCGCCACATGCACAACCGGGCGTGAACCATCAGCGAGTTCCTGACGTGGATCCTCCTCCACCGCATTTGCTTCATCTCCAAAATTGCGAGAAATAGACAGAGGTGCAGCGGTCAAATACTGCTCCCTACCATCCACAGGAAAAACATCAGTACACACAGGTTCAAGCGTTTTAGAAGTATCATACAAATCAGCATAAATGGAGTCCGTGTACCTCACAAAGTCAGATGATTTGGCGGCCACACTTGGCCCAGTATCATCCAATTTTGAAGCCTTCAAATTCTTGATGTCAGCCACAGTATCAGCTAATTGTATTTTATCTGTTGCCACATCCGTGATCAAGGGGGAAGTAGCAACATCAACATTAGCATATATACTCTGTACAGTACCTAAATCATTCGGAAAGCGAACAGCAGGCATTTGCTGTCCACTACCAAGAGACAAAACAGAAGTAAATACAGGTTCTAAAAATTTAGGACTAGGGTATGAATCAACAAAAATTGAATCCAAATACCTCGCCTCATACAAACCCTTGTCTCTCGTATTAAGAACACACCCATCTGACCAATCATACTTGAGTTTTGTGACATCAAGTGAACCAAAGTGTACAGGTGTATTAGCTAGATTATTTGAATTACCCTTAGACTGAGACGATTTGGTATTCATATCATTCTGTGTCTCTTTGTTAGAGTCACCCTTGGGCCTCTTAATCTCCTGATCCGCTACCTTATCCTCAAACTGTCCAGAGCCATTGCCATTTGGGTCCTCATCCTCCCCTGATGCAGCAGTCATGGTTATATCGGGCGAGATATTAGGCTCCCGCCCCTCCACCTCAAATCTTAGACGATAAAAATCATTTTTGATCTTTAAGTCCCAAGTGGCTGGTATAAGTGAAGGATCTAGACAAGTGATCAACATACGCAGAACATTATTTGCGCGAGTGAAAACAATGTCGATGTCCTTGGTCTTTCCAAAAACGTCACCCAGAGCCCACATAGCCAAAAAATCATCAAGTGCAAATGGAGGTAACTTATGCACACGAACCCAGATGTCCTCCGGAGCCCAAACCGGTTCTACTTCTTTTTTCCAAAAATCAAAAGATATAGAGATAGCTGAATCTGGGATATTGTACCGACCAAAACGCTGCACTCGTACCAAGTCTAACTTGCTTGGAAAATTCACCCTAAAGACATTGGCCTCCACTTCTTGCACCTCCCACTCGTACAGATCATCCGGAACAAACCATTGTAGCTGAATGATCACCTCATCAACAGTAAGAGATCCCCTGATACAGTTACTCTTCCCAGCCTAGTGTTTTCAATTCTTGGCTTGACTGAGTCAGAAAGCGGTAACTCCCAAAAAGACAAATCAACATGGCCTAAACCATACATGGCCAATCGAGGTCTTGGAGCTTTCAATAAAGGACATTCAGTCGTAATATGGCCAGAACGCTGACAACAATCACATAAAATTACCTCGCAATCATTCAGACAATGTCCAGGCTTTCCACAACGATAACAAGTCGGTCCCTTTTTCTTCCCCCCGCTGCATTGTCTCCAGCTAGATGTTCCGATTCAGTAGTATTCTGAGAAACTTGCTTGTTAATACCTACAACCGCTAACAAGGCATCTGTAGCTTTGGTGGTATTTGGAGGCTGAATATGAACCTCATCACGTTGAGCCGTAACAGTCCGCGGCAATGCATCATTTGCCTTGCGAACCTGCACGTTATTCTGCACTGTATTTGGCACCACACTGCCCGTATTCAGTCCCTGGTTGTGTCCAGAAACCTCCGCCATCTGTCGAGCTAGAGCCTCCGCAGTCTCTTTTACAAGCTGTTGCTGAATTTCATTCAAACTATTCGGTACTGGAGGTTGGCGATTGGCGATTACTGGCAAACCTTTCATTGTATGGAGCTGCTGTGAAGCGACGCTGGTAGTTGTTGTTGCCGTACCGACGTCCATCACCGACAGCATTGTTCCGCTGAAAACCCGTATGCCGGTATCCTGCTTGGTCATATGGGCGCCCTTGGCCTGCCCGGAACACACCATCATCGAAGACGTTGCTCCTAGAATCTTGCCCGTCCCGAGAACCACCATCCTCCCCCGCAGTCCCGCTAGGACCACCTTGAACGAAGCTTCCTTGGCCTCCACTGGGACCTCCGTCCCAGCGACTACCACGGCCACCTCGCGGCGGCTCACGTCCACCACGGTTCGGATGTCCCCCGCCACGCTGCATCGCTGCGGCGAGGATACCCTCAGAAGACGAAGACGGAATCGATGGTGACGGCTGCCAATTAGCACGGCCTAACCCTAAACGACGCCGAACACCCCGGTCAAATTGTGGTGCTCGACACGTCAGGAGGCCCTCAGACGTTGACTCCAGGCCCATGCAGCCCTTCATGTGAGTCAACATATTTTGCTGGCCCGATCGGCCCAGAGTTAGAGGAACACATTTTGAAAAATTCCTGCTGGACATCTGCATCGGAGATCTGAACAAAGTAGAAGATCGGCGCTGACCACGATACAGGTGGTTCAACTTGTTTCTCCTACGACGAACAGCGATCCACTCGGCAGCATCAAAACTATCCAACAGGAATGTCGTCGGTGATAAAACAGGCAAGGACAGATTGCTCCGCGTTGGCCTCGATCTGCACAAATTGGAAGAAAACCCACTATCGGATGAATGTAAATACTGATCTGATCGTAAGGCGATCGCCGCCTGACGTTGCCGCCTCTTTTTGTCTTCACGGCGGTGCAGCGCCGAGAGATTCTCCTCCGCCAGCGTGTAATCCTTCGGCGTCGTCTTGCCGGCGAGATATGGCGACACTCCAGCGATGACTGGCGCGACACTGTCGGAATCCGCATCCTCATCGGAGCTCTCGGCGGCATCCTCGTCGGAGAGCGCCCAGAATCGCCCCTGGTGCGCCTCTAACGGCTCCCCGCAAAAACCGCCCATCTTAGAGGAAGGCAATACTGTTTGTTGAATGTAATAATAAGTTTTACATTTGTGATTTTTTCTCCTATTTTTAGGAACAAAATAAGTTATGTTCTCCACCATGAGATAGCCTTTTGTTGCAGAAAAAAGCTGGAATATTTTTGCAAGGCATGGTGAAGTGATTAGGAAATATAAGAATGTTCGATCAGATGCCATGCCATTGAAAACTGAGATATTTGGAACTTACTTTGATAAGTTAAATGTTATGGATAGTGATACTACAATTATTCGATGTACCTGATAATTGTGTAACTGCACACTTCCATGCATGTAGGTTGCACATGATACTTTAGTACACTCATAGTTTGTAGCTGTGTTAAAAGAAGAAATCATGGATATTGGGTCTAAGAATTCATTTATACCTACATAATTAGGTTTTTTGAGTTGAACTGTCTACCTGCTATATTAACAATGCCTGGTGGACAGTTATGTAGATCCATGTCTCTTTCAAATCCTTTGTTAGTGACAAAATATTTCTACATTTCTGCTCTTCTCAGTTATGGTACAACGACGACTCCACTCTTATCAGGTGTGCATATTTCTTACTGTTTAGTTTCGTTGGTGATATAATAATCCAGTTTGCCATTGTCAATGCAACAGAGAGCTATATTGACACACAAACAACAAATTTCTTTCATTGGGATATTATATGGCAATTTATCTTCATGTTGACACTTCAGTTCTCTATATATACCGAGAATGAAAGATTGTGAGCTCATAACCCTAAAATGAGGTAAAGAACAAGCAACATCTTAACATTCATGTTTCATGCCGCTATATTGTTGGAACAAATCGTGTCAACATGGACGGGGGCGGCAACGCGCGCTATCATGGTCTAGTTGTATTTACAGTAGAACTGTATTGTAATTGTACCCAAACCCTAGGCCTCTGGCCTATTATATAAACACCGGAACCCCACGTTATTATACGTGTGAGGCTTCCCCCAAAACCCTTCTACATGGTATCAGACTGATCTCGGTCCTACCCTAGCCGCCGCCGCCCCCTTCCCAACTCCAGCCGCCGCCACCCTAAGTCGGGCCGCCGCAAACCCTAGCTCCACCCCACCTTCCGTTGCCATGGTGCTCCCCGCCATCACCGACGGGACCTCCGCCGCCCCTGCGGCTGCTGCGCCCGTCGCCCTCGTCTCCGCAGGCGGTGCCCCGCGTCACGCCGGCCTCGTAATCCTCTCCTTCGCCACCGGGAACTACTCCAAGTGGTGCATCTACATGCGAGCTTCTCTCGGCCGCTCCGGCTACCTCGGCCACATCGATGGCACCGTCGCCGCCGCCCCCACCAACGACGAGTGGGCCACCGCCGACTACACCGTCCTCAACCACCTCCACGCCGCCATCGACAAAGACGTTGCGGACATGATCCTTGCGGGGGTTCAGACCGCGCGTCAGCTGTGGCTCGCGACACGCCACCTCTTCACCGCGAACAAGGTGAACAAAGCCATCTACCTTGACAATGACGTCGTTTCCAAACGCGGCATCGAGCCCAACCCAGAGAAGACATCGGCGGTCATGCGAACCAAGCGACCAACCTGCCTGGTCGACGCGCAGAAACTCCCCGGGCGGGTCGCGGCCCTCAGCCGCTTCATCCCCCGACTCGGCGACAAGGCCACGCCACTCTATCGTCTCCTGAAGAAGTCGGAATCGTTCGATTGGACGAACAAAGCGCGGAAGGCCCTGGAAGAGCTCCAGAACGCCCTGAGAAACGCTCCCATCCTCGCGGCCCCGCTCCCACAAGAAACCATGCTGCTGCACGTCGCCGTGTCCAATCGCGCATAAGTGCAGTCATGGTCGTCGAGCGCCAGGAGGAGGGAAAAGACCAGCTGACACAACGCCTAGTCTACTACATCAGCGAAGCCTTAATCGAGTCGAAGCAGCAGTACCCGCACTACCAAAAGCTGGTATACGCAGTGCTCAGGGCCCAACGACGACTGACCCCTTACTTCCACGAGCATCCCATCAAGGTAGTTGCCTCAACACCACTCGCCGACATCATCCGCAACCGCGACGCAACTGGCCGGATCGCCAAGTGGGCAGTTGAACTCGGCGTCCACAACATCACGTACGAGTCGCGCCACGCTATCAAATCCCAAGCGCTTGCCGACTTCCTCGCCGATTGGGAAGAAGCCCAGCAGCCAAGCTCCCCGGCGGACCTCAAGCATTGGACACTACACTTCGACGGCTCCAAAAACCTCGAAGGAGAAGGAGCAGGGGTCGTCCTCACTTCTCCTAAAGGCGACATCGTGAGATACGTCCTACAACTCCGATTGGAGCCCTGCACCAACAACATGGGCGAGTACGAGGCACTCCTACACGGCATGCGCATCGCAAAGGAGATGGGCGCAACACGACTGCGTTGCCTTGGCGACCCCGACCTCGTCGCCAGCCAGACGTCCGGCACCTGCGACGCCACCGACGCCAACATGATCGCCTACAAGCGAGCGGTCGACCAGGCCGGCGCCAGCTTCGCCGACCACGTCGTCGAATGGGTCGACAGGCGCAAGAACGAAGAAGCAGACACACTGGCCAGGCTCGGGTCAAAGCAACTCCCACCCCCTCTAGGCGTCTTCCTCGACATCCTCAGTCACTCGTCGGTGCGCGCGCCACGGGAGATCGACATCGCCGAACCACCCGCACCCGATTCCGTCCTAGTCGCACTCGCCTCCGATGCTGAGGACTGGACGGAACCGTACATAAGCTACCTCGAGCGCCAGGTATTACCCATGGACGAGACGGAGGCACGCACGCTTGTACGCCGCTGCAAGTCCTTCACCATCATCAACAACGAGCTCTACAAGCGCAGCGTCTCCGGAGTGTTCCAGCGGTGCGTCAACGTTGATGAAGGGCGCAAAATTCTGCGCGACATCCACACAGGCGACTGCGGACACCACGCAGGCGCGCGCTCGATCGTCGCCAAAGCCTTCCGGCACGGCTTCTACTGGCCAACGGCCCACGAAGATGCAGTCGACCTCGTCCGCGCATGCGCCGGATGTCAGAAATACGCGAGCCAGTCGCACATGCCGGACTCGGCACTGAAAATCATACCCCTCACCTGGCCGTTCGCCGTCTGGGGCATGGATATGGTGGGGAAATTCAAGACAGCCCCATCAGATACACTCACCTCCTCGTTGCCGTGGACAAATTCACCAAATGGGTGGAGGCAAAACCCATCAAAAAGTGTGACGGCAAGACAGCCACTAAGTTCCTACGAGAATTGATCTACCGCTACGGCTATCCTCATAGCATCATCACGGACAACGGCAGTAACTTCGCCAAAGGGGAAATGGACGACTTCTGCGAAGACAAAGGCATCCGACTCGACCTCGCGTCAGTCGCACACCCCGAGTCGAACGGGCAAGCAGAAAGGGCAAACCAGAGCATCCTCCAGGGAATCAAACCACGACTGGTGGTACCCCTAGAGCGTGCGGCCGGATGCTGGGCAGAAGAACTCCCTTCCGTACTCTGGGGCATTCGCACAACACCAAACATGTCGACTGGCTTCACGCCCTTCTTCCTGGTGTACGGCGCCGAAGCTGTCATGCCCACCAACATCGCCTATGACTCGCCACGAATCGCCAACTACACCGAAGAAGAGAACGAGCGCGCCCGGCAAGATGACGTCGACCTCCTCGACGAGGCACGAGACCTCGCACTCTCCAGGACGGCCATTTACCAGCAAGGCCTTCGCCGCTACCACAGTCGCCGCGTCCGCGGTCGTTCCTTCCAAGAAGGCGACCTCGTCCTTTGGTTAATCCAGGACAAGAAAGGCATGCACAAGCTTTCCCCCCCTTGGGAAGGACCGTTCGCCGTCAGCCGTGCACTCGGCAATGACGCCTACTACCTCACCGACGTTCGCAAAGATGACAAAGGCGATCCACTCACCATGGAAGTCGAGCGCCCCTGGAACATCAACCTCCTCCGTCGGTTCTACACTTAGAAAAAGCATGTAAGCAACACCCGAATATCAATGAAGTCGCCTGTTGCCTCAATCGCATTCGCCGACCGTCTTGCCATCACTCGCCACACGAACATATCTCCCGTCTCACCACCACGAGCCCAGTCGCCAAAACCGCGTGACTCGGGGACTCGGAGACTTTCGATTGCTGCTGCTGGCAGAGAAATCAAAGATCAGCCAAGTAGCTCAGCTAACAAGGGCACGACAGGCAAACCGGTCGCAACTCCAGGCCCGGCTAGCCCCGTGTCCCTTACACCGTCAAGCGAAAACAGCGACTGGATCCTACAGCAGGGTCGCCCGCCCGACCAGCCCTCCGGGCCCTAGCAATCGTACAGTGCTACGCTATACAGGATGCAATCGCCCTCCTCTACCTTAGGCAGGTGACTTGAAAGGCTAAGTAATTCGACCAGGGACTCCGCAAAACGGATCCGCGGCTCGCCAAGGAACAACACCACACCAAGAACCCCTTTGGAGTCGCCAAAAGCGACTGGCTCACCGAGCCATGACGAGAGGCACGCTACACAAACAGCGCAAAACAAACGACCCACTCCTCCACCCATGAGGCTGCTATTCGCACTAAACGACTATGTACTGCGACTGGGGACGCCCAGCTCGACAAGGAATACAGTCAAGTCGATAGCCTTCATCGGGGTCGCACAGCGACTGGCCCCTCTGGCCATGGAGAGTAGGCTCACAACAAGACACTCGCACAGAGAATTCACCAACCACATTCGCCGAAAGCAATTTACTTATATACAACTAACACCCACGAGTCGCATGCTCGCAGGGACAAAAATATTTATCCTTACAGGTCAGCGGGTCATCCCCATACAAGAACAACTACTTGGAAGATCCTGGCTTCTCCTCTATCACCGGCTCGGCACCACCCTCTCAATGTAAAAACCTCGGGGTGTACCTGACGACCGGGTAGGTGGATAGGGTATTGGTGGTCGCAGCATGAAACAGGCGCTCGGCGGGGAAGTCCTTCGGGCCCGCCTCCTTCTCCGCGTCCTCGGGAGCCAACTGGCTGACAATATGCGTCTCCAAGTCCGCAGTCGCCAGTACTCGGTCGGCGTAAGGGCGTACCGACTCCATCAAGCGCAACACCTCGGCGACGTCGAACTCGCCAGTCTCCGACGGAAAGCCGGCCGTCACCTCCTCCACGTCGAAGCCCTCCGAGTAGTGGGCAAGCACCATGCTCAGAGCCATGGTGACGCCCAGACGACAAGAGGAACGGCGGAGCCAGTCGACCACCGCCGGAATGTCGGAGACGGCCTTGAAGACCGACGGCGCATCACGGGGAATAACTTCCCGCGGACTAAGGTACTGAAGCGCCGCCAGTATCTCCCCCGCGCAGGCGATGATGCGCGTGGTCGCAGCCTCCGGGCACTCCCGAGGGGTCGCCGTCTCCACGAATTCACATTGGCCTGAAAAAACGAAATGCTCACAAAGTCAGCACCTGCTCATAAGAGACGCGCCACGCTCGGGGACTGGCTCCCGCAGCGGAATCGCCACGCTCGGGGACTGGCTCCCGCAGCGGACTCGCCACACTCGGGGACCAGCGCTTGCTCGGGACTGGCCCCCGCAGCGGACTCGCCACGCTCGGGGACTGGCCGGACTCGCGCAGCGGACTCGCCACGCTCGGGGACTGGCCCCCGCAGCGGACTCGCCACGCTTGGCGACTGTCGACGCCATGACTTTCCAAAAGGTTAACGAAAAGCAACAAGGGAGAAACACTTACCGAGGAGCTGCCACGACATTTCGGGGACAAAGGCTTCGAAACTGGTCTTTTCGGCTTGCCCCGCCAAGACAGTAACCTCCGACGCCTCCTTCTCCGCAGCAAGTTCCTTGGCGTGCTGCAGCTTCAAAGCCGCAACCTCCCCACAACGTCGCCGCGGCTCCCCAGGCAGCGTCCCTAGCCTCCGCCGCAGCCTCGAGCTTGCCCTTGTACTCGGCAATGACGTCCTCGAGCTCCTTGCCCTTGCCCTCCAAAACTTTGTTGAGGTCAGCAAGCTCCGTCTTTGCCCTCTTCGTCGCCTCCTCAGCCGTCTTCGCTCGGAACTCGGCATCCCGGTAGAAGGACTCCTTGACATACCCCTCGCGTGCTTCAGCCAATGCCTTCTCGCGCGCCTTGATGCGCGTAGATGTACACGTCCGTTGGGAACCCCAAGAGGAAGGTATGATGCACACAGTGGCAAGTTTCCCTCAGTAAGAAACCAAGGTTTAATCGGACCAGTAGGAGTCAAGAAGCACGTTGAAGGTTGATGGTGGCGAAATGTGATGCGGCGCAACAACAGGGATTCCGGCGCCAACGTGGAACCCGCACAACACAACCAAAGTACTTTGCCCCAACGAAACAGTGAGGTTGTCAATCTCACCGGCTTGCGTAACAAAGGATTAACCGTATTGTGTGGAAGATGATTGTTTGCAAGAAAACAAAAAACAAGTATTGCAGATTGTATGCGATGTAAAGAATAGGACCGGGGTCCACAGTTCACTAGAGGTGTCTCTCCCTTAAGATAAAAGCATGTTGGGTGAACAAATTACAATGGGGCAATTGACAAATAGAGAAGGGCATAACAATGCATATACATGATATGATAAATATAGTGAGATTTAATTGGGCATTACGACAAAGTACATAGACCGCCATCCAACCGCATCTATGCCTAAAAAGTCCACCTTCAGGTTATCATCCGAACCCCATTCGTATTAAGTTGCAAAGCAACAGACAATTGCATTAAGTATGGTGCGTAATGTAATTGACAACTACATCCTTAGACATAGAATCAATGTTTTATCCCTAGTGGCAACAAGACATCACAACCTTAGAACTTTCTGTCACTGTCCCAGTGTCAATGAAGGCATGAACCCACTATCGAGCATAAATACTCCCTCTTGGAGTTAAGAGCAAAAACTTGGCCAGAGCCTCTACTAATAACGGAGAGCATGCAAGATCATAAACAACACATAAACAATAGATTGATAATCACCATAACATAGCATTCTCTATTCATCGGATCCCGACAAACACAACATATAGTATTACGATAGATGATCTTGATCATGTTAGGCAGCTCACAAGATCCAACAATGAAGCACAATTAGGAGAAGACGACCATCTAGCTACTGCTATGGACCCATAGTCCAGGGGTGAACTACTCACTCATCACTCCGAGGCGACCATGGCGGTGTAGAGTCCTCCGGAGATGAATCCCCCTCCGGCAGTGCCGAGGCGATCTCGAATCCCCGAGATGAGATTCGCGGCGGCGTCTCCGGAAGGTTTTCCGTATCGTGGCTCTCGGTACTAAGGGCGCGGAGGCGGAGGCCCCACAGGTCGGCGCGGCCCATGGGCCGCGCCGCCCGTGGTGTCGCCACCTCGTGGCCCCACTTCCGACTCTCCTTCGGTCTTCGGAAGCTTCGTGCAAAAATAGGACCCCGGGCGTTGATTTCGTCCAATTCGAGAATATTTCGTTACTAGGATTTCTGAAACCAAAACAGCAGAAAACAGAACTGGCTTTCGGCGTCTTGTTAATAGGTTAGTTCCAAAATGCGTAAATACGACATATAATGTGCATAAAACATGTAGATATCATCAATAAAGTAGCATGGAACATAAGAAATTATCGATACGTTGGAGACGTATCAGCATCCCTGCTTAGTTCTCGTCCCGAGCAGGTAAAACGATAACAAAGATAATTTCTGAAGTGGCATGCCATCATAATCTTGATCATACTATTTGTAAACATATGTAATGAATGCAGCGATCAAAACAATGGTAATGACATGAGTAAACAACTGAATCATAAAGCAAAGACTTTTCATGAATAGTACTTCAAGACAAGCATAAATAAGTCTTGCATAAGAGTTAACTCATAAAGCAATAAATCAAAGTAAAGGTGTTGAAGCAACACAAAGGAAGATTAAGTTTCAGCGGTTGCTTTCAACTTATAACATGTATATCTCATGGATATTGTCAACATAAAGTAATATAACAAGTGCAATATGCAAGTATGTAGGAATCAATGCACAGTTCACACAAGTGTTTGCTTCTTAAGGTGGAGGGAGATAGGTAAACTGACTCAATAATAAAAGTAAAAGAATGGTCCTTCAAAGAGGAAAGCATCGATTGTTGTATTTGTGCTAGAGCTTTTATTTTGAAAACATGAAACAATTTTGTCAACGGTAGTAATAAAGCATATGAGTTATGTAAATTATATCTTACAAGTTGCAAGCCTCATGCATAGTATACTAATAGTGCCCGCACCTTGTCCTACTTAGCTTGGACTACCGGATCTTTGCAATGCCATGTTTCAACCAAGTGTCACAAAGGGGTACCTCCATGCCGCCTGTACAAAGGTCTAAGGAGAAAGCTCGCATTTTGGATTTCTCGCTTTTGATTATTCTCAACTTAGACATCCATACCGGGACAACATGGACAACAGATAATGGACTCCTCTTTAATGCATAAGCATGTAGCAACAATTATTATTCTCATATGAGATTGAGGATATATGTCCAAAACTGAAACTTCAACCATGATTCATGGCTTTAGTTAGCGGCTCAATGTTCTTCTCTAACAATATGCATGCTCCAACCATTAAGGTGGTAGATCCCTCTTACTTCAGACAAGACGGACATGCATAGCAACTCACATGATATTCAATAAAGAGTAATTGATGGCGTCCATGGTTATCGCACAACAAGCAACTTAATAAGAGATAAAGTGCATAAGTACATATTCAATACTACGATAGTTTTTAAGGCTATTTTGTCCCATGAGCTATATATTGCAAAGGTGAATGATGGAATTTTAAAGGTAGCACTCAAGCAATTTACTTTGGAATGGCGGAGAAATACCATGTAGTAGGTAGGTATGGTGGACACAAATGGCATAGTGGTTGGCTCAAGGATTTTGAATGCATGAGAAGTATTCCCTCTCGATACAAGGTTTAGGCTAGCAAGGTTATTTGAAGCAAACTCAAGGATGAACCGGTGCAGCAAAACTCACATAAAAGATATATTGTAAACATTATAAGACTCTACACCGTCTTCCTTGTTTTTCAAAACTCAATACTAGATATTATCTAGATCTTAGAGAGACCAAATATGCAAATCAAATTTTAGCAAGCTCTATGTATTTCTTCATTAATGGGTGCAAAGTATATGATGCAAGAGCTTAATCATGAGCACAACAATTGCCAAGTATCACATTATCCAAGACATTTTAGAATTACTACATGTAGCATTTTCCAATTCCAACCATATAACAATTTAACGAAGAAGAAACTTCGCCTTGAACATTATGAGTAAAGGCTAAGGACATATTTGTCCATATGCAACAGCGGAGCGTGTCTCTCTCCCACAAAGTGAATGCTAGGATCCATCTTATTCAAACAAAAACAAAAACAAAAACAAACCGACGCTCCAAGTAAAGAACACAAGATGTGATTGAATAAAAATATAGTTTCAGGGGAGGAACCCGATGATGTTGTCGATGAAGAAGGGGATGCCTTGGGCATCCCCAAGCTTAGACGCTTGAGTCTTCTTAAAATATGCAGGGATGAACCACGGGGCATCCCCAAGCTTAGAGCTTTCACTCCTCTTGATCATAGTATATCATACTCCTCTCTTGACCCTTGAAAACTTCCTTCACACCAAACTTCAAGCAAACTCATTAGAGGGTTAGTGCACAATTAATAATTCACATATTCAGAGGTGACACAAACATTTTTTACACTTCTGGACATTGCACAAAGCTACTGGACATTAATGGATCAAAGAAATTCATCCAACATAGCAAATATGGCAATGCGAAATAAAAGGCAGAATCTGTCAAAAACAGAACAGTCCGTAAAGACGAATTTTAAAGTGGCACCAGACTTGCTCAAATGGAAAAACTCAAAACTAATAAAAGTTGCGTACATATCTGAGGATCACGCTCGTAAATTGGCAGATTTTTTCGAATTTTCTACAGAGACTTGTGCCCAGATTCGTGACAGACAGCAATGCTGTTTCTGCGCAGCGATCCCAAATATAACATCAACTTTGACATAGAAACTTTACTTGGCACAAAAACATGATAAGGAGAGGTTGATACAGTAGTAAACAACTTCCAAGACTCAAATATAAAACAAAGTACTGTAGTAAAAACATGGGTTGTCTCCCATAAGCGCTTTTCTTTACCGCCTTTCAGCTAGGCGCAGAAAGTGCAAATCAAGTAACATCAAAAGTAGAAGAATCAACATCATAACTTGTTCTAATAATAGAATCAAAAGGCAACTTCATTCTCTTTCTAGGGAAGTGTTCCATACCTTTCTTGAGAGGAAATTGATATTTAATATTACCTTCCCTCATATCAATAACAAAACCAACGGTTCGAAGAAAAGGTCTTCCCAATACAATAGGACAAGATGCATTGCATTCGATATCCAAGACAACAAAATCAACGAGGACAAGGTTATTGTTAACCGTAATGCGCATATTATCAATCCTCCCCAAAGGTTTTTTTTAATATTATCGGCAAGATTAACATCCAAATAACAATTCTTCAATGGTGGCAAGTCAAGCATATCATAAATCTTTTTAGGCATAACAGAAATACTTGCACCAAGATCACATAAAGCATTACATTCAAAGTCATTGAATTTCATTTTAATGATGGGCTCCCAACCATCTTCTAACTTTCTAGGAATAGAAGTTTCAAGTTTTAGTTTCTCTTCTCTAGCTTTTATGAGAGCATTTGTAATATGTTTTGTAAAGGCTATATTTATAGCACTAGCATTAGGACTTTTAGCAAGTTTTTGTAAGAACTTTATAACTTTAGAGATGTGGCAATCATCAAAATCTAAATCATTATGAGCTACAGCAATGTGATCATTGTTCCCAAGGTTGGAAAAAATTTCAGCAGTTTTATCACAAGCAGCAGTTTTAGCTATTTCAGTTTTGTACGCTTTGCACTAGGAGTAGAAACATTGCCAACACCAATTATTTTACCATTGATAGTAGGAGGTGCAGCAACATGTGAAGAATTAACATTACTAGTGGTGGTAATAGTCCAAACTTTAGCTACATTATTCTCTTTAGCTAGTTTTTTATTTTCTTCTCTATCCCACCTAGCAAATTCAGCCATTAATCTTATATTCTCATTAATTCTAACTTGGATGGCATTTGCTGTAGTAGTAATCTTATTATCAATATCATTATTAGGCATAACTTTCAATTTTAAAAGATTAACGTCAGAGGCAAGTCTATCAACTCTAGAAGCAATAATATCAATTTTATCAAGCTTTTCCTCAACAGATTTGTTAAAAGCAGTTTGTGTACTAATAAATTCTTTGAGCATAGCTTCAAGACCAGAGGGTACACTCCTATTATTGTTGTAAGAATTCTCATAAGAATTACCATAACCATTACCATTAGCAGAAGGATATGGCCTATAGTTATTACCAGAGTTGTTCCTATAAGCATTGTTGTTGAAATTTTTATTTTTAATGAAATTCACATCAACATTTTCTTCTTGAGCAACCAATGAAGCTAAAGGAACATTATTTGGATCAACATTAGATCTACCATTCACAAGCATATACATAATCACATCAATCTTATCACTCAAGGAAGAGGTTTCTTCAACAGAATTTACCTTCTTACCTTGTGGAGCTATTTCCGTGTGCCATTCAGAGTAATTTATCATCATATCATCAAGAAGTTTTGTAGCCGCCCCAAAGTGATGGACATAAAGGTACCTCCAGCAGCTGAATCTAATAAATTCCGCGAAGAAAAATTTAGTCCGCATAGAAGGTTTGGATGATCATCCAAGTAGTCAGTCCATGGGTTGGGCAATTCTTTATCAAAGTTTTCATTCTCTCCCATGCTTGAGCAACATGTTCAGTATCTAATTGCTTAAAATTCATTATGCTACTTCTCAAAGATATAATTTTAGCGGGAGGATAATATCTACCAATAAAAGCATCCTTACATTTAGTCCATGAATCAATACTATTCTTAGGCAAAGATAGCAACCAATCTTTAGCTCTTCCTCTTAATGAGAAAGGAAACACTTTCAATTTAATAATATCACCATCTACATCCTTATACTTTTGCATTTCACATAGTTCAACAAAATTATTAAGATGGGCAGCAGCATCATCAGAACTAACACCAGAAAATTGATCTCTCATAACCAGTTCAGTAAAGCAGTTTAATTTCAAAGAATTCTGCTGTAGTAGCGGTGGAGCAATAGGTGTGCATAGGAAATCATTATTATTTGCGTTTGTGAAGTCACACAACTTAGTATTTTCAGGGTATTCATTTTAGCAACAGCAAATAAAGCAAACTAGATAAAGTAAATGCAAGTAACTAATTTTTTTGTGTTTTTGGTATGGAGAGCAAGACAGTAAATAAAGTAAAACTAGCAACTAATTTTTTTTGTGTTTTGTTTAAGTGCAGAAAACAAAGTAGTAAATAAAATAAAGCAAGACAAAAACAAAGTAAAGAGATTGAGAAGTGGAGACTCCTTGCAGCGTGTCTTGATCTCCCGGCAACGGCGCCAGAAATTTGCTTGATGCGCGTAGATGTACACGTCTGTTGGGAACCCCAAGAGGAAGGTATGATGCGCACAGCAAGTTTCCCTCAGAAGAAACCAAGGTTTAATCGGACCAGTAGGAGTCAAGAAGCACGTTGAAGGTTGATGGTGGAGAAATGTGATGCGGCACAACAACAGGGATTCCGGTGCCAACGTGGAACCTGCACAACACAACCAAAGTACTTTGCCCCAACGAAACGTGAGGTTGTCAATCTCACCGGCTTTGCTGTAACAAAGGATTAACCGTATTGTGTGGAAGATGATTGTTTGCAAGAAAACAGAAAACAAGTATTGCAAGATTGTATGCGATGTAAAGAATAGGACCGGGGTCCACAGTTCACTAGAGGTGTCTCTCTCTTAAGATAAAAGCATGTTGGGTGAACAAATTACAGTCGGGCAATTGACAAATAGAGAAGGGCATAACAATGCATATACATGATATGATAAATATAGTGAGATTTAATTGGGCATTACGACAAAGTACATAGACCGCCATCCAACCGCATCTATGCCTAAAAAGTCCACCTTAGGTTATCATCCGAACCCCATTCAGTATTAAGTTGCAAAGCAATAGACAATTGCATTAAGTATGTTGCGTAATGTAATCGACAACTACATCCTTAGACATAGAATCAATGTTTTATCCCTAGTGGCAACAACACATAACAACCTTAGAACTTTTTGTCACTGTCCCAGGTGTCAATGAAGGCATGAACCCACTATCGAGCATAAATACTCCCTCTTGGAGTTAAGAGCAAAAACTTGGCCAGAGCCTCTACTAATAACGGAGAGCATGCAAGATCATAAACAACACATAACAATAGATTGATAATCACCATAACATAGCATTCTCTATTCATCGGATCCCGACAAACACAACATATAGTATTACAGATAGATGATCTTGATCATGTTAGGCAGCTCACAAGATCCAACAATGAAGCACAATTAGGAGAAGACGACCATCTAGCTACCGCTATGGACCCATAGTCCAGGGGTGAACTACTCACTCATCACTCCGGAGGCGACCATGGCGGTGTAGAGTCCTCCGGGAGATGAATCCCCTCCGGCAGGGCCAGGCGATCTCCCGAATCCCCGAGATGGGATTCGCGGCGGCGCGCGTCTCGGAAGGTTTTCCGTATCGTGGCTCTCGGTCGGGGGTTTCGCGACGGAGGCTTTAAGTAGGCGGAAGGGCAGGTCAAGAGGCGGCACGAGGGGCCCACACCATAGGTCGGCGCGGCCAGGCCCGGGCCGCGCCGCCTGTGGTGTCGCCACCTCGTGGCCCCACTTCGACTCTCCTTCGGTCTTCTGGAAGCTTCGTGCAAAAATAGGACCCTGGGCGTTGATTTCGTCCAATTCCGAGAATATTTCGTTACTAGGATTTCTGAAACCAAAAACAGAAACAAAAACTGGTTCTTCGGCATCTTGTTAATAGGTTAGTTCCAGAAAATGCGTAAATACGACATATAATGTGCATAAAACATGTAGATATCATCAATAAAGTAGCATGGAACATAAGAAATTATCGATACGTTGGAGACGTATCACGCCTCTGCTACAGACGAACGACGAGCATCAGAGATATTAAAAAAGGCGGAAGAATCACGCAAAACTTCGCCGACCCCGAAAAAAGAGAAAAACTTACTGCCAATGGCGACCAGCTGACGGTTCTTCTTCGTCGCCTCTTCCACCAGCGCCGTCAGGCGCTTCACTTCAGCCTGCAAAAAAGACAAACGCGTATAAAACAAATTTGTCCGGTTACCAATCAAACGAAAGACTCGACTCGCCCCTTCAGCCCAAGTCGACCCTCGGGGACTAGGGGGAAACCGTACTACAAGTCAAGATATGCTTACCACATGAACTTCACCGAGTGCCGCGTGAAGCTCAGTAAAAGACAAAGTCGACAGTGGAGGCCGACGCGACTCGTGCGTCCCGCCGCCCTGCACCACCGCCTCGGTCGACGGTGTCTCTTCCGCCGGCGCTTCGGGAACGCTACGACGAGCCTGGTCCCTGGCGGCCTTTGTTCGCCGCTCTCTCATCTTCGCCGAGAGACCGCTTCCCTCGGCAGCGCCCCGCTCTTTCTCCACCACGGGAGAGATGGCGTCCGGACTCCGAGCCGTCGCCGACTCAGTACCCGCCGTCTCCTCCTCCACCATGGGGGGATGACGTCCGGACCCCAAGCCATGGTCGACACGACGCCCGCCTTCGTCACCTCACCGCTGCTTGCACTCGCCGAGGGGCCGCCTCCGGCGACTGGCCTGGCTGAGCTGGCGGTCGCACCCGTCGCCTTGCTCACGACGGCGGGCTCTTCTCGCGATGAGGCTATGCTCGCGGGGTCGGCGGCCACTTTCTTCGACTCGGTGGCCTTCTTCAGCTCAACCGCTTTCTTTGCCTCGGCCGCCCTCGTAGCCGCTGCTCCTCCAACCGGGGCGGGCCTCGTCAGAACCTTCTTCTTGGACCTGCTGGGGACTTGGAACCCTAATCGGCCAGTTGAAATTACTAAAGAAGATGAATCGGAACCTGAGGTGCTGGCTTGTCCTCGGAGAAGGGCTGCAGCCCGTCATCGAAGGAGGTGAAGGAGGTCGTGGTGACTTTGGTGAGCGCCTTCCGGTACTCGACCTCGTCCCACTCGGTTGCCGTCGAACGGGTGTTGTCGTTCTGCCCCCGGTACTCCCACATGAAGTGGCCGCGACAGCGTAGACGAATCAAGCGGCGACCGAGCCAACAGTTGTACATGTTGGCGGCCGTCAACCCGCCATCCTTCAGCGCCTGGATCGCAGGCGCATCTCCCTCACCACTTCCACCTGGTCACGCGGCAGCGACCGCACGTTGAGGCGCCGAGGGACGCTCGGCTCGGGCGCGTACTGGGGAATGTGAAGCCCATCCGGAGGAGTGTACTCCATGGCGTAGAACCAAAACCGGCGCCATTGCGACTGCGCCTTCTTGGGGAGAGCCATGTCAATGAAGCTCTCCCCGGACTTCACCTGGAAGGTGATCCCGCCGTTCGGGATGAGCGATTGGTCGCTCTTGCTGACCCTGGTCGCCCGCCCATGAAAGATCGTCACCCACAGGGGGAAATAGGGCGGGCAGCCCAGGTAGCACTCGCACAACGCCACGAACAGCGAGATTTGCTGGACGCTGTGCGGCCCGAGGTCGGAGATCTTGATATTGTAGAAGGCCAAGAGCTGCCGGAGGAAGTCGGAGGTGGAGAGAGCGAAGCCGCGATCGAGGAAGCTTAGGAAGATCACAAATTCCCCGGGCCTCGGGAGCGGCTCCAACTCGTTCGCCGATGGAACCCTCCACCGTTCCTACTTGAACTCGGGAATGATCCCTGCGGCGACGTACGGGAGGAGGGACTCCCGTGTGACCGTCGATTTGCCCCAGCCCTTCGCCGCCATGGATGCGCGTGGAGCTCGAAATGGAGAGAAGATGAGAGAAAGAGGAACGCGGAGGAATGAGGAGCCCTAATTCCCGGAGTGGCCCTTTATACCGTCGTACTCGCCCGGAAGAAGGAATGAGATCCGCCCTTCACGTTTTCTCCGGAACCGCCGCCCCGCAATCAATGGCCAGGATTTGCGCCAGATTAGGCTAAGTAACCGTTAAACTAGCCGTTTGCGGTCACGTCAAGCCCAACGGTCAACTGCATGCGAACGGCTCGTGCCTCGGTCAACGTGAAATCTAGCCGTTGGCTCCTCCATGTGTCTACACGACGACTGGCCAACGCCGACTGTCACACGCCGACTGGCAAACGACGATTGGCCAACGCCGACTGTCAAACGCCGACTGGCCGACTAACCTTTGGCGACTGGAGACTGGAGCCTAAGCAGTGACTTTATTTCTGAGAGCCCGATGGCGACTCGCATTGATTCTTCATCGCGCCTCTTCAAGACTCGCCTTGAATCTATGCAGCATCACCACCGCGCTCGGGGACTACTGATGGGGATATACCCATAGGGGGTGGGTCGCCAGTCCCACTCGCCATGAAGGTGGAGGCCCAAGAGGGCCACCAGTCGCCCAAGCGACTGGGCCCCGTAGTGACTGGGCCGCAGTCCCAGGATGAAGATCTGCGCGACTGGATGAGAAGATTACTTGCGAGAGGGGTGACGAATCCCGAATAAGTAGCAGCTGATATGATTCGGAGTTATCTTCATGTAACCCTAGATCGGGGGTGTCTATATAAACCCCCGAGCTAAACCCTAGAAGGGAGAACATCTGAGATCCAATCTCACCCCTGTAAGCTCTTGGCGTAGCCGCCGACTGAGCCCCCCCCCTCCCCCCCCATTGTAATTCTCCACTGAGCAATAAGATCTAGCAGGACGTAAGCCTTTTACTCTCCGGAGGGGTTGAACCTGGGTAAACCCTTGCGTCCTGTGCACCTCGATCCGCAGATGGCAATGTTCCCTTGCCCCCGTATCAATGAAGTGCTGCCCCCCGTGCCGTGGCCATATCCACGACACAAGCTGCCATTGTTAAACAATGGTCGCAGACTTATCGTCAATGTCAATAATCTCATCCAAATCATCCCAATCAATACCCTACGAACAACGAGTACTAAAAATAGGCAAAAAAATCATCATCACAGTGCTCACTATTCTACTACAATTGTCAACACAACCATAATGAATTCTCCCACGAAATAATTATCAAATTAACCTCACCTGTACAATTTGGAGTTCAATCCCTACATTTGAAGGCCTAGACCACAATTTTGAAGGGACCTCTAAAACTGTTATGTAGGCTGGGGGGTTTAGGACATCTTCTAGAGTCCTTTTGCTTCGTCCATATTCGGCTGACTTTTTCAGGCCGGCATGTTTTAAGCATCTGCAAGACCTGCTCTTAGCAGGAGCTCCTATACACCGACCGGGTCAATGCGGACGCGGTGCTGCACACCCCCGACCCGACGGCTATATAATGGGTTAAGTAAGTTATTTTTTCTTATTCAGCCTTTTCTTTTTTTCTGTTTATATTTTTGTTTGTTAAAAGCTGAACTATTTTCTAATTCGAAAGTTTTAGTTTTTTGATTTTTTTGATCTTTTTCAAAATAATTTTTAAATCAACATATTTTAAAATTTTGATATTTTTTAAGATTGATCATTTTTTTCAAATTTTCAAATTTTTCCAAAATTTAAACTTTTTTCAAAAATGAACATATTTTAAATTTGAACATTTTTCAAATATAAACATTTTAAAATTTTAAGTTTTTTTGATTTCGAACAAAAAGAAAAATAAAATAAAAAAGAAAAACAAACAAAAGAGGAAACAAAAAGGAAAAATTGAAGAAAAAAAACGAAAATGGTCCAGGCCCAATGCCCAACCAGGATGTGCCATGGCTAGTAAGCATCGACCTAGTCAGCGTATAGGATTGGCTGCTCTTAGCTTGCATTTGTATGAATGTATTTGGTCACCGGGTGACTAAATGGCAGTGGCTCTTTACCAACTGACTGGTATTATAGTGTGCATTTTTTTATAAGGTGGCATTATAACTTGTAGCCGACGTTATATGCAAGCATGCGTTGTTGGTGGCTGCTTTTCTCACCCATAAATGCGCAGTTAGATCTGCCTGAAATTGAACATAAACACCTGCATCTCAAAAAATTTGGTGCATATGAAGTAAAGCAACAAATTGTTGGGTACATCCTCTACTTCAGCAGGAGGTCCCTGATAATCAAATGGTTGATCGTCGTGCACAAGTTCATCGCGCTCGCTCTCAATGATCATGTTGTCCATGATTACATATGCGCTCATCACCTCTCACATCTGAGACTCAAACCAAGTGAGAGCAGAGTACTTGACAACGGAGAAACACTGCTGAAGCACCCCAAAAGCACGCTCAACATCCTTGCGAGCTGCTTCCTGGCATGTCGCAAAATAAGCGTCCATCTTCGAAACTGGAGCCGGGATTGTCTTCACAAATGTAGCATACATTGGATTCGAGTTGTATCATCTTCCCTTGGTGCTCTTAAATAATCCGCACCAAACACCGCTATGACGGCTCGACAAAACCTGTAGACAGTTTGTGAACATGTCGACTCCGCCATGCGCAGGTAGTCATTGGCTGTATCTGGAGGAGCTCTGTATGCACGACATCGCATTGCAGCAGTGCATTTCTGGATTGAGAAGAAGCCCCACAAACCTGTGCAATCTTGCTTGCTCATGAAGCAGTCGTCGTGCTCCCTGACGCCGAAGACAATCTTCATGAACAAATCCTTGTTCATCCTAAACCGGGGCCGAAATTCCTTCGGCGAATGAGTACCATCGCCGGCTAAGTTATCGCACTCAAGCATCATGGCGCCGACTTGATGATCTCGGTCGACGTTCCTCCTCTTGCATGGCCTTGAACCGCCATGTCGAGGCACGGCCAGGAAGGGCTAGCGAACGGGGAGGAGGCTCATCAGAATCAGCTGCTGCTGCCACCGGACAGCGGCAATGTTCTCCTCCTCCATGAGCAGCTGCACTAACATCTCATCGTCGATGTCCATCACAGCAATCCTACGAACAGCATGGGTGCAGGACGGTTGGGCGGCGGTGGCGGCGACCTCTATTCCGGACGAAAGAGCGGTGGTTGGTCGAGGGAGGGGCGACGGTGTCGATGGCCGGCGGTTTCGGGACATGCGGGGTGGAAGGCAAGCACGGATGACGCGACGGTGACGACGGCAATGGGTGGGAGTCGTCTCGGGCAGGGGTGGGAGGAGGGGGAAACCGGCGCGCCTGGCTGGCAGAAGGACACCGCGGGTGCTTTCTGCGTGGACGAGAGTACCGGCGCCCCCCGATTCGCACTGTTAGCGAAGGGGCCGCCACGGGGTTTCTAGCGCTTTTATTGGGTTCGACAATGCGCTGATGTGAGCCCAAAAACAGCGCCTTCCCCCAAATAGCTACCGGGGCCGCTATCGGGATAACTATCGAAACCGCCGGTGAAGATGCTCTTATTGTACATTAGCGTTCAGCTGCCCGAGAGCACAAGAGGTATGGGAGGTTTGGAGCTTTGGGTGTGTAAAGGCAACACTAGCAATGGAGCGATCAGGGTGTATAATCCTTGAGGAAGTACTGTGCTCAAAGAACCTGTGTCACATGCTATATTGTGAATAGAGTAGCTACTATCATGGCGGCAAGTTTTTATATTTGGTGGTCTAGAAGACAGATTAAGAATAAAGAACCTGTGTCAAATATTATGAGGATGGTGCTGAACATCAAAGGCATTGATGCAAATTGTTCTAAGCTTAGGTACTGGGATACAGTCTGCAGAGGAGGCTGGACAAAACCTGCAGCTGGAGTTCACAAATTAAATATCGACGCTGCTTATGATCCGGAGACAGGAAAGGAGCAACCGGTGCAATTAAACAATTATAGACTCTGGGACACACTGATCATGCAATTGATGTAGCTGCAATGGAGACGTCTGCTCTTCTCGACAACCTAAAATTGGCAGAACAGTTTGGAGCTCAATCTCTTGCTGTGGAGTCTGACTCGACGGAGGTAGTGGAAGCTATACAAAATCCATCGGAGTGTAGAGGTTCAGGAGCGGTAATAATCCCAGCGCGGCTCATTTACCTCCCAACGTAAACATCCAAACGGAGTGTTAGTGTGGACAGTCCAAATTCTCATGCAACCTGCACTGAAGATACATACCTCCTGGTGTCTTTCAGTCGATCCCTAATTTCGACTTGGCTATACGCTGCGTTCTTAGTTTCTCATTAGCATGTGACTTTTTCTCTTAGTTTCTCATTAGCATGTCACTAAGTAGCTTCTCGTTTTCAGATGATTTCTTCCTTTGGTGTTCAGCAACGCACAGACGATGATAATGAGAGCAATCCTCGGCACTTGTTTTCAGCTACATTCAGTAGC
The DNA here is from genome assembly GCA_030979885.1 of Lolium multiflorum. Lineage (NCBI taxonomy): Eukaryota > Viridiplantae > Streptophyta > Magnoliopsida > Poales > Poaceae > Lolium > Lolium multiflorum. Next base: position 139,084 of record JAUUTY010000491.1, read on the forward strand.
TATACTCCAGGTGTCGGATCAAAGAAACATGGTTTCTCATGCTTTTGAAATACTGACTGTCGACAGCCCAAGCTAACTGATCCAAATTATAGTCGGGTGCCGTCTTAGTTACGGAGTATTATTTTCTTCGTCAGCACATTGTACTTGGCCATGGCGGCGGGTGGGTCTCGCCCACCTGGGAAGAGGGTGGGAGAAAGAGGATTGGAGTGTGGCTCTTCTAGTGTTTAAATTGTGTCGAAACGACGATGTATGTATATATTACTGCTTCTGCAGAAACATAGACGGGTACACACAACACCGTATTCAAAGTTTCGAACACTCGCACAAAGTCTTAAAATGGCTGAATTAGGACCATTTCACATTCTTGATGCCTTCATCTCGCATAGTCGCATTGTCCACACCGGTTAACCGAATAAAAAGACCTTTTCTTCTCGTTCTTTCACTCTTTGCACAACCGAAGAAGCATCGTCCCCTCCAAAGACAAAAGAGAAGAAAGGAAAAAACGAAAATCATGCGTGGATCTTCATTCATGTTAGGTATAGTAGAAGGCTTTTATGGCGATGCATCGACGGCTGCCAAAGCGTACACCTGTGAGGCTACAGTATCGCCGGTACAAAGCGATCATCCACAATGCGCCCTCCTCCTTTTCCCCTTCCCTTGCTACACGAACATGTATGCTTTTCCAGCTTTTCCATGTCAAAGGCCCCCAAATAGGGCAGAGTCCCCTAAGAATACAAAGTTCATGTAGACTGCGAGCACCTCAACTACTACTGCAATGGTACAATGGCAACGCACCAAGAGGGTTCTGTGGCGAGTAGGTCACCGTTTCTTCTTTGGAAAAACAGAAAACGTTCTTGCATATTATATTGCATCCTACCTAATACTGAAGCATCCCTGTCGACGGATGACGATAGCACACGAGCTGTTTTCGGCAGTGTTGCTCGGCACCGGAGAGCTGGAGACCGCCCAGTTGGGAAACGCCACTCGATGCGTTTTCCACGACCATACATCTCTTTTAGTTCATCATGTCTCAATAAGATTTGTTCGCAAATAGCCGATGTCCAGTATGCAGCTATGAAAATGGTACTACTACTTAATACTCCCTCCGTTCCAAAATGTAAGACGTCTAAGTACTAGTCAAAAGTCAAACTATACTAACTTTGACCAAATATTTTAAAAAATATATTTACATTTATAATATCGAATGGACATATTAATAAAATATATTTTATGGTGAATCTATTCATGTTGATTCAGTACTGTAAATGTTTATTTTTTATGTATAAACTTAGTCAAACTTAAAAAATGTTGACTTTTAACTAATCCTTAGACTCCTTACATTTTGGGACAGAGGGAGTACTATAGAATGTTGCATTATGGAACCTTATTTTTCTAAGCAACCTTGATAGGAAGCAAAACATAGTCTATCTGTTAGCGTGTACATATAGCTATAGATTAGTTGTATTTGTATTGTACTCTAATTGTAATTGTACCCTAACTCTTGGCCTTTGGCCCAATATATAAACACAGGAACCCCACGTATTACACGTGAGAGGCTTCCCCCAAAACCCTTCTACATGGTATCAGATACGTTTCGATCCTAAACCCTAACCAAGCCGCCGCCGCCTAGTCCATCTAGAGCCGCCGACGCCGCCGCTGCCCTGAGCTCCCCTGGTCACCTCGACGCCACCTCGGGTGCCCTCGTCTCCCTCCCTGCCGGCTCCCTTCCTGCCGGCGGCGTGACGCGCAGCAATGCGCCGGTCGTCCTCTCCCTCGACGACGCCAACTACACCAAGTGGAGCATCTATATGAAAGCCTCCATCGGCCGTGCTGGCCTCATCGGCCACGTCGACGGCACCACCGCCGCCAACCCCGCCGATCCGACGTGGTCCTCCAACGACTACGCCGTCCTCAACTACCTCCACTCCGGGATCAGCGAGGACGTGGCCGACATGGTTCTCTCCCGCGACCAGACGGCGCGCCAGCTTTGGCTCTCCCTCCTCGAGCTTTTCTCCGCCAACAAAGCCAGCAAGGCAATCTACCTCGACAATGACTTCCGTCAGCTGGTCCAAGGCGCCTCCTCGATCGCCGAGTACTGTCGCCGGCAGAAGCAGCTCGCCGACGCCCTCGCCGACAACGACTCCCCGGTCTCCAACCGCGCGCTCGTCCTCAACACTCTGCGCGGGCTCGGGCCTCGGTTCGCCTCGGCCGCCACCGTCATATCCATGACGGATCCGCTGCCCACCTTCGTTAGGGCACGCAGCATGCTTCTCATGGAGGAGATGCAGCAGGCCAACGCCGCTTCCAACGCGGTGTCTACCGCCCTCGTCGCCCAAGCGCGTCCCCCGGCACCCTCGTGCACTGGCACGGCCTGCCGTGGTGACTCCTCCTCCACCGGCTCGGGCAAACCCTTCACCAAGCACAAGAAGAACAAGCCTCGGAACGGCGGTGGCTCCACCACCCAACGCCCCGCGACGCCTGCCCCTTCGGGCCCCTGGGTGTGCTTCTCGCCTGGCAATGGGCAGTGGCGTGCCCCTGGCATCCTCGGTCCGCGTCCCGCGGCCCCCCAGGCGTACCACACCACTGCGGCGCCGCTCTTCCAGTCGGCTCCATCATCGTCCTCTACACCAACATGGGACAACTCGGCGCTCATCGCCGCGCTAAACAGTCTAGCCCTTCAACAGGGCGGCTGGGTCATGGACTCGGGGGCCTCCTCGCACATGACCAATGATGATGGTAATTTCTCTAGCTCGGTACCCCTCTCGCCTCCACACTTTGTCACCGTCGGCAACGGCAGTAACATTCCCATTACGTCTTCTGGTCATGTCACCTTTTCCTCTCCCACCGGCCACTCCTTCAAACTCAACAATGTCCTCCATGTTCCTCGCCTTATTCGTAATTTGCTTTCTATTCGTAAATTTACTCGCGATAATGCTTGCACCATTGAGTTTGACGCCTTTGGTTTCTCTGTGAAGGACCTGAAGACTCGTCGTGTGATCCTTCGTTGCAATAGTGACGGAGATCTTTACACTTTCCCTGGCACCATCTTCCACCGCCATAGTCGTCACCGCCATGCGTCCACCTCCGCCCTGCTGGTCACCGCCCCTGAAGATCTCTGGCATCAACGCCTTGGTCACCCTGGCCATGATGCTATGACCTCTCTTCGGCGTTTAGCGTTTATCAAGTGTAATAAAGTGCGCCGCCCATCTGTTTGCCACGCCTGTTAGCTCGGCAAACATGTGCGGTTGCCGTTTAGTTCGTCTACTACATCGTCTAGTGCTGGTTTTGATTTAATTCACTGTGATTTATGGACATCTCCAATTGTTAGTAACTCTGGTTTTCGATATTACCTTGTGATTGTCGATGACTATTCTCACTACTATTGGTCGTTCCCCTTGCGTAGCAAATCTGATGCTGCCATCACCCTTGTGAATTTTTTCGCGTACGCCCGTACTCAATTCAACACCACTATTCGTTCTCTTCAAACAGACAACGGCACAGAGTTCATCAACTCCGCTGTAAATACACTTCTAACCTCTAGCGGTACCATGCTTCGCCTTTCGTGTCCTTACACCTCGCAGCAAAATGGCAAGGCCGAGCGTGCTATTCGCACCATCAATGACACTATGCGCACTATCATGTTCCATGCCCATGCTCCCTCACAGTTTTGGGCTGAAGCGCTCGCCACCGCTACCTATCTTCTAAACCGGCGTCCTAGCACCGCGATCAAGTCGCGGATTCCTTACACCCTTCTCCATGGACGGTCACCACCCTATGATCGCCTACGGGTTTTTGGTTGTCTTTGTTACCCCAATGTGACGTCCACCACTAAACACAAACTGAGTCCTCGCTCCCTTCCTTGTGTTTTCCTTGGTTATCCTTCTAATCATCGGGGGTACCGATGCTATGATCCGTCTACAGGAAAAGTGCTAATCTCGCGACATGTTGTTTTCGATGAGACTATTTTTCCGTTTCAGATTGCTGCTGCCCCTCCCACGGCACAGCCGGAGCTGCCACGACGGCTCGACTTCCTCTTCACCGACCTGGACAGACCACCTGCGGGACAGGCTACCGCTGCCGCCCGTGCTCCAGCCCCGGCTGCTCGACCGGCTGCACCGGCTGACCCGCCGGCTGCCCCGGCCACCCGGCCGGCTGCCCCGGCCACTACGCCGGCTGACTCGGCCACCAGCCCGGCTGCACCGGCTACTGCGCCGGCTGCCGCGGCCTCTTCTTATGCCGCTCGGCAGACTTCCACGACCTCGTCTTCGACCCTTGCTGCACCGTCTGCTGCGGCACCTGCGGTTACAGTCACGAGGTCTGGGCGTGTCAGTCGCCCGAAGGACAGGCTCAATCTTCTTGTCTCCAACACGACGGTTGCACCTGTGCCTACAACTTATCGTCAGGCCATGCAGGACCCCAACTGGCGGTCGGCCATGGCTGATGAGCATCAGGCTCTCCTCGACAACAACACCTGGTCTCTTGTACCTCGCCCTCCTGGCGCCAACATTGTCACCGGCAAGTGGATCTTTCGGCACAAGTTTCACTCAGATGGCACTCTAGCGCGGTACAAAGCTCGATGGGTTGTTCGTGGTTATTCCCAGCGTCCTGGAATTGACTATGATGAGACGTTCAGTCCTGTTGTCAAGCCTGCTACCATCCGGTTGGTTCTCACCATCGCTGTTTCTAGCTCTTGGCCGATTCGTCAGCTTGATGTCAAGAATGCCTTTCTCAACGGCAATCTTGATGAAGTGGTTTATTGCCAGCAGCCTCCTGGTTTTGTTGATGAAGCCCGTCCTGATCACGTGTGTCGTCTACATAAGTCCTTATATGGATTAAAGCAGGCCCCCGAGCGTGGTATCAACGGTTTGCTACTCATCTCGCGACGCTAGGATTTGTTGCTTCTGCCACGGATACCTCGCTGTTTGTGCTTCGGTCTGGAGTGGACACTGCCTATCTCTTGATCTATGTGGACGATATTATTGTGACCAATGTTAAGGAAATCGGTAATCGTTAACTGCTCGGCCGGCTTGGGAGTAGGGATTAATCGAAATTCGGACGATTAACTGATTTAATCGGTCGGCTATTAATCGGTGCAACCTACACAAATTAGCACTTAAAACTATTTATATAATAATAATAATAGTATATGAGCCTCTATATATCTCTCTCCCTATTTCTCTAAAGCCTAAAATCCTAGAAAAATATTGTAAATCTACTTTATTGGGGAGGGGTAGCGCCTGTATTAGCGATATGCATTGAAAATATTGTAATTTTTTGACCAAGTGTGGTAGTTAATCGGAAAAATACCTAGTAATCGGACTTTCGGACTGATTAATCGGGCTAAAGGATTAACACAAGAGATTAATGGTAATCGACACGGTCAAGCCCCTAGTAGCGATTAATCGGCCTAGTAATCGTTGAATCGGCCTAGTTTTTGAACAGTGATTGTGACTGCCTCCTCTGCCCAGTTCCTTCAGGGTCTTCTTGATCAGCTTCATCGGGAGTTCGCCATGACAGATCTTGGACCTCTTCACTTCTTTCTGGGTATTGCTGTGACACGGAACGTCGATGGACTCTTCCTTTCTCAGCGGCAGTATGCGAGTATGCGACAGATCTTCTGCAGCGAGCTGGCATGTCCGATTGCCATCCTGTGGCTACCCCTGTTGATACTCAAGCAAAGCTTTCTGGTTCTGATGGTGACCCTCTTGCTGATGTTACCGAGTACAGGAGTCTAGCTGGTGCTCTTCAGTACCTTACGCTGACACGTCCTGACATCTCCTATGCAGTGCAACAAATCTGTTTGCACATGCATGCACCTCGTGCCCCTCACCTTGCCCTGGTGAAGCGAGTGCTTCGCTACGTGCGCGGCACACTGGAGTTCGGTCTTCATCTCCGGGCCTCCTCCTCGACATCACTCACGGCTTACTCTGATGCTGACTGGGCGGGATGTCCTGACTCCCGCCGATCGACATCCGGCTACTGCGTCTACTATGGTGACAGTCTTATCTCCTGGTCCTCTAGGAGACAGACGACTGTTTCACGGTCCAGTGCAGAGGCTGAATATCGGGCTGTCGCGCATGCTGTTGCCGAGTGCTGTTGGATACGGCAGGTTCTCCAGGAGCTTCATCGACCTCTTCGTTCTGCTACTCTGGTTTATTGTGACAATGTTTCTGCCATATACATGTCCTCTAATCCAGTCCAGCATCGCCGCACCAAGCATATCGAGATCGACATCCACTTCGTTCGCGAGAAGGTGTCTCTTGGCGAGGTTCGGGTCTTACCATCTTCTCTTCTTCGCTGATGTGATGACTAAGGGGCTGCCTACTCAGCTCTTTCTCGACTTTCGGTCCAGTCTTTGCGTCCGAGAGCCTCCCGCTGCGACTGCGGGGGGTGTTAGCGTGTACATATAGCTATAGATTAGTTGTATTTGTATTGTACTCTAATTGTAATTGTACCCTAACTCTTGGCCTTTGGCCCAATATATAAACACAGGAACCCCACGTATTACACGTGAGAGGCTTCCCCCAAAACCCTTCTACACTATCTATGAACATATGCAGTAACATACTCCCTCAGTTCTCTTTTAGTCTACATTCTAGGAAAAATCAGACAAATTAATAATGCATTTATTAGTACTACTTAAATTGGTAAACAACCGATTCGAGCTACATTGAAAATAGTAATATCCAATAGATAAAGGAGGATCACTTCGTTTTCCGTATTCTTGTTGACTAAAAGCTAGAATGTAGAATATTTCAGAACAAATTTTAGGCCTAAAATGTAGAGTATTTTGGAACGGAGGGAGTAGAGGGCAACGCTGAGCGTCCCCCGGGGTGGAAACCCTAATCCCCCCCCGCCATTGGATGGAGCGAAATTCCACCGTCTGGTTTACTAGTATGCGCCTCTCTCCAGCTTTTGCTTCCATAAACAACGAATGTAGCAAAACCGATCACGTTTGCAGCAAGAAAACTTTGATCCATGAAACAAAAGATAAACATAGACGTTGGGAGACCTCACCAGAGATATTGTAGCAAAAAATTGGTGCTATTGTAGCAAAACCAACATCGCCGGAGACCTCGCTCGAGAAAAAGAAGTGCTATATTGTAGCAAAACCCTGCCGGAGACATCATAGCAACGATTTTCTGATGCTTGTAGCAAAATGCAGAACAATTGTAGCAAACCCTATTTCGCCCTTCCTTCCCTACACTTTAACTACCAGAGCGCAGCATCACACGCTACCCAGCAGTAACTTCATTGTGTCATGTAGGCTACAACATCAATCGCCCGTACAAAGCGATCATCCACAATGCACCCTCCTCCTTTTCCCCCTTCCTTCACTACACTAATAGGCCGGTACTGCTTCTGCTCCGAACTTGAGATCAATGTCCACAACAGAGTCGGCTAGAAATACAAAGTTGATGCAGGCTGCGAGCACCTCAGCTAGTGCTGCAAGCGCACAACGGCAACGCACCAAGAGGGAGTAGGTCACTTTTTCTTCTTTGGTGAAGGAAAATGTTGCTGCAGACTGCATCCTGCCTAATGTTGCAGCGCCCCTGTCGACTCGAGTGGTGATAGCACACAAGCGTTTTCGGCGGTATTGCTCGCAGATTGCCCAGTCGGGGAATGTGTTCTCTACGTGTCAGGCGGCCATACAACACTTCAAATTCATCATGTCCCAGTAAGATCTCTCTTTGCAAATGACAGGAGAACCATTCCCAATACGCACCTACGAAAATAGTGAACATTTGTATCATGGGAACATTGCTTTAGGAGGAGCGGCGGAGGACAACTTTACTTAGCAGAATGCAGCGTCACACAGTTCTCAGCAGTAACTTCCTTGTGTCATCTAGGCTAAGCTTTACCGCTTTAGCACCGACTTTTCCTCCTATACATCGTCCTCCGAGAGCTTTTGCTAGGCTAGAGTAGGAAGTTGACCTGTGAGGTCTTGGCAATTCACCATCGCCTTTCTTTGCTTGCCGGTGGTTCGTAGCTAGCTTAGGGCGTGAGTGATGAGCGGCGTGCAGGACAGTGAAAACAAAAGTCAAAAGATCATATATCACGGGGCTACGTAGCACAGCGTCCGCTCTAATTGTGCTCCATCGTTTTATTGGCATTCATGCTGGCGCCAGGGACTCCACGGTACATCCGTCTTGGCCGATGCCTGAGCCGTTTGGCCGAGGCACCGTCAGGGACAGTCAGAAGTAGTCTCTGTAAAAACATGGTAAGCTGAGACAGGTAAGTCTAAATAGCAGCAACCAATCATTGAGATGAGGAACGGAACAGCATAGTTGCATACGCGAGGCAAGTAGTCCTTTCCTTGCTTCCAATTCTATATTGTCCAGATCCACCAAACTTTATGCTCCCCTCAAGTTCAGATCCAACAACTACGATACAAACTAAGAAACAAACACCACAAGTTAAGAGGAAACACCGGCCGAAGCTCACAAGTCCGTCGGGATATTGCCCAGCTCCGATCGATCGTTCCACATTGCCAGCGTGGCATGCAGTACTCTTTTTTCTTTTTTGCATGAACTGACAGAAAGAGCCGATGGAAACGTCTCTTGACATGTCAGGGATGTTCACACACGCCTTTGGTTGCCCCCAAGGTACAGTGTTTTATGCCAATGTTTGTACTCCCTCCGTCTCACGAAAGTTGTCTGAGATTTAATCAAATCCTAGACGAGTTTGATAGGATAGAGGGAGTATATCCATTTTATGTTTTTTTAACAAGGCAAAACAAATCCGTTTTCATTACTAATAAAGAAAGGAGTTTTTGATTTTACAAGGGCGGAGACGGTATTACATTGCTCAAGAATTTTGCTCCGGCTAAACTCCATACTTTTGCCTCATCTTTAATTTTAAAGATGACTATGGCCGTGGCAGATGAATGGTGTTGAAATACCCTTGCATTGCCCTCCGTCCAAATTTCTCAAGAGATTAGCATGGCTATAACAAGGCCATTTATTTTCTTATAATGTATACTACTATATGGCAGTAAGTAGTTTCAGTCTGTTTCATAATATAAGCCGTTTTGGCAAGCTAAGAGCATGTCTAACAAACCCCTTAAAAGGGCCAAACCCGTATAATAACCGTCAAAATAAGGGGTTGGACGCTACTCGGCCGTCTAGCAGACCACGTAAAACAGCCCCCCGCGTCGATTTTTTTATAGTTTTGGCTACGGGGCGGCTCTTCGCCCGTTACTTGTACGGGGCGGGAGGCTGAATACAGGGCCAACCTCTCATCCCATTTCACTAGGCACGCGGACATTTCAAATCTCAACCGTTTTCCGCCATAGCCACCCGCCAGCCGCTGAAAACAGAATATTCCGTAGATTCTGTTTTACGGGGTGGATACGGTCTCGGACGAGTTTTCGGCCAGCGAAAAGTAAATACAGAGCCCTCTACTCGTGTTTTAAGGGGTAGAAAAATAAGGGGTCTGTTAGACATGCTCTAAAATAGCTTGCCAAACAGGCTTATATTACAAAACGAAGGGAATAGTTCTCTGCATGCCTTTCGTGCTAAAAAGAAGTGTATGAGCAACAAGTTCAAGTTCGTGGACGCCCATGGATTATGCATTCGCGATTCCCCTTCCCTTCGATCTGTCCCCAAATGATTGAGCAGGACAAGGTTAAGAGAAATAAAAAACTTACTACTAGATACTAGATCATCAGGCCAACTTTTTTCCATGGTGTTCTTGATTAAACAAGTACAGAGGCGGCACGGCCCTGCGCCAGGACAGCCAATAATAAAGATGCTCCTCCTCCTAATCTTCCACTGTATTTATCGCCGTTTATTCCCGGGAGATCTGTTGGGCTCGTACCACTCTCCGGCCTCCGGTGAATGATTAAGGGTAAGGAAGATGGGAGTCCGGCCAGTCCCTCACCGATTCATAATCGGGGACCGTGTGTGTGGGTTCGGTTCACCTACTGGCTTGTTGGCAGATTTTCTTCGACGGTGGTTGCCCAGAAACAAAGGGCAAGATCAACGAGCAAATGGAGCAGTCTCTGGTTTTGGCAAATGGATGGTAGCTGGCGACGCAAAGGCTGCAAGCTAAGATGGTCGTAGAACTTTAGGACGTCGGGTCTGCAACGCATAGACTGTCAGTGGCTCGCCGATGACTCTGTCCTGAGTGCATGTTTGGAACACAAGAATTTTCTCCATTTTCTAGAAGCACCGAGGACGATGGACAATGGAACATCGCTATTGGCAATGCATCGGTAATTCAGCTCACTGCAATTACCATTAGCTGGTTGTTCTTGACAGTCATGTACTATACAACTCACTGCAAATTTGTAAATGTTGCTGCAGTTGAGTATTGCAACAGTCGGCATGCAGTGGTTGGACGCCGTGCTGCATGTGGCTCCTGCAGCGATCCCGATGCAGGTTAGAATAATATGCCGCGATTAGCTAGAATAATAGTACGGTCTTGATTTGGAAAATCGTCTGATTGGTTTACGAGCTAAGCTATTCTATCGTCAGGTTACTAGTTTAGTCGGCTCATCCTCTGCGTCCCGTTGACAAAAGAATGTACTGGAGACGATGCCTTGAGAAGGGACAAATATTCAAACAAAGGCTGATTAAACTTGGTTTGAACGCGCTGTGCTCTGACATATTTGTTGTACACAACTGAAGATGCCTAGAGCCACTTGAACATTTTTTCTACTTGTGTTGCAAGTTTGAAATGACATATGGCGTGTGAAATGACGCGCCCACAGAGAGCTGTCTCGGTGATAAACCCTTATTATGTGAAGAAATAGTTTTGTAAACTTTATTGCTCTAACTGCAGTATCTCTCGACATCATTGGGGCTCCGAGTAGGTGGACAAACAAGGGTATAGAGTTTGGGCTCCGGGGAGCATGCATATGCTCCTGGGTAAACAATAAATTTGAAAAACATAAAATTAAATGATTTGTTGTGTACTGGTTTTATTACTATGATCATGTGTATTATTATATAATTTCTGTTTCATAACTAAGCTTATAGTTCAATGCTATAATTGTATTAGTTCCAGATATAATTAATATTGGAGCAAAATCCTAATACGTGTGTGAAATTATAAGCGCCACAGTAATGTCCTTAATCTCGCCTTTAAGACTAGTTCTTGTATCACTGATAGTTTTGGTTTCCTAACTATGGGCAAATAGTAATGTGTTACGAGGTTGCCGGTGATATAGGTAAACGACTTTGTTAGTTGAGCAAAGACGTTGGAATAACCCCAAGTTGATATACAGTGAAATACATCGTCTATCTAGTTATTGGTAGTTTCTGAAATGGTATAACTATTACCGTTACTAAAATCATTAGACCATAAGACTTATATGAACATGGATACCATATGGGGCGTGACACGAATCTTCAAAGTTCAAACGTTACCTCGTTACAGTCAAAAAAAAACGTTACCTCGTGACCGAATAACTATAAAGTCGATCTTCCTTCGTGATCGCATTTCGATGTTCGTATGAAGTGGTTATGGAAATTGCTACTTTGAAGATGGAGAGATACACTTTGGGCACCCACTCAGTTATCATGGTGTTCTTCATCGCCTGGCCGGACAAGTGACTAAATTGTTACATCACATGAACACCGACGATATGGAATAAGTAAAGAGTTCATGCCGGTTAACAAAGATAACATAACAATTTCACCTCAGGCTATGTGAAATATCGATAAGCAGTACAACAAGTATAGAAAGTAATACATGAGGTTCACATGATAAAAGATCTATGTGCTACATGAGGGGGGGATGTTATGGAAATCAAGTGCCCGCAATCATTCGTTGTATAGAAGGTGTTCCGAACATGTCCGCATATATCTGAACCAATAGGGTCCCACACTTAAGAGCCATCGACATATGTACAGTGTATGTGAATGAAGGTAAGAAGGAAAGTGGTTCTGAAAGTTGTACGGAGTGTCTCGAAATATTCTGGAGGTGTTCGTAATATTGCTGAGAGTATTCAAAAGGGTTTTGTCTATTCTTGGAAGGTATCGGAAGGTTTTAGAACATCCCGGAAGGTCCAGACTATTCTGTGCAATGATGACTATATCGCCATATAGTGTGCCTTACTTGCTGCTATGCAATCTGATCTTCAAATGAGGTTTGAAGACTGGGGACCATATGAAACTTTGGTTGAGCTGGAAGGCATGTTTTAACAACAAAGCTAGAGCTGAAAGATAAGACATCTTACAAGTATTACTTGACTGTAAGATTGATGGATGAAGATCGGTTAGTGCCCATATAATCAAGTTGCACGGGTACGTTCAAATGTTGGAGGCGTTGTGCGTCCCTTTTCCTCAAGAACTTGGAACCGATCATATCCTGAATCCACTTCCACCTAGCTACATTGGGTTTGTCATGAACTTCAACATGTACATGCATGGGATAAATAAATCACTGTCAGAAATGTTCGCGATATTGAGGGTGGCTAAAAAGGACATACAAAATAATACCAATCATGTGATGAAAAATACATACGAAAGAATTGTTTGCGATGTTGAAGGGGGCTGAAAAGGACATACACCAGTTGCAATAGCTCACCACCCCTTATGGTTATGATTTAGGGGCACTCTCAATTTTATACACCGAAGTAAGAAGAATGTTAAGCCATTGGAGAAGAAGAAAAATAACTAAGAGGAAAGGGAATGAGTGAAAAGTTGAAGGAATAAGCTTGACATCAAGCAATGGGTTTGCCTTGAAGTTGTAAAGTTTGGATTCACCATATTGCCTCCTTCAATCTGTGATTTCACGTCTTTAGTGAGAGTTTTTCAATTCTAGCTCTTGTGCACCAAATCTTGTTGTCGTACAAGAAATTTGAGTGGGTTTGGCGCATGATTTTTGTGTCAAGTTGGAGGTTTTCCATGTTAAAATATGGTTTTTATGTGTTGATGCTGCGATTGTACTTTTGAGCTGAGATTACATAGTACTTGTACTACCTGCTTCTGAAATCAGCTAGTATATGTACTAATTTGTGCTCAGAGCAATCAAAAAAAATTCGATGGTGATCGATCTATGAGTTGGTAAACATTAAGTGGTGTCCAAGTACTCTTTATTCTGTTGTAGTTTTCAGATTACATTAATTGCGCATTAGTTCCTTGAGAAAGTGGCGTGAGTAAACAATGAGACCTTTTGAAGCTTTCATTGTTTGTCTGATTTTACATTTTAGTTGTTTCGCAAGATAACGATATTTTGCATTGAAAATGTGTGCGCCTGTTGTTTGAATCGTTGGCTGCATCGAGGATTTTTTTTTGGATTTTTTTAAAACTTGGAAGTTAAGTTATCAAATTTTTTACCTTTAGCCCGAGCTCTAAAGTGAACTTTGAACTTTATTGATGAGAATTGTTTTATCTTGCCATTGGTCTTTGATCTTTTATTTGCGATAAACTTTCTCTTTTGTATACGTGTTTGTAACCGAGATTGTGTACAACGGAGGGAAGATGAAACATCTTCATAACAAAAGGAAGAAAAAAAACTTTCGATAATGAAATGTTTTTTTTTTTGCTCCAACACCGTCGCAAGAAGACATTGTGACCGATTGCAAGTCTCCCTGGATCTCTACATTGTACATGCCTGCATAGGCTCGAGAACAGACCTTAGCTAATTACTAGAGTGAGCATAAAAACAATATATAGACTAAAACATGATAAAAGTATTTAAACCACACAGAGCCTACTACGAGACCGCCATCTTACTCCGGTCCAATAGAACGGGAACCATTGGATGAGAGCTTTGTACAACAGGTAGGCAAAAGTCTTTTTTTCTGCATAAACAAGTGAGATAGTCCCCACTGATGATAAACTCCATTGATGAGAATCGTTCCCGTTGGAGAAGTAAGCTCAACACCATGCATGCACGAAAAGGCAGATGGATGGCTTGAACCCACATTGAAAGGAGCTCAAAAGGCGACGAAATGTTAGGCAGATCGGATTGATGAATGACTTATCCACGAGGATAATCTCTCCACTGGGTCTTGTTCGACGAGAATTAACTCGATGGTCTTTTCTCGAATGCTATTTTCGGCCAAGCAATTGGGCGCAAGGCTCTCTAAAATCCACCCACGATCTGATGGAGCATAGTACATTTAAGGAGCTGCATGCTACCGTACGTACGTAGTGCCTGCTAGTGCGAGTGCCTATTAGCGTGTTGGTATAAATGCCAATGCCTAGTGCCTAACATGCGTGTTTAGATTTTGTAAATGATGGCTTGTGTCTAGGTTACGCCTACATTTGGCTCGAAGGTTGCAACAATCCATCCCACATGAAAGAAGGGAACCGCACTAGCTTTTGCTTGGATCTGAATGCGTGAGGTTTTATACTCCATCGGCCATCCGCTTCCAAAGTTCCAAGTAGATTGTGGGGAGTTTTCATAATGAGCCTAATAACACCAGCCTGCATTGGAAATAAAGGCCGAACTCTCCAGGGAGCATTAAAAACAAATCAAATTTAAATTTTTAAAAAATGTGAAAAGTCTAGATGCAGTTAATGGTGTATATTACAACCATGCGAAATTCAAATACTCCCTCCGCCAGTCCTAAATAACTGCCACAAGTCCAATGAATTTAGACACATTTTAGCCTACATTTTGCTTAAAGTTGGACAAGCATTTAGAGCTAGAGGAAGTACAAAATACTTTATATTTTAGGATAGAAAAAATATTGCAAGTGTGGATCTCAATATAACAGAAATGAAGCTATAGCTCTGAAACTCTGAAGCTCGCAATCTTTGTTCGTAACTATTATTCTCCAAGATACGAATTTACTTCGTCATATTCACACAATAGTGCGATTTGATTTCTTTGGTCTTTCTGGCATTAATTATATCATTATCAATTACTCCCTCCATTTTCATGTTTAAGGGGTAAACATTTCTCACCATTTTCATCTAAAAAAGAAGGCACATGGTGAAGTTCGCTCGCTATCTCAAAAAACTAACCCTGTCTCTCTCAGCTCTCTCATCTCCCTCACCACACGAATCAAAATTGGACAACGGATCTCTGCGCAGCTCCGAGGTTGATTACCGACAGCACCACGCTCCGGCGAGATAAGATCTCGACCACCGCCAATAGGGAGATCCGCCTTCCATCCTGCATTCACGCGCTCTGACCACCACCGAGGGAGCTTCATCCTCCATCTTGTACTGGCATGCTCGAGTCACCACCGAGGGAGCTCCGACCTCCCTCCGATTATGGCCACACTCCGTCTGACGACCTCCCTCATGTTCTAGTTATTGTGTTGTGGTCCGAATTTATATAAAAAGGGTGTCTAACTTCTAACGAGCAGAACAAGGCCTATATCTGGAGTCTTGGGCCGAGAGGAGCGGATTTCTGGTATGCAAGAGGAGATGCAATCGGTTGAAAAAATGGCACATATGGAATGTTATGCACTTGCATAAAAAAAAGAAGGTCGTCTGTTGTAAGTGGATCTTCAAGAGATAGGAAAGTATGTCTCCTAATGTGCCCCCAAGGTTCAAGGCAAGGTTAGTAGCAAAAGTTTTCAACCAGATTTCAATATTGATTATAATGATGTATTCTCTTCGGTTGTGAAGCATAATTCCGTCCATGTATTTTGGGTATTGTGACTATGCATGATCTTAAGCTTCAGAAGCTCGATGTAAAGATTGATTTTCTGCATGGAGAACTAGAGGAGAAGATATACATGGACTAATCTGAAGGTTTTGGTTTGCCTGTAAGAAGGATCTTGTTTGCAAATTAAAGAGACCCTTTTATGGCCTGAAACAGTATCCAAGACTGTGGTATAAGGTTTGATTCGCTTTGTGCTTGCACATGGTTTTAAGAGATCTTAGTATGATATCTACGTTTACATTAAGTTTGTTAATGGATCACCTATATACTTGATGCTATATGTTGGTGTTATGTTGTCTGCTGCCAAGGGCAGGAAAGACATCACTACTTCAAAGGCACAATTAAGTAGTGAGTTTGAGATAAACGATTTTGGTGCTCCTAAGAAAATACTAGGTATGGAATTACAAGAAACAAAGAATGTACTATGTTATTCCTTAGTCGGTAAAGTTATATTAAGAAAGTTCTTCATCTTTTTATCGTGCATGATACAAATTTTTGTTAATTAGTACTCCTACTGATCCTCACTTCGGTCCTAATACTGATTAAGATTTAGAGTACACGTCACGAGTTCCATATTCTAGTGTTGTTGGTTCTTTGATGTATGTCATGGTTTGTTCTCTTCCTGATTTGCTGTATGCTATGAGTTTGTTGAGTCGTTACATGGCTAATCCTGGTAAAAAGCATTGGAAGGTTTTTATTAGATTTTCAGGTACCTTTGAGGCACATCCAATGCTTGCTTGAAATTTGGCAAGATCGGTGAAGGACTCCCTGGCTATGTGGATTTAGATTTGACTTTCGATTTGGATAAGAGGAGTGTTCATGCTACAAGATGAAATTTGTCTCAAGGTGAATTTTGTTGTGTTTGTGATCCAAATTCATATAAAAGGTGGCAAACTTCTGACGAGCGACGCAAGACCCGTCGATGAAGCCTTGGATGTTAATCGCATCATTGGAAAATCCATAGTGAAATTTTGTTGGATCGCTCTCGTGGTTTTATTTCTCTTTTTTGGAGAGGTTTTTTGCATGTTTAAATCATTTTGTTCCCTGTGGTTTTCTTTGTTCGTTCTTTGTTTCGTTTGTCGCGTTTATAACACTAGCCATGCTTCGGCCAATGACGAGGGAGCTCCGGCCCTCTCCCGTTCCCCTCGTCTTCCCGTCTCCTCTCCCTCCTTGCATTGACCCGCCCGTGGCACCCTGCACCGGCTCATTTCCGTACCAACATCCCACTCGCTGTCAACGTCGTCTCCTCCCTCACTTCCCCGCACATAATCCTCAGCCGCAACAACACCCTCGATTCCGCCTCTCCTATAGTCTCCGGTGAGTTCCCGTGGTGGAAGACGTGTTCAGCGTGGTGCTCCGCCGCAACAACGCAGAGCAGGGCAGCTTCGCTATGGTTCATACTGAACAACAATTTTGGGAGGCGCTAAGCCATGGCCGATGTGGTGCTGGTTATTGGGAGGGTATTATGAGTGGAGAAGGTGCGCAGTAATTATTCAAGTTGGATAGACAGCGCAAGGGTACAACAATCCAGGATATATGTATCAAAAAACTCTTTAATCTTACCTCCACGAAATATACGGAGGGGGTAGTATATATAATCGAAGTGATAGATTTCCGTTTGTGTGAGAGAAACAATTTAGGTATAACAAGCACCCCACGTAATCCTAAATACTGATGCGAACTAAAACTGTACCATCGAAAACTTCTTTCAAATGTGGATGCGGTGACATAAAAATGTGCCTTATGTGTCTCATAATTTTGATCAAATTTATGGCCATAACTAGGCTCAATTTTGGAGGGTTTCTCTACGTGACATATGCAGTGGCCGGAAGCCGAACTTTGTGTCTTTGTATTATTTAGATACATGCATGCAAAAGAATGAATACAAGTTTTCGTTTCCAAAATAAATATTCAGTAGGAAGTAGATTTTCGTTGTAGTTGGAACCATCATAAGGTTGAATGAATAAACTGATGGTTGTACGGAGCCCACCAAAGTTTAAATTCTAGATTTTAGCATTGTATGTCTTATAAATAAGGCGATAAACTTAGTCTTTTAAAGTTGATCATAGGTCTAAGGTGTTAGGTGTGTGGGCTTGCATTTATATGAGTTTTTTTACAAAAATCTGACTCGTAGTTTCCTTGAAATTCAGCAAAATCAATGTGATACCCCAAACGGACCCTTGGCCGAGACCGCCGCCGTGCCGGCTAGCTAGGAATTAGTCACCACCGGTAATTACGGAGCCGTCGGGCGAGCGGGGAGAGGAGCTTAAAAAGGGCCCCGGCAGCGGAAAGGCATCCTCCGCCCCATCCCAAACCCAAACAGGATTCCATTAAAGCTCCCTTCCACTTCCAGCTGCCGCGGGGCAGCATCACCACTAGCTTCATCACCGCCACTTTGACCCCAATTCCCCAAGGACGCCACCTTCATTCCCAAGCCTCCTTCCCCACTCCTCTTCTTCCTCCTCGTCCTCCTATAAGTGCCGCTCCCGATTCGCCACGTAAAGGAAGGAGGCGTCTTAGCTAGCTCGAGCGCGGGCAGGAGTTCTTGGTTCGGTTTGGTTCTGTTTCTTGCGGCTGCAATGGACGGCAGCAGGGCCGGCGGTGGCAGCGGCGGCGACTACATTTCCAGCCTGCTGAACTCGTCCCCGATGCTAGACTTCGGCGTGCTGGGCGGCGCGCCGGCGCTGGACGGCGCCGGGGACTGCCTGGACAGGTTCTGCGGCGACCCGGGCTTCGCCGAGCGCGCCGCGCGGCTGTCCAGCTTCAACGGGCAGCGCTTCGCCTCGGGGCTCCTCGGGATGCCGCCGCCGGCGCCCGGTGCGGAGTTCGGCGGTGGCTCGCGGGAGGCATCGTCCGTGTCCGACCCGGGCTCGGCGATGAAGGACGCCAATGCCAAGAAGAGGAAGGCGCCGGCCGCCAAAGGCAAAGCCAAGGACCCTTCCGTCAGCACCTCTGGCCAGGTGAATGAGCCTCGCTTTCTTCGCGCGCGAATTGGGCTCTCGCTCTTGACTCTCCTGGTGCGTGCCATTGGTTCTGACAAAGCTACCTCGATTCTGACTTCTTGCCAGGCAGGTGAGCAGAGTGAATCGGACGCCAAGCGGTGCAAGGCGGGCGACGCCGAGAAGAAGGTGACGACCGCGGTGAAGCCCAAGGCAGAGCAGACCGGCAGCGACAGCTCGGTGGAGGACGGCGAGCAGAAGAAGGGCAAGGGCAAGAATGGCAAGCCGGTGGAGCCCCCCAAGGACTACGTCCATGTCCGGGCCAGGAGAGGCCAGGCCACCGATAGCCACAGCCTCGCAGAGAGGGTACAATTCTGTTCATGGCCGCTTCACTGTTTCCTTGCTTCCGTTTGTCAGAACTCGTCCTTAACTTCCTTGCACGTTCATAACTGTTCATAGGTGAGAAGAGAGAGGATCAGCCAGAGGATGAAGTTTCTCCAGGACCTCGTTCCAGGATGCAACAAGGTACTGCTCCCAATTATTGATTTCAAAATGCGAAACCGGAAAGAATGAGTAGCTCGTAATCTTTGCGCACTTACCAAAAACAGTCTTTATGTACAAGGTTACTAAGTATAATGGCCAATTTTGTTTGTTTGTTTGTAACTTTAGGTGATTGGCAAGGCACTGATGCTTGATGAGATCATAAACTATGTGCAGTCGCTTCAACGGCAAGTCGAGGTAAGAGCTGGGCCTGCTGAATTTCTCTGATTCCATGTATTGTAACACGCCACTCTGAATTCTGACCAATCCGTCTGTTTTGTGTGGCTTCAGTTCCTGTCGATGAAGCTAGCAACTGTGAACCCACTCGACTTCAGCAACCTGCCCACTCTCCTACACAAAGATGTAAGCTCAAAACCTCCCCTGTTTATCATGCTGCGTGTAATTGTTAATGAAAAAGTTACTGTTACTTACGCTACCTGTAATCATCCAATTCAGATGTTCCAAGCCTGTGGCCCTTCAGCGAGCTCGGTGTTCTCGCTTGAGAGCTCCAGTTCCGCGTTCCCATTCAGCGACCAAGGCGATGTCTTCCAACCGTTCGTGCCCAACAGCATGGAGAGCCAGTGCACCCTGAACCAGCTAGATTTGGCCCTGTCTCAGACTACAAACGCACAGTACGGTTTTCAAGATGGAACGGCCAGCACAAACTTGCAGCAGGTGATTCTTGGCCTTCAGAAATTTTCTTGTTCACATCACCTGATTAAGAATCGTTAGGACTTAGGAAGTGCCTTATACTAACATAGTCGGTCTGCTCTTCTTACCTTCAGCAAGTTAGGAACTACTGGGAGGACGATCTCCAGAGCGTTTTCCATGTCGACAACGGGCAGAGCCACGACAACGGGGCTTCAGCAGAGAGCTTCCACGGTCAGTGGAAAAACGATACTTCTCTGCTCATTTTTTTTCCTGTATGATGCTTTTGCTAACGCGTGTGAATCATGTAATCGATGCAGGTGATTTGCAAGCAGGCCAGATGAAAATGGAGTTCTAGCCGACGAAGATCGTCGCGGAACGAATACAGTATTGACAATCTGTACATAGGAAGAAGATGGAACCACGACAGCAGTACATGGCACAAGTGGCGGAAGTGAAGCTATAGCTGCTCTGAAACTCTGAAGCTAACAGTCTTTGTTTGTAATTAGGCCCTCCAAGAGACGAATTTGTCCTGTCATATTCCGCCTATAGGGCGATGTGACCCCTCTTGTATCTCTGGCGTTGATTATGTCAGTATATTGATGATTAATTAATATAACGTAACGATCGATTACAGTTTATGTATAAGACACGGTGCGGATGATACAAGCACCTCTCCTAAAATCCTAAATACTGCTGCTAATTAAAGAAGAAATCTGCTCGATCGTTTTCGCCTATATTTTCTCTGTTTGAGAACCCATTTTTTTTTAGCTTAGTGGCATTGTATATTTCTTGTGCTTAGAGGAGAAGGGTTCTCTGTCTCTGAACACAACAGTTGCTTTTGCTTGCCCTGTTGGCTGTTGCTGCCTATACGTATTCTCGCTGTCACCTTCCTTTCGTCCCCAAGCCCGGCGGTTAGAGCGAAGCGCACGCCGCACTGCCCCAAAGTTTGGTAGGTTACACGTCGCTTTAGGTTTCCTCTACGATCCGTCCATCCCCTGTCGTCTCCTCGCTGCATCTCACCCTTCTTCCCCGTCCTTCAGCGCTTCCATGCTTAATCGGAACGTCATTTCTACCACGAACATAGCTCCAAAATCCTCCAAAAAACGTAACTCGACAAACTCAGTTTCATACTTTCAGTGCCATATATGCGCAGCTTGGCAGCTTCTGTTCTACAGAGATATACCGTAACACACAGGCTGACAAGGTTAGGCATGGCGTCGCTCTCGGCTCCGTTTCGTGCCCACGGGAAGAGGCCGTCTAACTAACTGTACGCTCGGCTCCGTCCCGTCCTGTCCACCCAAGGAAACATACGCTACGAAATACAGAATTGATAGCTCGATCGTAGCCTGACAGCAAAGGGGGAGAAATTAAGGAAGGACCCCGTCACCTCACTTTACACACAGCAATTGCCCAATACCACCAACTGTACATACGTACTGACAGCCAGCAGTATACACTATACAGGTGAGTGGGTCACTGCATTTCACACGCAACTCGAAAGGAGTACGTGGAGTTACCCTCGCCGATGGACGCCGGAGAATGGCGCCGCGCGCATGGTCGCTGTCGCCGGCGCTCGACATCCCGAAGGTTAGACGTCGCTGTGGGAGGCGCCGAACTCTTCTTTTTCTTATCATCGTCGTGGTCGCCGATCATGAAGCGAAAGCAGACACGCGTGGGAGCGATGAATGCCGTGCCTGGCTATTTCTTCTCCTCGGTCTAATGGCGTTGCTCGCCCGCTTGGGAGGCGGCAGCCGGTGTATGAGCGTAAATCTCCTGCCCCGGATGTGCCCGGCAATGCAGAGTGTTGGGCTCTGTTTCTGGGCTACTGCTCTCTAGCCGCTGACAGGGACAGATCGGTCAGAGAACGAATGCAAACCTTTCAACTCGTCATTCGTCAAGTAGAGATATCACCAGAGGCACTGATGAACTAGTTAGTCGTGATATTTTCCTTCTTAGAAAAATCGAGTACGCTAGATGCGCATGCAGTCACAAACACTTGGAAGTTCCTGAAATTTAAAGTCCATGAATTCATCAGAAATCTCTCTTCATCGATTGTTGTGTCATTTACCACTGAAAAATTAACCCACAATCATGAAACATAACAAGAAGCGACCTCTAGTTTACCGAGTACAATAACCTAAGTCCCTTTTAGCTGAACCCTCAAAGAAAATAATCTAGTGCATTATGGCAACTTTGATTTGCAAGATTTCTGATATCGTCAAGATATAAACAAAATCAGGGTTACAGTGTTATACCATCTTGAATACAACAAGACTCAAGACTGAAATGATCGATGTTTGATTGCGCACATGAAAAACATTAGATTCTTTCCATAGGTTACACTGGATGGAAATTTACCTAAGTAACATAGTGTGAATAAATTCTAAGAAAAATTTACACTATACTTTGTAATCGTAAGAATCAAACACTAATGTAAGAGAGTTTCCTAACAAAAATCGAGAGCCTCTTTGATTCGCAACATTCCCATAATGCAAGAATTGCAAAAGGCACAACATTAGAGCGTGTCATGCCATCTTCAATACTGCAAGATTGGAAGTTGATTGAGCACATGGTTCTTTCCAAAAGGTTGGAGTTGCTAGAAATTTCTTATAATCCAGTATAAATTAATCCTAAGAAACAAATCGCATGGCTATCAAATCCTAAGAATCAAACAACCAATGTAAAAAATAAATATATAAGGATAAGAGCCCTTCACAATTATTTTGTAAATGGTTTGAGTCAAACAATCTTTAAATATAATGATGAGTTGTAGATTACCTTTGTCACTTGTCTTTGCATTTTTGCACACACTTCCATAAAAGTTTGTGTTTACATTGCGATGACGACATCGCTCGATCTATAAGAGAAAATGGAGACCAAAATTATGACTAGAATGGGCTCACTACCTAGCTAGACTAGAAAAACACCACCAACTAACCCAAATCACGACCAAAAAAGTGTTTGGATCACACACAAAATCTTCATCCTTGATCGTACCTATGATCAGACAAGTTTGCCTTCACGAAAAGTAATATTTATGAAATGACCACATCTAAGTACCCAAAAATCCCCAACTGTGTCACTCGTGTGGCACCATCACCACATACATTGTTCAACTCAGACATCGCAACTCCATCTTCGCGACCACAAGGTTTGCTGAAAGCCACTAGAAAATATTCAAAACCGGAATTTCGGTGGAGACCAATGAAAACCAAGGAAAAAAGCATGTCTACAAAAATATATAAAAAATACGATACGCTAGACGTGAACTCTTATTTTGACAAAGAGAATATATTAATATCACAAAGATACCAATTACACATAATCTCTGCAACAACGCAATACCCTAATGGCAATAAAATGCACACACCCAAAAAAGGAATGAGCTAAAAAAAAGTCTTGCTACAGTGTTCCACTCCTTGAGCAGCAGCACAAATATCAGCAAGACAACACCTGAAATTTAAATTTTCCAAAAGCAACGCCTACAAGAAAGAAACAATGCCTAAGCGCCTCCATCATCTGATCATAGATATTAGGTTTTCACTTTGAAGAACGTTCCCGCTCTCAAAGCAATGCCTTCAATAAGGCTATTGCCAGACACAACAAATTCATGCCAGATCTTTGATATTCATCCTGAAAGATAAGACTTTTTAAACTTCATCTGTGTTGTCGTCCCCACTTGCAGCACTTGCAAAACGCTGCCACAAATTCCGAAACACCAAGCAAATTAATCATCGCTGCAAGGACTTAGATCACCATTACTAGTCCTCTGATCTCGTCTTTCATGACATTATCCAACTCTAACATCACCATAGGATGAAAATAACATGTCCCATACTGGAAACAAATAGCAGTGCTTCATGCCGCTTCCTTCTGAACCAAACGGTTGGAAAAAATATGGATGCGCATGACCGAATTCCATCCGATCCAGCAATCTCCAGGCATAAGGTAATGTAAGGGTATTTTACCCTTATCCATTATTTTGGTAACAATGACATCGTGCTAGAGTATTTGGTCTAATACATGTCTATGAGATTATTCCTAGGTATTAGCCAAAGAGGTAAAATGGTGTATCAATGGAACAAGAAGGTAATAGGAGACCCCCCACTTCGACGAAAATCAACAAGGGTTTCTTCAGCACCTGGCCGGCCAGCGGCCCGGTCAGACCGGCCCTGGCACCGACCAGCCCGGCGCCGACCGGCCCTGGACTGGTGCCAACCGGGTCATGTCCAGTAAGCCAGCGGAGCCCTCTCGGTCAGGGCCCGGCCCCAGGCCCGGTCTGGACCGGCGCCCGGTCGACCGGGCGGTGGACCGGGCGCCCGGCGCCAACCGGGTCCTGCCCTGATTTCAACCAGAGGATGTACTGTGGGACAATTCCCTGCTCCGGTCAAGCTCCGGTCCCAGCTCCGGTTTGGACCGGCAGGTCCGGTCACACGCCCGGTCTGACCGGCCTGCGCCGGACTGTCCGGTCCCAGGTCCGGTTGACCGGGCTCCTCGAAGAAAAAGCTGAGGTGGCAAGTTCCAACGGCCAGATTTCAAGTGGCACTATAAAAACCCCTTCTCCTACCTCTGAACAGTTAGGCACTACACTACAAGCTGTTCTTGAGCTCTCTCTCACATACTCCATTGTTAGAAACACCAAAAGCCTCAGATCTACCTCCTCCTCCACCCAAACTCAAATCCCTCCGGGGAAAAGATAGAGGAGGCCCCGATCTACTGTTTTACTAAGCCAAATCTTATTCCCCTTGTATTCATCAAGAAACTTGCTTTCTAGGGTTCCTTGAAAACCTTAGGTGGGCAAGAGTGGTCCGGAAGTATCCGGGCTGTGGATTCGCTCCTGACAAGATTGTGAAGGTTTGGAGGCTACCTCAAAGTCTACCACAAGTGAGTGAGCTATTCCTTCGTGGGATAGGCTCCGGAGAATAGGGTGAGACTTCGTGGCGTTGGGGAATCCTTCGTGGGACCTCCACCCCTCCAAATGTGAAGTACCTTTTTGCAAAGGAATGGAACACGGGAATAAACCCTCGTCTCCGCGTGCTATCGGTTATCTCTAACCGAACTCCTTACTTGTGATATAACTGCCTGTGCCAGCCTTCGTGCTCGAGTTACTTGTATCCTCATATAGGTTGTCTCACCCAGTTTGCATTAGGCTCACCTTTATATTCCGCAAAGCCTAATATTGCAAAGAAAGAATTAAATCTGTAGAAACCTGTTCACCCCCCCTCTAGGTTTACCATCTCTGATCTTTCAATTGGTATCAGAGCCTGGACTCTTTTAAGGGCTTCACAACCTTAAGAGTGAGATGGATAAACTATTCGACGGTCTGGATGAAGACTCTAACCTTTCGGTTAGGGAGATGAAATCCATATTCTTGGCATATGATGCCGAGAAAAAATTAAAGGAGGATGAAGTCCAAAGCCAAGTGGCACAAATGACTGCCATGCTTAAGAACCTGACTAGTGGATCCTCTAGTGGGACTTCGGTTCCTCCGGAAGGTTTCCATCAAGTCAATCATGACTATCCCAAAAACACTTCACCCATGCCTCATATAAACCATAGTGGGAATGTTCCCCATTTTGATGGAACTCACTTTCCTTTTTGGAAATCTTCTATGGAATCTCATATTCGTAGCTGCAGTGTGGAGTTGTGGGAGATCATTGTTGATGGATATCGGAAGCCACAAGATCCCATCCGGTTGACCTCCACCGAATTCTACAACCGTCAACTCAATGCCTTCGCACGTGACAAGATTATGAGTGGCATCAACCGCAAGCTCCTTGATCAAGTCAATGACATTGACTTCGCTAAAGAGTTGTGGGATCGGATCATAGTACTCCAAGAGGGAACCGATCTGATCCAGTCAGCTCTCTATGAGTCAGCAAAGACTGAGGCAACTATGTTCATGATTAGACAAGGAGAATCCTTGGCCGATGCCTATGGAAGGCTTGGTGCTCTGAGAGTGAAGGTCAAGGGCCTTGGATGTGATAAATACAACGATGGTTTTAAGATGAATGAAGCATTCATAAAGTCCAAGGTCATTGCCATGATTGCAGTCAAGCAAAATGACACCAACCTTGCACTCAACCTGCAAATCATTACCAAGAGCGTTGATCTGAACGCAGATGATCTAGTCTCCTATGTGGCAGCCAATGAAAACATGGCCAAGACAGGAGAAAGGCTCATGGCGATGAACCGTGTTGATGAAGCCTCACACAACCTTGCCCTAAAGGCTAGAGCTAACCATGAAAGAGAAGAAGTCTATGAAATTGAAGAAGATGAAGAGATGACTTCAACTAGTGGCATTGCTACAGACTTTGCTTTCTTTGCCAAGAAGTACAAGGCAAAGTTTCCAATGTTCCTCAACTGTGATGAAGATGGTCACTTTGCAAATGAGTGCTCTTATGAAAAAAGGGTAGACAAACCAAAGTTTGTCAAAGGAGTCAATCCAAGATTGAAGCCAAACCCAATCAATGATCGATACAAGAAGAACAAGGGAAGAGCCTTTGTTGGGGTTGAGTACACTTCCGATGAAGAAGAGGATGATGAGGAGAAGGAGGCCGGAGTGGCCGGTTTGGCTTTCTACAAACCCGGGTCACTCTTCACATATGACTACTCCAAGGATTACTCCACGGAAAATGATGTTGGTTCTTCCTTCATGGCAAGAACAACTTAAGATGATGACTCCGATGACTCTCCCTCCTCTACAATCGTCGGCTCTTGTCTAATGGCAAGAGAAACAAAGGTAATGGAATCCCCACCTTCCTTATATAGTGTTCTTGATGATGAAACTGAAAATCAAGAAGAGTTAGCTACGATTAAGGAACTTTACAAAGTAAGATGCACTCTTCGTTGTGATGCTCTTGTCAAGTTTGATTTCTTGATGGACTCCCTCAAAGAAAAGGACGAGTCCATTGAGGAATTAGAATATCATTTGAATGATAAAGAACGGAGATTCAACCTCCTAAGACAAGAGCTGAAAACCGAGAGGTGCATATCTCAAGGACTTGAGCAACAAATTGAAACCTTTGAACTAGATAAAGTTAAGGATCTTGAAACTATTGAAAGGGCTCAATTATTGGCCCAAGAGCTCGATGCTTCAAAGAAGGAGCTTGAAGTTGCGCATGCCTCTCTCACTAGGGATCTCGACCATCTTGAAAGAGCTAACAAGCTTGCTAAGGATGAGCTCAAAAACTTGGAGAGAACCATGACCTACTTCAAGAAACCTACAAAAAGGCTCTTGGATCAATGAATGATCCCATTATTACTAAAAATTTTGTTAGCTCCTCCACCTCATTTACTCATGAGCATGCTAAACTTGTAGAGGAACATGTTCGTTTACAAGAGGAATTATCTTTGCATGTTGAGACCAATGCATATCTTGAATCTTTGGTGACCAAATATGGTCTCAACTATCATCCTAATGAATCGTCTTGTGAGCAAGCAACTATTCTTGAGGAAAATGTTAGGTTAACAAAGGAACTTGCCAAGTTCACCACCGCCAAGAATAAGATGGGATTGGATGACCTCTTGAGTAAGCAAAGATAAAACAATCAAAAGTTTGGACTTGGATATGTTTTCAAGTCCTACAAGAAGAACAACTACAAGAAGGAGAAGCCCGCTCAAGAGAAGAACAAGAAGGTCACTAATGTTGGCAAAGCCTCAAAGGGCAAAGCCACTAGTGGTGACCGCACGGGACCTAACAATCACTATGAACTATTTGTTGATTACAATGGTGATGTTTATGCTAACTATGTTGGCCCTCATAATGGCTATGCTTATAGAGGGTACTCAATTTGGGTACCAAAAGATATTTTTTCCATTACAAAGGAACCGGTTAATCGATGGGTTCCTAAATCCTCTACTTGATTTTGTAGGGGTATTCCTCCGGTGGTCCAAAATGGGTGTTCGATAGTGGATGCACCAATCATATGACCAGAGGAAGAGGTGTGCTTGATCAATTCATTGAGGATATCAACAAGAAGTCAAGCATCACCTTTGGTGACAACTCTAAGGGAAAGGTACTTGGGTACGGCAAGGTGGCAATCTCTAAGGACTTGTGCCTTGAGACAGTCATGCTTGTTGAATCCCTTGGCTATAATTTGCTTTCTATATATCACCTTGCGGATGCCGGTTATAATTCATATTTTACTAATTATTGTGTGAAAGTCTTTAGGAGTGACAATCTCAAATTGGTCCTTGTTGGATATGTGGAGAACAACCTTTATGTGGTTGACCTCTCGAAAGAGAGCCCCTCTCCTCCACATGTCTAATGGCGGCCAAACATGACGAAGGTTGGTTGTGGCATCGCCGCCTTGGTCATGTTAACATGAGAAATTTTAAACAACTCCTAAAGGGTGAGCACATTGTTGGACTAACCGGCATTTCTTTTGAGAAAGATCGTGTATGCAGTGCATGTGTAGCTGGAAAGCAACTCAAGAAGAACATCCTATCAAGAGCATCGTCACCACATCTAGGCCGTTGGAGCTCCTTCATTTGGATTTCTTTGGGACATCACATTATGATACTCTTGGTGGAAGCAAGTACGGACTTGTCACTGTCGATGATTACTCAAGATACTCTTGGGTCTTTCTCCTCAAGTCTAAGGATGAGACCCATAGAGAGTTCGTCACCTTTGCCAAGAAGGCTCAACGAATGTATGAATCTGAGATCAAGGCAATAAAGACCGACAATGGCACCGAGTTCAAGAACTACATTATGCAAGAGTTTGTTGATGATGAGGGCATCATGCATGAGTTCTCAGCTCCGTACACCCCTCAACAAAACGGTGTTGTTGAAAGGAAGAACCGGACTATCATTGAGATGGCAAGAACCATGTTGAGTGAATTCAACTTACCCCACAACTTTTGGGGAGAAGCCATCTCTACAGCTGTCCATTACTCCAACCGGCTCTTCCTCCACCCTCTCCATAACAAAACTCCATACGAGCTTCTCACAGGTAACAAGCCTAATGTCATGTACATTCGTGTATTTGATTGCAAATGTCTTGTTAAGAACAATAAAGGGAAGCTCAGTAAATTTGAAACTAGAACTATAGAGGGCACATTTGTTGGATATGTGCTTGTGACGGTAAAGCACACGTCCGTTGGGAACCCCAAGAGGAAGGTATGATGAGTACAGCAGCGAGTTTTCCCTCAGTAAGAAACCAAGGTTATCGAACCAGTAGGAGATGAAGATCACGTGAAGGTCGTTGGTGAAGGAGTGTAGCAACACCAGGGATTCCGGTGCCAACGTGGAACCTGCACAAAACAATCAAACTACTTTGCCCCAACTTAACAGTGAGGTTGTCAATCTCACCGGCTTGCTGAAAACAAAGGATTAAACGTATGGTGTGGAAAATGATGTTTGCTTGCAGAGAACAAAAGAGAACAATGATTGCAGTAGGTTGTATTTCAGATGTAAAAGAAATAACATGTTGGGTAAACAAATTACAGTTGGGCAATTGGCAAATAGAGAGGGCATAATAATGCACATACATATCATGATGACTACTATGAGATTTACTTAGGGTATTACGACAAAGAACATAGACCGCCATCCAGCATGCATCTATGCCTAAAAAGTCCACCTTCGGGTTAGCATCCGCACCCCTTCCAGTATTAAGTTGCAAACAACAGACAATTGCATTAAGTACTGTGCGTAATGTAAACAATACAAATATCCTTAGACAAAGCATTGATGTTTTATCCCTAGTGGCAACAGCACATCCACAACCTTAGGGGTTGCTGTCACTCCCCCATTCAATGGAGACATGAACCCACTATCTAGCATAAATACTCCCTCTTGGAGTTACAAGTATCAACTTGGCCAGAGCCTCTACTAACGGAGAGCATGAAAGATCATAAACAACACATATAAGATAGATCTATAATCAACTTGACATAGTATTCCATATTCATCGGATCCCAACAAACACAACATGTAGCATTACAAATAGATGATCTTGATCATGATAGGCAGCTCACAAGATCTAACATGATGGCACAATAGGAGAAGACAACCATCTAGGTACTGCTATGGACTCGTAGTCTAAGGATGAATTACTCACGCATAAGTCCGGTGGCGGGCATGGTGATGTAGAGCCCTCCGGTGATGATTCCCTCGGCAGGGTGCCTGATACGTCTCAAACGTATCTATAATTTCTTATGTTCCATGCTACTTTTATGATGATACTCACATGTTTTATACACATTATATGTCATTATCATGCATTTTCCGGCACTAACCTATTAACGAGATGCCGTAGTGCCAGTTGCTGTTTTCTGCTGTTTTTGGTTTCAGAAATCCTAGTAAGGAAATATTCTCGGAATTGGACGAAATCAACGCCCAGCATCTTAGAATTGCATGAAGCTTCCAGAACAACCGAGAGCCACGATACGGAAAACCTTCTAGAGACGCCGCCGCCGCCAATCCCATCTCGGGATTTCAGAGCCTCCCGCACCCCGCCGGAGAGGGGAATCATCTCCCGGAGGACTCTACACCGCCATGGTCGCCTCCATTGATGTGTGAGTAGTTCACCCCTGGACTATGGGTCCATAGCAGTAGCTAGATGGTCGTCTTCTCCTCATTGTGCTATCATTGTCTGATCTTGTGAGCTACCTAACATGATCAAGATCATCTATCTGTAATGCTACATGTGCGTTTGTTGGGATCCGATGGATAATGAATACTATGCTATGCTGATTATCAATTTATCTATGTGTTGTTTATGATCTTGCATGCTCTCCGTTGCTAGTAGAGGCTCTGGCCAAGTCATTGCTTGTAACTCCAAGAGGGGGTACTTATGCTCGATAGTGGGTTCATGCCTCCATTAAATGGGACAGTGACAGAAAGTTCTAAGGTTGTGGATGTCTGTTGCCACTAGGGATAAAACATCAATGCTATGTCTAAGGATGTATTTGTTGATTACATTACGCACCATACTTAATGCAATTGTCTGTTGTTTGCAACTTAATACCGGAAGGGGTTCGGATGATAACCTGAAGGTGGACTTTTTAGGCATAGATGCATGCTGGATAGCGGTCTATGTACTTTTTCGTAATGCCCAATTAAATCTCACACTACTCATCATATCATGTATGTGCATTGTTATGCCCTCCTTATTTGTCAATTGCCCAACTGTAATTTGTTTACCCAATATGCTATTTCTTATGGGAGAGACACCTCTAGTGAACTGTGGACCCCGGTCCATTCTTTTACATCGAATACAATCTACTGCAATTCTTGTTCTACTGTTCTTCGTAAACAATCATCATCCACACTATACATCTAATCCTTTGTTACAAGCCGGTGAGATTGACAACCTCACCGTCACGTTGGGGCAAAGTAATTTGGTTGTGTTGTGCAGGTTCCACGTTGGCGCCGAATCCCTGGTGTTGCGCCGCACTACACTCCGCCGCCATCAACCTTCAACGTGCTTCTTGGCTCCTACGGTTCGATAACCTTGGTTTCTTTCTGAGGGAAAACTTGCTGCTGTGCGCATCACACCTTCCTCTTGGGGTTCCCAACGGACGTGTGTCTACACGCCATCAAGCACTTTTCTGGCGCCGTTGCCGGGGAGGAAAGGTAAAAGGTACTCACACTCCGGTCCCAGGTAACCAAACACTTTTCTGGTACCGTTGTGATTGCTCGAAGCTATTTCCTTTAGATCCCGCAATTGCATCTTTTTGTTTCTTGTTTACACTAGTTAGGCATAATGGACAACAATGAACTTCTTATTCTATTTCCTGATTTAAGACATGGATGGTTTGATGCGGAAATTAAAAACCCATGGAACATATTACTATGAATGCTTTGAACACCATTGTTGCAAATGATATGGAAAATTCTAAGCTTGGGGAAGCTGGTTTTAATGAGCATGATATTTTTAGTCCCCCAAGCATTGAGGAGGAAATTTACTTTGACGATACTTTGCCTCCTATTTATGATGATTATAATGATAGTAGCGTTTTGGTGCCACCTACTATGGAGGATAAATTTGATTATGATTACAATATGCCTCCTATATTTGATGATAGCTACTATGTTGAATTTGCTCCCACTACAACTAATAAAATTGATTATGCTTATGTGGAGAGTAATGATACTTTTATGCATGAGACTCATGATAAGAATGCTTATGTGATAGTTATATTGTTGAGTTTTCTCATGACACTACTGAAAGTTATTATGAGAGAGGAAAATATGGTTGTAGAAATTTTCATGTTACTAAAACACCTCTCTATATGCTGAAAATCTTGAAGCTGCACTTGTTTTATCTTTCTATGCTTGTTGCATTATGCTTCATGAATTTGTTTATTTACAAGATCCCTTTTCATAGGAAGTGGGTCAGGCTTAAATGTGGTTTGAATTTGCTTTTTGATGCTCTCTTTTGCTTCAAATACTATTTCTTGCGAGTGCATCATTAAAACTGATGAGCCCATCTTAATGGCTATAAAGAAAGAACTTCTTGGGAGATAACCCATGTTTTTATTTTGCTACAGTAATTTTGTTTTATATTTGTGTCTTGGAAGTTGTTACTACTGTAGCAACATCTCCTTATCTCAGTTTTATTGCATTGTTGTGCCAAGTAAAGTCTTTGATAGTAGAGTTGATGCTAGATTTGGATTGCTGCGCAGTAACAGATTTCTTGCTGTCACGAATTTGGGTTGAATTCTCTGTAGGTAACTCAGAAAATTATGCCAATTTACGTGAGTGATCCTCAGATATGTACGCAACTTTTATTCAATTTGAGCATTTTCATCTGCGCAAGTCTGGTGCCTCTAAAAAATTCTTCTTTACGGACTGTTCTGTTTTGACAGATTCTGCCTTTTATTTCACATTGCCTCTTTTGCTGTGTTGGATGGATTTCTTTGTTCCATTAACTTTCAGTAGATTTGGGCAATGTCAAGAATTGTTAAGAATGATTGTGTCACCTATGAACATGTGAGTTTTTGATTATGCACTAACGCTCTAATGAGTTTGTTTCGAGTTTGGTGTGGAGGAAGTTTTCAAGGGTCAAGTGAGGAGGATGATATATGACTAAGAAGAGTGAAAAGTCTAAGCTTGGGTATGCCCCCGTGGTTCATCCCTGCATATTTCAAGAAGACTCAAGCATCTAAGCTTGGGATGCCCAAGGCATCCCCTTCTTCATCAACAACTTATCAGGTCACTTCTCTTGAAACTATATTTTTATTCGGTCACATCTTATGTACTTTACTTGGAGCGTCTGTGTGCTTTTATTTTCGTTTTTGTTATTTTCATTCTCTAAATAAATGCTTGTGTGGGAGAGAGACACGCTCCGCTGGTTCATATGAACACATGTGTTCTTAGCTTTATTCTTAGTGTTCATGGCGAAGGTTGAAACTGCTTCGTTAATTGTTATATGGTTGGAAACAGAAAATGCTACATGTAGTAATTGGTATAATGTCTTGAATAATTTGATACTTGGCAATTGTTGTGCTCATGTTTAAGCTCTTGCATCATATACTTTGCACCTATTAGTGAAGAAATACATAGAGCTTGCTAAAATTTGGTTTGCATGATTGGTCTCTCTAAGGTCTAGATATTTTCTAGTAAAGGTTTGAACAAGAAGGAAGACAATGTAGAGTCTTATAATGCTTGCAATATGTTCTTATGTAAGTCTTGCTGCACTAGTTCATACTTGAGTTTGCTTCAAAATAACCTTGCTAGCCTAAGCCTTGTACTGAGAGGGAATACTTCTCGTGCGTCCAAATCCTTGAGCCAAAAACTATGTCATTTGTGTCCACCATACCTACCTACTACATGGTATTTTTCTGCCATTCCAAGTAAATACTGTGTGCTACCTTTAAACAATTCAGTTATTACCTCTTATTTGTGTCAATGTTTTATAGCTCATGAGGAAGTATGTGGTGTTTTATCTTTCGATCTTGTCATTTACTTTTGACAGATTTCACAATGGACTAGTGGCTTCATCCGCTTATCCAATAATTTTGCAAAAAGAGCTGGCAATGGGGTTCCCAGCCCCAATTAATTACAACTTGCATTAATAATTCTCTTCACATGTTTTGCTCTGATTCATCAGTAACCAACTTAATTTTGCAAATAGACACTCCTTCATGGTATGTGAATGTTGGAAGGCACCCGAGGATTCGGTTAGCCATGGCTTGTGTAAGCAAAGGTTGGGAGGAGTGTCATCAATAATGAAACTAAAATACGTGTGTAAACAAAAGAGAAGAGGGATGATCTACCTTGCTGGTAGAAATAACGTCCTTCATGGGAGCCGCTCTTGAAAGTCTGGTTGACAAGGTAGTTAGAGTGCCCACTACCATTCGTTGACAACAACAAACACCTCTCAAAACTTTACTTTTATGCTCTCTATATGATTTTAAAACTTGAAAAGCTCTAGCACATGATTTATCCCTGCTTCCCTCTGCGAAGGGCCATTCTTTTTACTTTTATGTTGAGTCAGTTTACCTACTTCCTTCCACCTTAGAAGCAAACACTTGTGTTAACCGTGCATTGATTCCTACATACTTGCATATTGCACTTGTTATATTACTTTATGTTGACAATATCCATGAGATATACATGTTATAAGTTGAAAGCAACCGCTAAAACTTAATCTTCCTTTGTGTTGCTTCAATGCCTTTACTATGAAACTATTGCTTTATGAGTTAACTCTTATGCAAGACTTATTGATGCTTGTCTTGAAAGTACTATTCATGAAAAGTCTTTGCTATATGATTCATTTGTTTAATCATTACATTTACCATTGTTTCAAATCGCTGCATTCATTACATGTGCTTACAATAGTATTGATCAAGATTATGTTGGTAGCATTGTCACTAAGAAATTATCTTTGTTATCATTTACCTACTCGGGACGAGTAGGAACTAAGCTTGGGGATGCTTGATACGTCTCAAACGTATCTATAATTTCTTATGTTCCATGCTACTTTTATGATGATACTCACATGTTTTATACACATTATATGTCATTATCATGCATTTTCCGGCACTAACCTATTAACGAGATGCCGCAGTGCCAGTTGCTGTTTTTGGTTTCAAAATCCTAGTAAGGAAATATTCTCGGAATTGGACGAAATCAACGCCCAGCATCTTAGAAATGCATGAAGCTTCCAGAACAACCGAGAGCCACGATACGGAAAACCTTCCAGAGACGCCGCCGCCGCCAATCCCATCTCGGAGGATTCAGGAGATCGCCTCGGCACCTGCGGAGAGGGGAATCATCTCCAGAGGACTCTACACCGCCATGGTCGCCTCCGGATTGATGTGTGAGTAGTTCACCCTGGACTATGGGTCCATAGCAGTGGATGGTCTTCTCTCCTCATTGTGCTATCATTGTCCGATCTTGTGAGCTGCCTAACATGATCAAGATCATCTATCTCGTAATGCTACATGTGCGTTTGTTGGGATCCGATGGATAATGAATACTATGCTATGTTGATTATCAATTTATCTATGTGTTGTTTATGATCTTGCATGCTCTCCGTTGCTAGTAGAGGCTCGGCCAAGTCATTGCTTGTAACTCCAAGAGGGGTACTTATGCTCGATAGTGGGTTCATGCCTCCATTAAATCTGGGATGACTGAAAGTTCTAAGGTTGTGGATGTGCTATTGCCACTAGGGATAAAACATCAATGCTATGTCTAAGGATGTATTTGTTGATTACATTACACACCATACTTAATGCAATTGTCTGTTGTTTGCAACTTAATACGGAAGGGGTTCGGATGATAACTGAAGGTGGACTTTTTAGGCATATATGCATGCTGGATAGCGGTCTATGTACTTTGTCGTAATGCCCAATTAAATCTCACACTACTCATCATATCATGTATGTGCATTGTTATCTCTCCTTATTTGTCAATTGCCCAACTGTAATTTGTTTACCCAATATGCTATTTCTTATGGGAGAGACACCTCTAGTGAACTGTGGACCCCGGTCCATTCTTTTACATCGAATACAATCTACTACAATACTTGTTCTACTGTTCTCTGCAAACAATCATCATCCACACTATACATCTAATCCTTTGTTACAGCAAGCCGGTGAGATTGACAACCTCACTGTCACGTTGGGGCAAAGTAATTTGGCTGTGTTGTGCAGGTTTGGCGCCGAATCCCTGGTGTTGCGCCGCACTACACTCCGCCGCCATCAACCTTCAACGTGCTTCTTGGCTCCTACTGGTTCGATAACCTTGGTTTCTTTCTGAGGGAAAACTTGCTTATGTGCGCATCACACCTTCCTCTTGGGGTTCCCAACGGACGTGTGTCTACACGCCATCAGTGCCGGAGGAGATCTTCTGAACCCCCCGAGTTAGGGTTGACGGCGGCGGTTTCTCTGGAACTGTTCGTATTTTGCTCTCGTACTAGTGTTTTCGGGACGAAGGAATAAATAGGCGAAGGGGCAGCGTCGGGGGCCGGGGGAGCCAGGGGCTCCCTCCCCACGTCACGGCACGGCTGTGGGCCCCCGTGCCGCCTTATGGGAGGGCCCCCGCTGGCCTTCTCGACTCCTCTTCAGTCTTCTGGAATACTCCGTGGAAAATAGGGCCGTGGGCTTTTGTTTCGTCCAATTCCCAGAATATTTGTAGAACAACTTTTCTAAAATCAAAACAGCAGAAAACAGGAACTGACACTGTGGCATCTTGTTAATAGGTTAGTCCCAGAAAATGCATAAAAACATTATAAAGTGTGAATAAAATATAAAGGTATTGTCATAAAACTAGCATGGAACATAAGAAATTATAGATACGTTGGAGACGTATCAATATGCGGAGAACTCCCACGCCTATAGATACTGCAACAAGTCCACTGGGCTATTGATGTATCTTGTGACGTGGTGTTCTTGGAGGATAATGGCTCCCAAGTGGAGCAAGTTGTTCCATGTGCTGCAGGTGATGATGATCCTTCTAATGCCATCAAGCTTATGGGCATTGGACACATCCGGCCCACAGAAGTTCATACTGATGATCAAAGTGATGAAATAGAAGTATCAAGCTCAGCCCAAGTGGAGCCTTGCTCAACTCAAGCTGAACCATCAAGTGCAACTGAAGAACCATCCTCCACTCAAGATGAGTCACATTCCGGAGAACAAGAAGAAAGTCCTCATCCCACTGCACAAGACCATGATGATGATCAAGAAACATCCTCAACTCATGATCAAGCTCAAGTGGTCCCTCATGATCGGTTACTAGCAAGAGATGAATTCATTGATCATGAAGGAACCATTCAGAAGATTAAGGCTGCTACAAGGGCAAGTGACATGAAAGTAGATCAAGTCCTTGGTCGCATCTCAAAAGGAGAGGTAACTCGTAGACACCATGCATTACTTATCACTTATTGTCAACACCATGCTTTTGTGTCTAGTTTTGAGCCACTCAAGGTACATGAAGCCTTGGTTGATCCGGATTGGGTAATTGCCATGCAAGAAGAATTGGAGTGTGTCACTCGTAATGAAGTATGGTCTCTAGTTGAGAGACCCAAGGATCATCGCATCAATGTTATTGGGACCAAATGGGTATTCAAGAACAAGGAAGATGAGAATGGCATTGTTATAAGAAATAAAGCAAGGTTAGTGGCGCAAGGTTTGCCCAAATAGAAGGTATGAATTTTGAGGATACCTTTGCGCCGATAGCCCGTCTTGAAGCTATTCGTATTTTGCTTCCATTCGCATCTTTCCACAATTTCAAATTATATCAAATGGATGTGAAAAGTGCATTTTTTAATGGTCCCCTAAAAGAAACCGCATATGTAGCTCAACCCCCGGGTTTCAAAGATCCATGCCGACCCAACCATGTATACTTACTCCATAAGGAACTCTACGGTGTCAAGCAAGCTCCACGTGCTTGGTATGAGTTACTTAGGGATTTCATACTACATGATGGGTTTTGCATGGGAACGGTCGATTCCACCCTTTTCACCAAACGGGTTAAAGGGGGTGGCTTATTTATATGTCAAATATATGTTGATGATATTATCTTTGGTGGAACTAACCCCAATCATAACAAAGCTTTTGAGCTATTAATGACTAGGAAATTTGA
The DNA here is from genome assembly GCA_030979885.1 of Lolium multiflorum. Taxonomy (NCBI): domain Eukaryota; kingdom Viridiplantae; phylum Streptophyta; class Magnoliopsida; order Poales; family Poaceae; genus Lolium; species Lolium multiflorum. Next base: position 176,829 of record JAUUTY010000491.1, read on the forward strand.
GATGTCCATGATGGGAGAGTTGAAGTTCTTTCTAGGATTCCAAGTGAGGCAACTTGCAAAAGGCACCTTCATCTCTCAAGAAAAATATGTGAAGGACATGCTCAAGAAGTTCAACATGGCCAATGCAAGCCCAATGAAGACACCCATGCCCGTAAAGGGGCAGCTTAGCTCATGTGATGGTGAGAAGGATGTGGATATAAAGGTATATCGTTCCATGATAGGATCCTTACTCTACCTTTGCGCCTCTAGGCCGGATATCATGCTAAGTGTAGGGATGTGTGCTCGCAATCTGCTCCTAAGGAGAGCCATTTGATGGCTGTCAAACGGATTCTAAGATACCTTGTTCTTACTCCTACTCGGGCTGTGGTATCCAAAGGGGTCAACTTTTGAACTCATTGGCTATTCGGATTCCGATTGGGACGGTGATAAGGTTGACCAGAAGTCTACCTCCGGGGCTTGCCAATTTATTGGCCGATCATTGGTGAGTTGGTCATCCAAGAAACAAAACTCCACCGCCTTATCCACCGGAAGCCGAATACATATCCGCGCATCTTGTTGCACTCATTGTTATGGATGAAGCAAACCTTGAAAGACTATGGTGTGTCTCTTGCACTTGCCTCTTCTATGTGACAACGAAAGTGCAATAAAGATCGCCAATAACCCGGTGCAACATTATCGCACCAAACACATTGACATTCGCCATCACTCCTACGTGACCATGTTGCTAATAGGGACATTGATCTCACTCATGTGGGGACATCATACCAATTGGCGGATATTTTCACTAAGCCTTTGGATGAAGCCCGGTTTGTGAACTTGAGAGGAGAACTTGGTATTCTTGATCCTAAAAACTTAGATTGAATAACTTCTTGCACTATATTCTTGCATTGATCTTGCTATCTAGCTTAGAGGAGTAGCATATATGGGGATAGTCATCTTACCATGTCTTGGTATGATGCATACCTATCTGTGCAACATAAATAGACCCAATGTCATTATATGGACCCAACCATGTCTCTTCGAGGTCTCATGGCATTTGCGCTTTCACATAGGGGGAGTAATCCCCCGCCCATCATTGAGCCTCAATTGCAAATTGATTCGACTATACAAGGCTAAATGATCTTATTGCAAAAACTATTTCAAAACGATTTATGATTCTTGATATATTTTGAATCATGCTGATACGTCCAAAACGTATCTACTTTCCCGAACACTTTTGCTATTGTTTTGCCTCTAATTTGTGTATTTTGGATACAACTAACACGGACTAACGCTATTTTCAGCAGAATTGCCCTGGTGTCTTATTTTTGTGCGTAAACTCAACTTTCAGAAAATCCCCGAAATAATTGCAATGGGCCTATTTTCACAGAAGATTGACGGAGCCAGAAGACGGGACGGAGGGGGGCCATGAGGCGCCCACCCCACAAGGCGGCGCGGTGGGCCCCTAGGCCGCGCCGGCCTATGGTGGCGGCGCCTCGGCCAGCCTCCGATGCTCCCCTTTCGACTACTTAAGCCCTCTGACCTAAAACGCGAGGGGTTCGACGAAATTGCCGACATCCGTAACTCCGCCGCCATCGCGAAACTCCGTCTCGGGACCAAACTCCATTCTCGCTCCGCGGACAGGAATTGGAGGAGATCATCGCCATCATCACCACCGACGCCTCTCCATCAACCATCCATGCTTCCCCCATCCATGTGTGAGTAATTCCCCCGCTGTAGGCTGAAGGGGATGGTAGGGATTGGATGAGATTGTTCATGTAATAGCATAAGATTGTTAGGGCATAGTACCTAGTATCCGTAGATGGTACTTTTATGATATTGTTGCAACTTGTTATGCTTAATGCTTGTCACTAGGGCCCGAGTGCCATGATTTCATATCTGAACATGTTATCAATTCATGATGATATTCATTGCTTTATGATCTTACCTGCAAGTTGTATACACATATTGCTATCCGGAACCCGAGGCCCCAAAGTGACAGAAATTGGGACAACCGGAGGGGAAGACTGTGATATGAGGATCACATGTGTTCATGGAGTGTTAATGCTTTGCTCCAGTGCTCTATTAAAAGGAGTACCTTAATTACCAGTAGATTTCCTAGAGGCCCGGCTGCCACCGGCTGGTAGGATGTTGTCTACGGGAGCTTCTATTCTTGTAGACAGTGTTGGGCCTCCAAGAGCAGAGGTTTGTAGAACAGCGGCAAGTTTCCCTTAAGTGGATCACCCAAGGTTTATCGAACTCGGTGAGGAAGAGGTCAAAGATATCCCTCTCAAGCAACCCCGCAACCACAAAGCAAGAAGTCTCTTGTGTCCCCAACACACCTAATACACTTGTCAGATATTCGGCGAAGAGATAGTGAGATGCACGTAATATGGATGAGTATGAGTGGTAATAGCAATCTGAATAAAATATGGCAGCGAGCAAACATGTAACAAAACAGTAAACAAACGGAGATTCGATGCTTGGAAGCAAGGCCTAGGGATCCGCTTTCACTAGTGGACACTCTCAACAATGATCACATAATAGGACTACTCTACACCCTCTTGTTGGATGATGAACACCATTGTGTAGGATTACACGAACCCTCAATGCCGGAGTTAACAAGCTCCACAATATTCAATGTTCATATTTAAATAACCTTAGAGTGCAAGATAGATCAACACAACCAAACCAAGTACTAACATAGCATGCACTTCTACCATCACACTATGAAAGGAGGAATAGGTCACATCAATACCATCATAGTAATAGTTAACTTCATAATCTACAAGAGATCACAATCATAGCATAAACCAAGTACTTCATGATGCACACACGCCAACATTACATCATGGAGGAGGAATAGACTACTTTAATAACATCACTAGAGTAGCACATAGATGATATTCAACTAGATCACATAAAGAGAGAGATGAACCACATAGCTACCGGAGCCCTCAGCCCCGGGGGTGAATTACTCCTCTCATCATGGAGACAGCGGTGGTGAAGATGGCGGTGGAGACGGCGTGGAGATGACCGGGGGCCCCCGTCCCGGGGTGCGAACAGAGACTTCGTCCCGAATTGGAGTTTCGCGATGGCGGCGGCTTGAGGTTTTCTCGAGTTTCGTCAATCGGTGTCGAGATTTAGGTCACGAGGTATCTTGGTGCGAAGAGGCGGAGTCTCAAGGGCCACGGGGGCCCACACAAGAGGGGCGCCCCCTCGGTGGCCGCGCCGCCATGTCGTGTGGGGCCCCCTGGGCCCCCTCTGGTCCCCCTTGACTTTCTGGAAGCTTCGTGGAATTATAAGATCGTGGGAATTAATTTCGTCCGATTCCAGAATATTTCCTTTGTAGGATTTCAAAACCAAAAACAACAGAACAAGCTCACGCATCTCGTCAATAGGTTAGTTCCGGAAAACGCATCAAAACGATATAAAGTGTGAACAAAACATGTAGATATCATCAATAATGTGGCATGGAACATAAGAAATTATCGATACGTCGGAGACGTATCATAGGACAAAAGATGTTGTGCAAGTTTCTCATTGCGAGCAGGTACAACTATGTACGGAACACATGCCTATGGTTGTTTACTACTTGGATTTATTATTATATCTGCAAATGCCCTACCTTGATTGTTACATGAGTTCTCTTATCCATGCAGCGCCCTTCATCCATCCATGTGCCTACAAAGATTTTAATCCTGCTGTTAATATAATCACATCTGCTATCTTTGTTACTCTAGCCGCTTATATTTCACTATCACTCGCTATAAAACTATTGCTACAAACTCTTGCAGTAGCAAGTCTGCTTGGTGCAGCTGAATTGACAACTCCGCTGTTAAGGCTTACAAATATTCTTTGGCTCCCCTTGTGTCGAATCAATAAATTGGGTTTACTTCCTCGAAGACTGTTGCGATCCCCTATACTTGTGGGTCATCAAGACTATTTTTTCCGGCTGTTGCTTGGCATAGCTTTATCAAGTTCTTGGATTGATATTGTTCGCTGCAAATCCTCCATCATGGGTAAACCTCGCGATGCTAAAGTCGCCATATTACCATCCACTACAAGAAAGGTACAACTCTAGTACCTCTGCTGCTCTTGATTCACCATCCGTGATAAGTCAACTTGTTTCACCACCACAAGCTTCACATGTGGGTACTTCTGCTGAATCTGAAAATTCCTCTGATAATTTTAATGATGCTTCTACTGTGCTTGATGATAATGGTTCATTAGGTTCTTTTCTAGATGCTACAATTGCTAGGTCTAGACAAATTGAAAATGCTAAAATTCCTAATGAAAATACTGTTACACCTATTAATTCATCTGAGTCTGTTGAACACTCTAGTGATGATCTTGATGAAGATTATGTGGAACTTGATGATGATTTTATTGATAAATGCAATGCTACTACTGGTACAAGTAATATTAAAAAGCTTGCACAACATGCTGTTAGATATAAACTGTCTCCTGATCCTAAATTTGCCACATCTCCTATAAACATTAAGGATAAGGATTATGATTTTTTCTGATTTATCTCATATATCTATTGTTGAGAAAACACCTTTTGTGGTACTGAAAAAGAAAGTGTTGTAGAGCACATGAATGAGCTTTCTACTTTGAGTAGCTTGTTTTCTAATAATATTAAGAAGCGTACTTATTTTGTTGCTAAAATTTTCCTTTCTTATTAAAGGATGATGCTAAAACTTGGTATAATAGTTTGCCTCCTGATTCTATTGATAGTCCAACTGGTTTGCTTGATGTTTTCTTTCGAAAATACTTTCCTGCTAGTGCTCAACATATTGCTTTGCAGAGAATTTATAGTTTTGACCAGGAAGATGGAGAGAAATTGCCTGAAGCTTGGGCAAGGTTCTCTCTTCTTAGAGCTCGACCTGGACATGATTCGGAAAAGCATGACTTACTTGATATATTTTATAGTGGACTAACCATTGAGTCTAGGCATACCCGGATAGTTGTGCTGGTTGTGTTTTCAGGAAAAGAACTCCAGACGAAGCTGAAGAATTAATGGCTAGAATAAGCCAAAATCATGATGATTGGACTACACCTGAACCAGCCCCAACGCCAATATTGAAGAAGAGGGATATGATTAAATTAAATGATGAAGATATGAGGGAAGCCAAGAAATCTCTTAAGGAGAAAGGTATTAAATCTGAAGATGTGAAGAATTTACCTCCCATAGAAGATTTATGTAAGATAACTCCCCCTTCATCCATGATTGAGGTACATTCTCTTCGCTTTGGTAAAGAAGATATTCCGTACTCAAAACCTCCTGATCAATGTTTAGATGAGTTTGATAATTATATTGTTAAGCAAGATAATTTTAATATGAGAGTAGAGAATCATTTAATGGAAAATTCTCACGCTATTAGTAATTTGCATGATATTGTGGAGAGAACCTCCAATGATGTTAAGATGCTTGTTAAACATTTTCATATGGTTCAAACTCAAATTGATCAACTTACTAAAGTGCAAAATGACTTGTTAAAAAATACTTCTAAAGAAACATGCTTATGAAGTAACAACTAGAGGCGGTGTTTCTACGATCCTCTATATCCTGAGGGGCATCCCAAAAGAGTTGAACAAGATTCTCAACGAACTAAAGAAATTAGTGCACCTTCGAAGAAAAAGAAGAAGAAACATAAAACTGTTGTATAATCCTCTGAGCCTGTTAATGATCCTAATAGTATTTCTATTTCTGATGCTGAAACTGAAAGTGGCAATGAACATGATAAAGATAATGATGATGCTTCTGATAAAGAAGAGGTTGAAGATGAACCTGAAAAGCAAGCTAAAAATAAGAAGTACACTAAAGAAGATTTTATTGCTAAGAAACATGGTAATGAAAGAGAACCTTGGGTTCAAAAGCAAATGCCTTTTCCGTTAAGAAACTAAAATCAAAGGAGGAAGAACACTATAATAAATTTTGTGATTGGATGAAACCTTGTTTTTGCAAATCCCTTTGATGATGCTATTAAATTGCCTCCTTATTCAAAGTATATGAAAGATATTGTCTCTAACAAAAGGAAAATTCCTAATGAGGAGATTTCCACTATGCTTGCTAATTACTCTTTCAATGGCAAAGTTCCAAAGAAGTTGGGAGACCCAGGTATACCAACTATCCCTTGTTCCATCAAGAATAATTATGTTAGAACTGCTCTATGTGATTTGGGAGCTGGAGTAAGTGTTATGCCTTTTTCTCTTTACAAGAGACTTTATTTAGATAAGTTGATACCAATGGATATATCTTTGCAAATGGCTGATAAATCTACTGCTATTCCTGTTGGTATATGTGAGGATGTTCCTGTTCAAGTTACTAATAATTGCTTAATATTAACTGATTTTGTTGTGTTGGAAATGCCCAAGATGATAATATGTCTATTATTCTTGGGAGACCTTTTCTTAACACTGCAAGGGCTGTTATTGATTGCAATAAAGGAAAAGTTACTTTCAATGTTGATGACAAGGAGCATATTGTTTATTTTCCCAAGAGGATTGATAAAGTATGTGGAGTTAATAAAATTTCTAATTTGAGAACTATCAAAGTGGGAGTTATTGATTGTCCTATATATGAGCCTAAGCAAGGATATCAAAATATTATGATTGGATCCATATCAATACAATATAAGGTAACATGATTGATTTGAGGTTTATTTCTTCTTATGTCATGTAAAATTTATTTGGTGGCAAGACTTGATCAACCTTGTTAACAAGTGCATTTTATATGCATGGAAGAGCTAAACAACATTTCTCTCTTCCTCCACTTGCTTTACTTGCTGTAGCACTACTTGTTTTGCAAGATGCTTTAGTTGTTAGAAGTTTGAAAATCTTTTTATGCCCTGTAATAATAATTTTAACACCCAGAAATGTGCATTTTTCAAAGTTTTCAAAAATTTACAAAAATTATACCGTTGGTCTTATTTTTCGAAAAGCAACCTGGGAGTGCCTGGAGCTGACCAGTGGGGCACCCCAGGGCTGCACCCCACCTGCCGGCGCGGCCAGCAAGGGGGGCGCGCCAACCTGTGGTGAGGGCCCCACCTGGCCCCACTCAATCATCTCTTCCACGCATTTCACTCTCTCTCCCGAAAAAACTCGTACCAGTTCATCCTCACTCGCGTTTTCGCCTGAGAGCTTAGGATTTCTCGATCTCTTTGCTCTGCCCAGATTTTTGTCTGAAATTTGGCACATTTGCTCTCCGGTATGTGACTCCTCCGATTATCCAAATAGAATTTTGTTTGGTTGAGTATATCTTGAGTATTTTGCTGCTGTAGGTAACATGTTAAGTGAGCTTGCATGCTTGTTCAAAGTTGTAAAAATTAGTTTTGATGCATGTTTAGTACTCTCTCAAGTTCCTATAGTAGTTGCCCTCATTTATATGTCTCAAAACCAACTTTTATAATGTTGTTGAAAAATTTCAGAAAAGGAAGATGCATAACCACACCTTTGGGGAAGTGTTCGAGAGGGATACGACAAGCACGGGGAGGCCCTCAAGGGCAGCCACTCGAGTTAGGCGATCCTATGATGAGGACGTCATCGCACCGAGCTTCGAAGTTGAAGAGGATAATGGAGTTCCTAATGCTTCATCCTTTCCATGCTATGACTTTTTGCATAATGCGGGGCTACTTGATGACTTCTTGTTCCTCATCAATAATGTGGGCTTATCTACCTATATGGAGATGAGAGTAGTCAATACTACAGGCTAACTAAAATCTTTGTTGAAAGCTTTAAATTCAACAACGCGCACTTCTCACCATCAGTTAAATTTAGGATTTATGATATGCCTATTACTATGAAGTTGAAGGATTTATGTGCTGTATTGGATATTACTCCTATAGGTACAACAAGGAAGATCGAGAACAGTCCCAGAGCTTTGACGGAGCTCTATCGAGAAGTTACCAATGATGATAGCCGCACCATTCAGCGCGGCAAGATAAGGAACATTCAACTCCCTGCCATTAGATATTTCGCTTACTATCTTGCTACTAGCATTCTTGGTAGGGAGAACACTAGCAATATTTCTAGTTTTTATCTTGCTTTCCTGGTTGCTGCACTTACTGGAAGTACACCTTATCATCTTGGTGCTCTTATTGCTCGTCGCTTAGCTAGTAAGGGACCTATTTATGGAGGAATTATTTCATCATGTATTGTCACATATCTAGAACTTTCTGTTGATCCTAGTGATGAGAAATTAGCTCCAATTAAGCTTGATATTGCTGCCATGAAGAGTCACCAATTTTTCACAACTGACTCTAGTTTAGAAAATATTGTCTATAAAATGTTGTTTATTGGCGGGGATGAGAGGGAAATCCCTTTGCCGCATGCCGATTTGTTCAGTATTCACAGGAGACCGTGGTCGCGCTCCAAGGAGGAGGTGGATGAGCAGCTGAGGATACGTGGTTTCCACCAGCAGCATGACTCCGAGGATGCTGAGCCCTCCGACAGGTACACCGTCACGTATCCTAGTGAATCCTCCAACACGTACCAAGGACAGGATCCTTCTTCATCTTACTACGGAGGTGCCACCTCATGGGCACCGTGGGATTGATCTCCACTTAGGCCAAAAGCCTAAGCTTGGGGGGAGGTATGCCGGTATCACTCATTCATTGCATATTACAATTGCCGGATACTTGTACATACTTGTTTCGCTTCTTAAAGTGGCTTCTAATATGAGGGAGATGATATTTGGGGAAGTGCTGTCTAAAAACAGATTCTAGACTGACACTAAAAAAATTCCTAAAAACAGCCAGAACGTTATTTTGCAAAGCCAATTTTTTGCATGTTCCCCAGGTTATTATCTAACTTTCATTAGTTGAGAACTTTTCGAGTTGAGCAGCGTAAGATTTTCCTAAAAATTGATTACTGTACTGCTGTCAAGTTTGACGGATTTCTGCTACTTTGTGTTTATGTGACTCTTTTAGTTTTCATTCTCTTGTTTTTGCTTTGTTTCTTTCCTAAAACACAAAAAGACCAAAAATATTTCTGTTGTTTCTCTCTACCATTAGTTTATTTTGGTTTCTTGTTCCTATTTTGCTTTATTTGCTATCGTTGGTTTGCTATGAGAAAATGCAAATTTTTTTTGCTTTGTTTGCATGTTTCCTTTTGTTCTTGTTTCCAATTCGAAAACACCAAAAATATTTGTTGTTCTTCTTTGGTTTTGTAAAGTTCATTATGGAGTTCAGCGGTCTTCGGTGGCTGGAGCTTGGTTTTCATTTCATATTATTCAAGCTACACAAGTGAAAGGCAATAATGACGATCTACGACAACTCGACTGTGGTGAGAGGCTGGTATGAACCCTATTTGCTTTCATTTTTGTACATATACTCATCCATGTGAGCATGCTTAGTTGGTTCATGTGAGGTATATGTCATTTAATGAAAGTCCAGTAGTTCATGATCTCTCATGTTTAGCTCCAATTTATTAATATGTGTAGCATGTCATAAATATTTGCTTGCATTGCTTTATTCATAGATAGGTATGACATTGTGGTATCCTCCTCTGAATAATTCACTTGAATCGACTTGGCACATGCTCACGCATGCATATTACTGAACAAAAGTCAATTAAACCTCGATGATTTACTTTGCTTTAGAGTTCTTGTATCACTTTTATGCCTCCCTTAATTTATTTTGTCGCAAAGATGATTATGACAGTTACTGCTCTCTTGATTGTCGCTTCCCAGTCTATTGCTAGCCTTCACTTGTACTGAGCGGGAATGCCGCTCGTGCTTCCAAACCCCTGAAAACCAAGTTATTTCAAAGTGTCCACCATAAATACCTATGCATGGCATTTCAAACCATTCCAAGTAAATTCTCATGTGCTACCTTTAAACCTTCAAAATACTTCTCAATTTGTGTCGATGTTTTATGTAACATCCCAAGTTTCAACAATAATAAAGGAAGAGAGAGATTTCAATTACTCCAAAATTTGCAACAAACAAAAACTTTTTCTATGCATATAGTGTCACATATAGTTTCATGCATAAGTGTGATTTTCTTTTGTGCAATTGCCATGATGAGTGTTGTTATGTTGACCACTTGCTTGTAAACCCTAAATCAAGATCACAAAACCCTAAAATGAGAAAATTAAAAGAATTGGAAAATAATTCCAATTTCCCTCTCATACACATATGAGCAAATTTGCAAATCTTCATTATAGGCCACCATTGCTTGACCTATGGTTTCTAAAACCCTTATATAACTAAAACAAACCAAAATGCAGCAAAGAACCCAAAATCAAAGCAAAGGAAATTTCAAATTTAACACACATATGATAATGGTCATATGTCACCTTTTTATTTTCTTCCCCACTTTGCACCCATTTAACTCTTGATTCCTAAACCAAACCTGGTCAACTATGACCACCTCATCCAAGACCAAGTGAAGAGGAACAACTTTGGTGTTGACCACCATCCCTGGAGTTGACTAGGTTGACCAGAAATTAAGTGACAAGACGGGACCCGAGAATGAAAACAAGATCATCTCAAATTTGAAATTCTTCAAATCTTCTCCAAATTGAACCCCACCACCACCATTCTAACCTATAATTAATATGTTTGAGTTCCACCAAAAAGAATTTCGAAATTCAAATGAAATGTTCATGCGGCCATTGTGTCGAACACTTGGCAGGCAATATTTCAGTTTTGTGTTACACCCCTTTGTCCAGCAGATTTTGGACTAAACCACTTTTGGTTTTTGATGATCAACCTGTCCTAAATCCCCTGCACCTCTACTCATCCTTGCCCCGTCGATTAAAGCGTGGCAACCAGCTTAAACAATGCCAAACATTGCAATGCCGGCTACCTTTGGTCACTCCATCTCTGGTCCTCCCCTCTCTCCAAAATCTTGTCCAGGAGCATCTCTGGAGCATAGGGATCACGCCAGTACCTAGCACTCGATCGCCAACGCACGGCATTGGCCAGAACGCGCGCGTCCAAAACGTGCCAGAGCATGCCAGTCGACGCGGTGATCACGCTCTGGGACGCGCCAGGACGCCACGCGCTCGAGCACCGTCGTCCTCCCCTGCAAAGCCTACGCCTGCGTCGAGCATCCACTCGCCACCCTCTACACGCTAGACAACGCCAATAGCCTGCCCCTGCACCGTCGCCGTCGTCCTCGACGGAATCCTGCCGCACGTACTGCCGCACTCCATTCAAGCGCTCGATCGATCCCATCGCCCTTTTCTCTGCGTCGCTGCATGTCGAGCATCGCCAGGACGATGCCTATCTCTAGCCGTCCTCTCCTTGCCCCTTCACGCACTGGAGGCGCCACGCCATGGACGCTCCTCCACAGCACCCGTCGGCCACCTCCCTCCGCTATAAATAGAGGAGCTCAGCGCTCCAACTCTTCACACCATCTGCTCCCCTCTCACCACTGGCCCTTCTCCACCCCTCAATTTCACTCCACATCGCCAGAGCAGCAGCAATTGGAAGCTGGAGTCCGCCGGAGCCCGCAGATCATCGCCGTTGATCCACGCTTCCCCGAGCCTCGCCACTGCTACCAGGAGCTCCAGCACCATCGACAACGTCGCCTCGCACCTAGCAGCACCCCGCGGAACGCCGGTAAGGCCGTCGACCCCTATCCTCGCCGCCAGTGAGCTCGTCGCTCGTCGGAGACGACGACGCTCCCGCGCCGTTGATCGCTGTTCTAATCCAACGGTGCACATCACGCGTACCGTTTCGCGGGTTAAGTAGTCGCTGACAGGTGGAGCCACCTCGTCAGGCGGCCCACTCACACAGGCTGTGTTGCTGGGCCGTAACGCTTCGTTTGAATCTTGGGCCCGTAGGCTTTTCCCGCGCGGCCCAGTTATTCCAAAATTCGTTTAATTCGTTTAATTACAAATGCTTACTGATGTCAAATTCAAAATTGAGTAACTTTCAAACCACTACACCAAATTTAGCAAATTTCATATCTATGAAAAGCCCATGAAATTATCTACACTTTTCCACTGGTCCCACCTTCAAATTCGTAGTAGAATTAATCTGCTAAAAATAACAAGACAGGGACTTTGGCAGATTCAAACTTTATTTAAAATTCAACCAAAATTGATTTTTATTTGATTCCAACTCTCATAGATCAAAAATGATGTACTCTAATTGATTATGCAATAATCAAGCCAGGTTGTTTGCATGATCATGGACTAGATCAAAATAGTGGCTATGGAGCCATTTCTAGTGCATTTAAACTTGGAATTCAAATATTTGAAATAGTATAAGAGCCTCTCCCTCATTTAAATCTTGATCTTAAGTAATACAAGAAGAGGTAATGACCTTGGGTTACTAAACCTCTGATTGATATTACTTAAGATTTTAAATCATTTATATGTTAGTCTCAAATGGCATAAGGTGTAGCACCTTATTTAAATTATACTCCCTCATAATAGCTATGAAATGTTGACCTTGGTCAACTTATATTTCATATCTTGCTATTATTGGTGGATATTAAATCTTAAAGAGATATAATGAGAGGAAATTACTTTCTCTCCAAAAGATTAAATGACAATTCAAATAAATACTTATAATGAGAGGAAATTATTTTTCTCTTCTATAAGAATGAACCAAGTAATTCACCATGCCATGAATAATGTGATGTTAGGATTACTTGAGTGAACTCTTTGGTGTGTTTTAGCATAGTATACAAGATTGGTTTGGTGTTTATACTTCGTATTCGTATATAGACGCTAGTAACGAGGAATACCAAGAGGAGGAAGGCTACTCTCAAGAAGAAGAGGAAAACTTTGACTCCTATCCCCACCAAGGCAAGCAAACCCTTGCGAACCACCATGATGCCAAGCTGTACAAGAGCAAGGCACCATCACACTTTAATTTTATGTATTACCTATCCCATGTTTTACCTTGCATTTATTTTTGCTTATTTACTTTCAAGGTACTTTTTGATTTATGATTCACTTGGTCTAGAGTAGAACATTATTTAAGGTTAGCTTAGAGCAAATCCAGGCTAGTTAGCACCCCTCATGAAATAGTGGCTAGTGCTAATCAAATAAAATTTGACTACTCTAGATGGGAACTTGGTGAAGTGAAATTACTTTGAAAGAAGGTGAATTTGAAGGTGACATGGTTGACTTGGTGAATTTCAAATAAAACTGATGATTGGGTTTGAATGCGATACCCTTCCAATTATACAAGTACCCCCACAATACCTGATTATGGGTAGGGCTTAACTAGAAGCTTGTGTATTCTTGTATGGGTTCCCTCTAAACAAGCATCATAGGGGTTACGCCAAGGCTGCCTCCGTATATTAGAAATGATGTGAATAGGAGGTGAATGTACGACCCAAGCCCTGTGCAGTTCCCGGTTGACGGTTTTCACCGGGAGGCCAAGCTCATGGGGAGAGGTGCCTATACTAGTATATATAAGTGAAAGGTTATGGTTGATGATCCGCGTACGAGTTACGATGATTCGAGGTTATCCTCGACGGATGTAATCAAAAGTTGTGGCACAAGAGTACAACCTCTACAGAGTGTTAAACCTATTCGAATAGCCGTGTCCACGGTTACGGACGATTGGAAAGGCCATACTGTTCCGTTATCAGAAATTTTTGATCTTAAAAAGGGATGATGAATTGAAAGGTGATTTTGAACTTGAATCTCAAATGATTCGTGGGAATGACACTAATGTTCCCACTTGAGTTAGTCTAGCCAATGATAAGTCTTTACTAAATGTTTGATGAACTAAAACTTGGCTTTATGCAAATAAACCTAGAGCTTAGCACCCCCTTACTACACTTATTAAGAAACTAGTCTAGTATTAGTTTGCGAGTACTTTAAAGTACTCATGGCTTTGCCCTGGCTATTCAAATGCCAGACTTTGAAGAGGTCACAATATCGGATGATGGACAACAGACGTCTGATAACTAGGATCGTTTTCTAACGTCAAGTTGCCTGTGGAATAGATAGTCCACTACTACTACGCTTCCGCTACTTATGTGTGATGTTGAACAATCTATTTGTGTAATATTGGGTCATGTGATCCATTGTTGTAAGACAAGTATGTGTTGCAATAAATGATGACTCTGTACTACTTACTATTATGTCTCGCAAAAACAATCTTCCCGGGATTGCGATGTATGATATAATAGGCATCTGGACTTAAAAATCCGGGTGTTGACAAGTTGGTATCAGAGCCATTTTTTGACCTTAGGAGACCCTAGTTAGAATGGACGTTTGACAAACTTAGTTTCAAATACAATGAAGGAAATAGTTACGAAAATTTATTCACACTCTTACCTTTGAAGATCTTTTGCAAAATAATTCATGCCCCTCCTTTTAAGTTAATTAAAAATTTGAACACTTGCACATCTCTAACTTACTCATCTAATCCCTCTACAGATGGAGATGTTCACTCAGACTGAGTTCTATCAGCTTGGGAATGGAGGCAGTCTGGTCTTCGAACAGGACCTCTTCGCCCTGATGGAGTTTCTCGGACGCGCACCCCCGGAATTCTTCGGGGGACAGGTCAATGACCAGCCCGGAGGGGAGCTCCAATGGGTCATCATGGCTGAACTCCGCGGGAAGTCCACCTCCCTCCTGACCAACAGGATCCAGTTCTCCTTCAGGGAGAACAACTGGGTCGATGGACTCGCTCGGGCGATGCAGGAAGCGCTCGCACGTCTGTGCGGGCAAAACGCGCTGGACCTCGAGGGGGAACGCTTTGCGTCATACGCAAGGCACAACTCCCTTGGAGTGCCCATGAACCTGCCGTCTCACCCCCAGCTGAGGCACCACGTGGACCACCTCGACTTCATGTTGAACGAGGTTCACCTCCAGCTGGATGACTCCCGCGCCCGCGTCAACTTCACCCACCTCCAGCTGCTCCAGCACGCCGAGACCATCAAGGTCATCGCCAAGGAGCGCCGGACTCTTCGCCGTGAGAACGCGAAGAAGGACTACACCATCCACCGCCTCAAGGCCAGGATCTCCGCGCTGAAGGAGACCATCGAGACCCAGGCAGAGCTGCTCAGGGAGCTCGAGGGAGCAGGTGAGGGAGAGGACATCCAGGGTGATGGCTACTCCTTCGTGAGCAACGACAACGACTACGAGGAGGATGACGATCTGGACTTCTACCCCGTTGAGGATGATGCCACCGTCCCCATCAACGTCGATGGAGAGTAGTCCCGTCTGAGCACTTGCGCCTAGTATTATGTATCGGTCCTTTGTATCCGCCCCATGTATCGTAGATTGATGAAAGGGTTCTTCAAACCCTCCGGTTTGTAATATTTGCTATCTGAACAATTATGTTTGTGTGTTTAATTCATCTTATCAAGAAGTCAAGTTTAAAACTTTGTGAGTTTATCCAAAATGAGCCATAGAAATTTCCCTCTCGTCTTATGATCTCTATCCCTGTTCAGATGGCACCCCGACTCGCAATCAGGATGCAATGATGCAAATGTTGCAAATGATGATGGCTGATAGAGAGGTAGAAAGAGTCGAGAGGCAAGCCAACATCGCTGCACTTCAGCAGATAGCTCAGGGCAATCAAGGCCATGGAAACCATGACCATCCAGGGTCGAAGCTGAAGAACTTTCAGAACACCAACCCACCGGTGTTTAGCAAGACGGAGGAGCCTCTTGACGCGGATGACTGGCTCCAGACAATGGAGAACAATCTTGAGGTTGCCGGAGTTGAGGACAATGAGAAGGTGCTGTTTGCCACCCACTATCTGGCAGGACCTGCACGTGCCTGGTGGACAAGTGCCCGCGCATTAAATGCGGGGGCAAATGGGATGACTTGGGCAGATTCTGCCCAAGTCTGCCCATCATGTGCCACTCGGGGCTTGATCAAGAAGATGAGGGATGAGTTCAGTGGAATCGAAGGAAGGCCGTTTGACCGTGTAACATCGCGATGCATTCTCACTCGTCAAGGTACGCCCGGATGCAGGCTGACACCACCGAGAAGAGGAAGGAAAGGTTCCCGAATGGTCCGCACCGATGAGATGCGGCACCGTGCCGGTCAACATCCCCTTTGCCGACCCGGGAAGCCCTTGTCGACCCGGGGCCATCCGTATGGAGGGGAAATCGTACTAAGCCAATGAGAACCGTGCAAACGCAGAATGATGCACCAGAGTGGGCCCAGCAATACCCCTGCATCGCCCTAGCTCAAGCGGAGGATTCGCCTCCAAGGAACAACAACAAACCACCTATGCAGAACTCGCGCCCAGGTTATCAGAAACCGGAGTGGCGTGCCAGGAGGCCACCCCAACCACAACAACTACAACAACAACCACAACAACTTCAACCGCGCTCCACCCCGAGCCCCCAACCACAACAACAACACCTCCAACACCGCTCCAAGGACTGGGAGCAATGCTGTTCCCATCACCCCCAAGGACAAGTCCACCATCACTTGTTACGAATGTGGAGTGGCACTACTCCAACAAGTGCCCCAAGAGACTCGCCAAGATCGTCGCCAACACCGCTGCACCTGTCAACAGCAACGGCGTGTCTCCACCGGCAAGAAATTCACCCCCAACAACCCGAACAACCGCAGCAGCCGCCTCTTTCACATGAGTGTGGAAGAAGCTCAGGAAGCCCCAGATGTCATGCTGGGTATGTGATACGTCTCCGACGTATCGATAATTTCTTATGATCCATGCCACATTATTGATGCTATCTACATGTTTTATGCACACTTTATGTCATATTCGTGCATTTTCTCGGGAACTAACCTATTAACAAGATGCCGAAGTGCCGCTTACATTGTCATTGCTTGGTTCTAAATCCTAAGAACGAAATATTCCCGAATTGGACGAAATCAACGCCCAGGTCCCTATTTTTCCACGAAGCTTTAAGTCCCAAGACGAGACGAAGAGGGGCCACGAGGGGGCCACCCCACCGGCCCCTCCCTTGGCCGCGCGGCCCTCGGGGGGGCCTCGTGCCGCCTCTTGACCTACCCTTCCGCCTACTTAAAGCCTCCGTGATGAAACCCTATCATCGAGAGCCACGATACGAGAAAACATATCGAGACGCTCGCGCCGCCAATCCCATCCTGATTCTCGAGATCGCTCTCCCGCACCCTCGGCTGAGAGGGGAATCATCTCCTGAAGGACTCTTCACGCCATGTCGCTTCTCCGTAGTGATGAGTGAGTAGTCTACCCCTGGACTATGGGTCCATAGCAAAAAGAGCTAGATGGTTGTCTTCTCCCCCATTGTGCTTTCATTGCTGGATTCAGAGTTTACTAACATGATTCAAGATCATCTATCCGTACCCTATGTTGCGTTTGTTGGTCCGATGAATAGAAAATGTTATGTTGATTATCAAAGTTATATCTACGTGTTGTTTATGATCTTGCATGCTTTCCGTTACTAGTAGATGCTCCGGCCAAGTAGATGCTTGTAACTCCAAGAGGGAGTACTTATGCTCGATAGTGGGTTCATGCCTGCATTGACACCTGGGACAGTGACAGAAAGTTCTAAGGTTGTGTTGTGCCGTTGCCACTAGGGATAAAACATTGATGCTATGTCTAAGGATGTAGTTGTTGATTACATTACGCACCATACTTAATGCAATTGTCTCTGGCTTTGCAACTTAATACTGGAAGGGGTTCGGATGATAACCTGAACTTTTTAGGCATAGATGCAGTTGGATGACGGTCTATGTACTTTGTCGTAATACCCAATTAAATCTCACTATAATCATCATGATATGTATGTGCATGGTCATGCTCTCTTTATTTGTCAATTTCACAACTGAATTTGTCCACCCAACATGCTGTTCGTCTTATGGGAGACACCTCTAGTGAACTCGTGGACCCCGTCCAATTCTCTTTACTGAAATACAATCTACCGCAATACTTTCTTTTTACCGTTTTTCTTCGCAAACAATCATCTTCCACACAATACTTAATCCTTTGTTACAGTTAAGCCTAAGAGATTGACAACCTCACGCTTTCGTTGGGGCAAAGTACTTGGTTGTGTTGTGTAGGTTCCACGTTGGCGCTGAATCCCCCGGTGCTGCGCCGCACTACATCCCGCCGCCATCAACCTTTCAACGTGCTTCTTGGCTCTCCCCGGCCCGATAAACCTTGGTTTCTTTCCTAGAGGGAAAACTTGTCGCCGTGCGCATCATACCTTCCTCTCTTGGGGTTCCCAACGAATGTGAGTTACACGCCATCAAGCTCTTTTTCTCTCGGCGCTCGTTGCTTCTGGGAGATCAAGACACGTCGCAAGGGGAGTCTCCACTTCTCAATCTCCTTTTACTTTGTTTTTGTCTTGCTTTATTTTATTTACTACTTTGTTTGTCGCACTATATCAAAATACAAAAAATTAGTTGCTAGTTTTACTTTTATTTGCTGTTTCGCACTCTATATCAAAAACACAAAAAAAAAAAATTAGTTTACTTGCATTTACTTTATCTAGTTTGCTTTATTTACTCTCAAAATGGCCAACGCTGAAAATACTAAGTTGTGTGACTTCACACCACAAATAATAATGATTTCTTATGCACATACACCTATTGCTCCACCTCCCACTACTACAAGAGAATTCTTTGAAATTAAACCGTCTACTCAATCTTGTTATGCGAGAGCAATTTTCCGGTGTTAGTTCTGATGATGCCGCTGCCCATCTTAATAATTTTGTTGAACTATGTGAAATGCAAAAATATAAAGATGTAGACAGATATTATTAAACTAAAATTGTTCCCTTTCTCATTAAGAGGAAGAGCTAAAGATTGGTTGCCATCTCTGCCTAAGAATAGTATTGATCCATGGACTAAATGCAAGGATGCTTTTATTGGTAGAGATATCCCCCCGCTAAAATTATATCTTTGAGGAGTAGCATAATGAATTTTTTAAACAATTAGATACTGAAGATGTTGTCAAGCCTGGGAAAGAATGAAATCTCTCGTTAAAAATTGATTGTCCCACTACTTGGATGATCATCCAAACCTTCTATGCAGACCTAAATTCTAACTACTTGAACCTATTGGATTCAGCTGGGCTTGGAGGCAATTTTTATGTTCTCCATCACTCTTGGTGAGGCAACAAGCTTCTTGATAATATGATGATCAACTACTCTGTATGGCACACACACAGAAAGAGCTCCCCAAGGTAAGAAGGTAAATTGGTCAAGAAACCCTTCTTTGGGTGATAAGATTATTGATGCTATTATGTCCATGCTTGTGAATGATAGGACTAATATTGATCCTAATAATGTTCCATTAGCTTCATTGGTTGCACAAGAAGAACATGTTGATGTGAACTCTATTAAAAACAATAATTTTAACAACAACTATATGCCTAACAATTCTAAAGAACAACTATAGACCATATCCTTATAATAATGGCAACGGCTATGTTAATTCTTGTGGGAATTCTTACAACAATAACAGGAGTTCACCTCTGGACTTGAAGCCATGCTTAAAGAATTTATATTAGTACACAAACTGCTTTTAATAAATCTGTTGAAGAAAAGCTTGGGAAAAATTGATATACTTGCTTCTAAAGTCGATAGTCTCGCTGCTGTGTTGATCTTTTGAAATCAAAAGTTTTGCCTAATGAGAATCATCATAATAAGATTGTTACTACAGCAAATGCCATTCAAGTTAGAATTAATGAGAATATAAGATTGAAGGCCGAATTCTAGTAGTGGATAGAGAAGAAAATGAAAACTAGCTAAAGAGAAGAATATATCTAAACTTAGACTATTACCACCACTAGTAATGTTAATGCTAAACACATGTTGCCGCACCTCCTACTAATACTAATAAAAGAATTGGAGTGATAGCAATGTTTCCACTTCTACTGCAAAGCGAACTGCCCGTGATAAAGCTGCTGAAATTTTTCCAATACTGGGGATGATGATCCCATTGCTTTAGGATTATAATGGTTTGAATTTTGATGATCGCCACATCTCCGAAGTTATTAAGTTCTTGCAAAAACTAGCTAGAAGTCCCAATGCTATAAATTTGGTTTTTACACATCATATTACAAATGCTCTCATAAAAGCTAGAGAAGAGAAACTAGAGCGTGAAGCCTCTATTCCTAAAAAGCTTGAGGATGGTTGGGAGCCCATCATTAAGATGAAGGTTAAAGATTTTGATTGTAATGCTTTATGTGATCTTGTGCAAGTATTTCTGTTATGCCTAAGAAAATTTATAATATGCTTGACTTGCCACCGCTGAAAAATTGTTATTTGGATGTTAATCTTGCTGATCATTCTACAAAGAAACCTTTGGGGAGAGTTGATAATGTTCGCATTACCGTTAACAATAACCTTGTCCCCGTGATTTTGTTGTCTTGGATATTGAATGCAATGCATCTTGTCCCATTATATTGGGGAGACCTTTTCTTTGGTGTTATCATTGATATGAAGGAAGGTAATATAAAATATCAATTTCCTCTCAAGAAAGGTATGGAAAACTTCCCTAGAAAGAGAATGAAGTTACCTTTTGATTCTATTATTAGAACAAATTATGTTGACACTTCGTCTCTTGATAATACTTGATACACACTTTCTGCGCCTAGCTGAAAGGCCTTAAAGAAAAGCGCTTATGGGAGACAACCCATGTTTTTACCTACAGTACTTTGTTTTTATTTTGTGTCTTGGAAGTTGTTTACTACTGCAGCAATCCCTCCTTATCTTAGTTTTGTGTTTTGTTGTGCCAAGCAAAGTCGTTAAAAGTCTAGATTTGGATTACTGCGCAGTTACAGATTTCTTTGCTGTCACGAATCTGGGCAAAATTCTCTGTAGGTAACTCAGAAAAATATGCCAATTTACGTGAGTGATTCTCAGATATGTACGCAACTTTCATTCAATTTGAGCATTTTCATATTTGAGCAAGTCTGTTGCCATTTTAAAATTTGTCAATACGAACTGTTCTGTTTTGACAGATTCTGCCTTTTATTTCGCATTGCCTCTTTTGCTATGCTGGATGAATTTCTTTGATCCACTAATGTCGTAGCCTTATGCAATGTCCAGAAGTGTTAAGAATGATTGTGTCACCTCTGAATATGTCAATTTATATTGTGCACTAACCTTCTAATGAGTTGTTTCGAGTTTGGTGTGGAGGAAGTTTCTATGTCAAGAGAGTATATATGCAACATGATCATGAGAGTGAAAGCTCTAAGCTTGGGGATGCCCCGGTGGTTCACCCCTGCATACATCAAGAAGACTCAGGCGTCTAAGCTTGGGGATGCCCAAGGCATCCCCTTCTTCATCGACAACATTATCAGGTTCCTCCCCTGAAACTATATTTTTATTCCATCACATCTTATGTGCTTTTTCTTGGAGCGTCGGATTGTTTTTGTTTTTTGTTTTGTTTGAATAAAATGGATCCTAGCATTCACTTTATGGGAGAGAGACACGTTCCGCTGTAGCATATGGACAAGTATGTCCTGGTTTCAACTCATAGTATTCATGGCGAAGTTTCTCCTTCGTTAAATTGTTATATGGTTGGAATTGGAAATGATACATGTAGTAATTGCTATAAATGTCTTGGGTAATGTGATACTGGGCAATTGTTGTGCTCATGATTAAGCTCTTGCATCATATGCTTTGCACCCATTAATGAAGAAATACATAGAGCATGCTAAAATTTGGTTTGCATATTTGGTTTCTCTAAGGTCTAGATAATTTCTAAAATTGAGTTTTGAACAACAAGGAAGACGTATGTAGATTCTTATAATGTTTTCAATATGTCTTTTATGTGAGTTTTGCTGCATCGGTTCATCCTTGTGTTTGTTTCAAATAAACCTTGCTAGCCTAAACCTTGTATCGAGAGGGAATACTTCTGATGCATCCAAAATACTTGAGCCAACCACTATGCCATTTGTGTCCACCATACCTACCTAATACATGGTATTTTCCGCCATTCCAAAGTAAATTGCTTGAGTGCTACCTTTAAAATTCCATTCTTCACCTTTTGCAATATATAGCTCATGGGACAAATAGCTTAAAAACTATTATATTGAATATGTAATTATGCACTTTATCTCTTATTATTAAGCTGTGCGATAACCACGATGGTGACGCCATCAACTATTCATTGTTGAATTTCATGTGAGTTGCTATGCATGTTCGCTTTGTCCGAAGTAAGAGAGATTTACCACCTTATGGTTAAGCATGCATATGTTAGAGAAGAACATTGGGCCGCTAACTAAAGCCATGATCCATGGTGGAAGTTTCAGCTTTGGACATATATCCCTCAATCTCAAATGAGAAATTATTAATTGTTGTTACATGCTTATGCATAAAAGAGGAGTCCATTATCTGTCTGTGTTGTCCTGGTATGATGTCTAAGTTGAAGAATAATCAATAGCGAGAAATCCAATGTGAGCCTTAGAACTTTTTGGACAGGCGGGATAGAGGTACCCCTTTGTGACACTTCGTAAAAACAATGCATTGTGATGATCCCGTAGTCCAAGCTAATTAGGACAAGGTGTGGGCACTATTAGTACACTATGCATGAGGCTTGCAACTTATAAGACATAATTTACATAACTCATATGCTTTATTACTACCGCTGACAAAATTGTTTCATGTTTTCAAAATCAAAGCTCTAGCACAAATATAGCAATCGATGCTTTTCCTCCATGGAGGACCATTCTTTTACTTTCAATGTTGAGTCAGCTTCACCTATTTCTCTCCACCTCAAGAAGCAAACACTTGTGTGAACTATGCATTGATTCCGTATACTTGCTTATTGCACTTATTATATTACTCTATGTTGACAATATCCATGAGATATACATGTTAGCGTTGAAAGCAACCGCTGAAACTTAATCTTCTTTGTGTTGCTTCAATGCTTTACTATGAATTGTTGCTTTATGAGTTAACTATGCAAGACTTATTGATGCCTGTCTTGAAGTGCTATTCATGAAAGTCTTTTGTTTTATGATTCACTTGTTTACTCATGTCATACACATTGTTTTGATCGCCGCATTCACTACATATGCTTTACAAATAGTATGATCAAGATTATGATGGCATGTCACTCCAGAAATTATCTGTGTTATCGTTTTACCTGCTCGGGACGAGCGGAACTAAGCTTGGGGATGCTGATACGTCTCCGACGTATCGATAATTTCTTATGATCCATGCCACATTATTGATGTTATCTACATGTTTTATGCACACTTTATGTCATATTCGTGCATTTTCCGGAACTAACCTATTAACAAGATGCCGGCGCGCTGTCGTCAGTTTTTTTTTTCTTAAATCCTAGTAACGAAATATTCTCGGAATTGGACGAAATCAACGCCCAGGTCCCTATTTTTCCACGAAGCTTCCAGAAGTCCGAAGACGAGACGAAGAGGGGCCACGAGGCCGCCACCCCATAGGGGCGGCGCTACCTTGGCCGCGCGGCCCTCGTGCGGGGGGCCCTCGTGCCGCCTCGACCTACCCTTCCGCCTACTTAAAGCCTCCCCCGCGAAAACCCTATCATCGAGAGCCACGATACGAGAAACATACCGAGACGCCGCCGCCGCCAATCCCATCTCGGGGGATTTCGAGACGCTCCCGCACTCCCTGCCTAGAGGGCAACCATCTCCTTGAGCACTCTACACCGCTACGGTCGTCCTCGGGAGTGATGAGTGAGTAGTCTACCCCTGGACCATGGCATAGCGTAGCTAGATGGTTGTCTTCTCCTCTATTGTGCTTTCATTGTTGGATCTTGTGAGCGTCTTAACATGATCAAGATCATCTATCTCACGGTTCTATATGTTGCGTTTTGTTGGGATCCATGAATAGAGAATACTTGTTATGTTGATTATCAAAGTTATATCTACGTGTTGTTTATGATCTGGCATGCTTTCCGTTACTAGTAGATGCGCGGGCCAAGTAGATGCTTGTAACTCCAAGAGGGAGTACTTATGCTCGATAGTGGGTTCATGCCTGCATTGACACCTGGGACAGTGACATAAAGTTCTAAGGTTGTGTTGTGGCCGTTGCCACTAGGGATAAAACATGCTTTGTCTAAGGATGTAGTTGATGATTACATTACGCACCATACTTAATGCAATTGTCCGTTGCTTTGCAACTTAATACCGGAAAGGGTTTCGGATGATAATCGAAGGTGGATTTTAGGCATGTATGCAAATACTGGATGGCTGGGCCTATGTACTTCTGGTCGTAATGCCCAATTAAATCTCACCATAATCATCATGATATGTATGCATGGTCATGCTCTCTTATTTGTCAATTGCCCAACTCCGTAATTTGTTCACCCAACATGCCGTTCTGCCTTATGTGAGACACTTAGTGAACTGTGGGACCCAAAATTCACCCTCTTTACCTGAAATACACCCATCGCAATACTTGTTCTACCGTTTTCTAAACAATCATCTTCCACACAATACGGTTAATCCTTTGTTACAAAAAGCCGGTGAGATTGACAACCTCCCTGCTTCGTTGGGGCAAAGTACTTTGGTTGTGTTGTGCAGTTCCACGTTGGCGCCGGGAATCCCTGTTGCGTCGCACTACATCCCGCCGCCATCAACCTTCAACGTGCTTCACGGCTCCTGGTTCGACAAACCTTGGTTTCTTTCTGAGGGAAAACTTGCTACTGTGCGCATCATACCTTCCTCTTGGGGTTCCCAACGAACGTGTGAGTTACACGCCATCAAGATGTTGCTAGTATTTTCTCTACCCAAAATGCTAGTACGATTCTGGAGCATCGCATTCGTTTGTTACTGAGGATTTTGCATGCACTAGTAAGATTCAACCCATCAGTTTGAAGCATGTCATGATAGTTCAAATACCTGGTTCAACAACTAAAGCTAGAAAAATTTGCAAAGATGTGCCTATCATAATCCAAGAAATAGAATTTTATGCAAATCTGATTGTTCTGGGAACACAAGGATTGGAAGTAGTCCTAGGTATGGACTGGATGTCGAAACATCATGGACTGATTGATTGTGCCAAGAAGGCCATCACCATGACTAGTAGCACTGGAATATTAGTAGAGGACATATCCGAAAGACTACCTGCAGTTTACCTCAACTGCAGTTAACAAACCCATTTTGGATCGACTGGTGGTCGTCATTGAGCATATCCTCGATGTTTCGATGATCTACCCTGATGCCCCTGTGACCTGGATATCGAGCTTGATCATTGAGTTAATCCCCGGAACCGGACCTTATAGCCCAGAGATCCTATAGCATGAACCCGGAGAATTAGTGGAACCGAAGAAGCAATTGGATGATATGCTATTCAAAGATCTGATTCGACCAAGTGCCTTGGAGATCACCAGCTTTGTTTGTGGACAAGAAGGATGGTGCCACTCGCTTATGTACGGAATACCGTAAGCTTAACGATGTCACCATCAAGAATAAGTATCCCTTGCCAAAGAAGATCTGCTTGATCAACTCACCTAGTGCCAAAGTGTTCTCAAGATTGATCCTGAGTGACTTTAAGCTACTATCAACTGAAGATTCGTGCCACCGACATCCCCAAAACTGCCTTCACCACTAGATATGGATTGTATGAGTACAATGTCATGTCATTTGGATTAACCAATGCCCCCGCTTATTTCATGAATCTCATGAATAAGATCTTCCTGAACTTCCTGGATAAGTTTGTCGTTGTCTTCATCGACGACATCCTTATCTACTCCAAATCCGAGGAAGAACATGAGCAGCACTTGGAAGTTGTCTTAGATACCCTTCGGGAACATCAGTTGTACGCCAAGTTCAGCAAGTGTGAGTTCTGGTTGAAAGAAGTAGGATTCCTGGGTCATATCTTGTCTGCCGGAGGAATTGCCGTTGACCCTCGAAGATCAAGACCGTTGAAGAATGGAAGGCACCAACCACTCAGACCGAAGTCCGTGCTTTTCTGGGATATTACCGCCGATTCGTTGAAGGATTCTCGAGCATAGCAAGACCAATGACTCAGCTATTGAAGAAAGACAAGAAATTTGAATGGACGGAGAAGTGTGAAGAGATTTTTCAACAACTCAAGCTTAGATTGACCACAGCCCCAATACTGATCATGTCCGATGTCACCAAGTCATTCGACGCCTATTGTGATGCATCCAAGATTGGTCTTGGATGTGTGTTGATGCAAGAAGGCAAGGTGATATCATACCTGTCAAGGCAACTAAGCAACATGAGCACAACTATCCAACCCATGACTTAGAGCTGGCAGTAGTCTTGAAAGTATGGCGCCATTACCTCATGGGTAATCGATGTAGATCTATTCTGATCACAAAGAAGAGCTAGGCATATCTTCACTGTAAGGAGCTGAATATGGTAAGGGCCATAGATGGATAGAGCTAATCAAGGATTACGATATGGAGATTCACTACCACCCCAAGGCCAATGTGGTAGCTGATGTTTTTGGAGTAGACCTGTCGTGTCACTCATTGAACTCCATATCTAATCGAGCAACTCCAAATTGCTTCAAGAGTTTTAACAGCTTTAGACTTGAACTTGTTAGTAGGGATTTTAGCCAAAGATTGAACTCCAACCCACCCCGATTAGCCGATCAAGGAAGCCCGAAGGAAAATGCTAAGATTGATGGGACTGGAATGATAGCTGCGGAAAAGCACTGGATTCACCGTGATGAAGAAGGAGGTTATGGTACAACCACGCCTTGCGACCATCGCATTCGCAGTTGAAGCAAGTTATTCTCGAAAGAAGCCCATGACACCCTTTACCCATTCATCCCGGAAGAACCAAGATGTACCAAGACCTCGAAAGAGCAATTTTGGTGGCATGGAATGAAGAGAGAAATTGGAAGCTACATCGCTGCATGCGAGCATTCAGTCACGAGTCATGCGTAACATCAACGCCCCACAGATCGTTGCAATCCCTACGCATTCCCGAATGGAAGTGGACTCGTCTAATGGACTTCATCACCCGACTGCCCCAAATCTAGTAAAGGAAATGACTCTATTTGGGTAGTGGTCGATAAATTAACCAAAGTCACCCACTTCATCACCGTCAAGACCACCTATCAAGGACCAAGACTTGCAGAGTTATATATCTCCCGGATAGTCAGCCTGCACGGAACCCCGAAGTCAATAGTATATGATAGAGGATCCGAGTTGTGGTGACCCGACATACCACTGCATGGTGTAGTATGCAAGTCTGATATAACACCAATGAAACACCGTTCCACCAAAGATATATCGCTTCGGAGTGGTACAACACAAACATATGCGGGTCCAAGGTATGTCTATAGAATTACAACAACGACTGTCACATAAGATCATCACAACCTCCTACTTTACAATGAGGTAAACTGCAAATAAACTCCAGAAGAACGACTCGTAGTCTAGTCTTATCACGAACTCCATTTGTAGAGTATTTAACTAACTCTAGAGGCTATAAATAGATTCTAGCTGAATAGGAGCTAGGTTTAGGAAACTAGTTCCTTTCTATTGCTAAGCTAGGTTTTTATCCATGTTGGATGTGGTGTTTGACTCTTCTGACAGGTTCCTGTCCCTTGAAGTAGTTGTTGACTCCTGCCTTCTGTTTGGGCAACTGAGATCCTCCTCGGCTGCCTCCAGTATCTGCCAGGGATTTAAGAGTGGGATGAGTACGAGCGCACTCAACAGTTCATTATAGAAAGAGGTGTTTAATGCACTAGCTACTGTCAGGGACCAGAAAGTCTAATACCAATGCATGTTTTCATAACCATTTCTTCAAAAGGTTGCTTTTATTCGAAGAACTATGTCCGTCAGCCTTCACCGGTTTACTAGAACTTCAAGTGAAGTTCCTCCTGGCCGTGACTGGTAGCTTCCATATCCCGAACAAAGGAGTGCCGTGTCATCTGCTTTTTACACCTGCAGAGGTGTGTTGCTTTACCTATAAGAGATCTTAACCTGGTGCCAACCGAGTCTATAGTTCTCGTGCCCACACTTCCTTTGGTGTGAGGCCCCGGATAAGGTCTAGCCAATCATGTTCCCTCCGCTACCTCGAACACTCACTACTTTGTTGCATGTGCTCCCACCCGGGGTCGCCGGTCCCATTATTCCCATAGATTTCAGGGTGGACCCCGACTACCACGACAACAGTGCTGGCCTCTACCATACACTCCTACGCCGTAGCTGCAACCCATCATAGACCGCAATACCGTGGGGACTAAGGACTCCCCCCAGCCTACCGCTTGCACTTCGAGCGACAAGTGTCTACGGATTATGCCGTGGGGACTTGCTTCACAACCGCTTGCCCGGCTGTGATACAAGTGTCTACGGTAAAGAGCAGTTGTCAATTTTAAGTCCTATAATGCATCAAGGAATAGTGTTTGTATAATAAGTAAAGAGCAGTTGTCAATTTTAAGTCCTATAATGCATGGTTGATGATTACTTATTATATAATTCAAAAGAATAACTTTTGAAGAACATGTTCTTTAATAAAGAACAAGTATGATAATTAGGTTGGTGGGGTTCTATGGTTGACTATGGTTCCAAGTAGTTTCTGGAATAAGAATTAGATGGATCCCAACAATGTTGGATTCATCAACACCTAGGGCTTGTAAGGTTGAGTGGAACCTAGGCATCCTAAGTAATTACTCATACAAAGTTGCTATCAAGATTGGTTCATCTTGTTGGTGATAGCTAGCTAGGGTTTATAGGTTCTTATAAGCAGGGTTGATGATGATTCTTTATTTACTTCAAAAGAATAACTTTTGAAGAACATACTTCTTAAGTAATAAGAAGTATATCAATTTGGGTTGAGGGGGTCTAGGTTTTACTGTTGGTTCTAATAAGTAAAGAATAATTGGCTCCTAAATAGGATGGTGGATGAGTATCTAACCCTAGTAGGGTGTAGTGGAATATGGTTAGGTAATGCTCAAGATTTGG